>JBBDGP010002362.1:1200000-1750000 GCA_037952835.1 Lithobates septentrionalis | reverse complement strand
CAAAAAAAAAAAAAATATATATTAAAAGCCAGCAGCTACAAATACTGCAGCTGCTGATTTTTAATACATGGCCACTTACCTGTCCCAGGGTCCAGCGATGTCGGCAGGCGACGCAGAGAACCCGCTCGGTTCTCGGCAGCTGCCGCCGCCATCCTAGGTGAGGGAATCAGAAAGTGAAGCGTTGCGGCTTCACTTCCCGGTTCCCTACTGCGCATGCGCGAGTCGCGCTGCGCTTCCTAACTGGTCCCTGCTGTCTCTGGGACCCGTGTGTGTCCCAGCAGACAGCGCGGTGGGGACGGGAAGAGGCATAGACTCCCATGGGAGTCTATACCGGAAGTGGGTGCAAATACCTGTCTTAGACAGGTATCTGCACCCCCCTCCCCCCTGAAAGGTGCCAAATGTGACACCGGAGGGGGGGGTTCCGAAAAGCAGGAGTTCCATTTTTGAGTGGAACTCCGCTTTAACCCCCCCAAAAACGAAAAAAAAATTATATGGTGATCACTAGAAAAAATAAAAAGGAAAAAAAAATATTCTGGAGATCACAAGAAAAAATAAAAAAATCTGTTTGTCAGAACTCGGATTATCAGCAGCAAAGCAACTTCATTATTATATTATATACTATTATTATAAAGAAGAGAATGCGCTGCATTTCTAGATTTCATAATTTGCCACGTGACGAATGAGATATCTCCATTACGAACGCTAGTTTTACAAGACCGATCGCTTCCGACTTGATTCAGAGCATGTTTTGTTGGCGGAAATTATGAGAACACGCTAGCCAACATTTGTTGGCAGAAAGTCTGACAACAAATGTTTGATGGAGCATACACATGGTCGGACTTTCCGAAAACAAGCTTACATCCAACATTTCCCGTCGAAAAATCCGAGCGTGTGTTCGCGGCATAAGAGTTGTTAGATTGTGACTGCATTCTAATGTCTGTGAGCTGTATAACACTGTGAACATTCTCAGGAGGGGCAGTACAAAGAATGACCTTGCAGGTTACTATTCTTTCAAGGTCAAATTAGAAGGCTCAAGGTGCATCCTTGATCACAATGTACGTGTTTTCACATAGGAGGGTCTGGTTTACAAGAGCAGCTGAGAAAAATGAGAAATCTTTTGGCAGATAAAGCAATTCACATAGCAACAGTAAAGCGGAATTGACTCCAATAAAGAGGGTCATTGCAGATCACCTCACCAAGGCCACCTTATATAACTTATAGTTTATTTTAGTTTGAAGTGGTTGTACAGACATCATCCTGGTATCAAAATTTGTATCCAGCTTTGCTCTTTCCAGTTAGAAGCGATTTGAGTGGCTATATAGCCACTTGATCACTTCTACTGGTGGTGAAATTAGGTGCCCCTCTACCAGTGTCGTCACCTTTCCCACTCTTTTTTTTCATTTTATTTATTTTTAAACATAGGACATGCTCAAGAACCCAAAAAAAAAAAAAAAAACAATAGGAGAGTCTCAAACATTAAGATTTTTAGACATACTTAAAACACAGTTTCATATCATCTAACAGAAATTAAGTCTATGTCAATAATAGCTCCTACTCAACTACTACCCTGCCTCCTTTATAGTCTCGAGCCGGTCCCAGTCATTTTTATACCCCTATATAAAACAAAACAAACACACCCCAAAAAAAATAAAAAAATAAAAAAAAAAAAAAAAAAAAAGGGAGGAAAGGGGGCAGAGCCAATCCATGGAAATATCTCTCAAGGGCCTTTGCATCCCACAAAAAGAGAACACAGATAAATCAAGGTATCCCCCTTAAATAACCACTTTAACCATTTTAGTTACCCTCATAGAGGATCCTTCCCTCTTCCGAGGTCAGGAAAGAGTTCCAGTGAGACCAAGTCTCGGAATATCTTTCCTGTTGATTTCGCGCAGAGAGAACCAGCTCTTCCAATTTATTAATCTCTCTCACTTTACGCAGCCACATCTCTGTTGTCGGTGGTGACATTGATCTCCACGCCAGGGGAACACAAGCCTTAGCGGCATCTAATAGATGTCGTATCACAGATTTCTTATACCGTATATACTCGAGTATAAGTCGAATTTTTCAGCACATTTTTTTGTGCTGAAAGTGCCCCCCTCGACTTATACTCGAGTCAAGCACTTTTCTGCAGCAAAAAATTTCATTTTCCGAACCGACTTTGGGGCCCCGTATCTCAGGGCCACTTCGTGCTAGGAACCCCAAATTTGGTGTGCAAACCCAGTGGAACTGGTACCATAACATATCCAAAGCTAAAGTTCCTAGCACTAAGTGGCCCCGAAATACGGGGCCCCAAAATCGGTTCGGAAAATGTCATTCTCTGCTGCAGAAAAGTGCTTGACATTTTCTGAACTGACTTTGGGGCCCCATATCTCAGGGCCACTTGGTGCTAGGAACCCCAAATTTGGGGTGCAAACCCAGTGGAGCTGGTACCCTAACATATCCAAAGCTGGGGTTCCTAGCACCAAGTGACCCTGAGATACAGGGCCCCAAATCCGGTTCAGAAAAGGTCATTCTCTACTGCAGAAAAGTGCTTGACATTTTCTGAACTGATTTTTGGGGCCCTGTATCTTTGGGCCACTTGATGCTAGAAACCCCAGCTTTGGAAGATTTATGGTGCTAGTTCCACTAGGTTTGCACACCAAATTTGGGGTTCTTAGCACCAAGTGGCCCCGAGATATGGGGCCCCAAATTCGGTCAACTGTGTCCATCTGCAGCAATGTCATTTCGGGACCCTTTGGGTTCAGAGACCCCAAATTTTAGCTACAGCTAGGGGGCATCTAGGAACCCTTAACTACCGAGTTTGAAGTTCAGGGGACCTATGGCTGCAAATGGGCACAGTGAGGCATGCAAATGGGCACAGTGATGCTGCAAATGGGCATTGTTGATCCTCTTTTCCACTTACAGTAGCTGTGCATTTCTCACCCTCGTCTTATACTCGGGTCAATAAGTTTTTCCCATTTTTTTATGGTAAATTAGGGCCTCGACTTATACTCGGAACGACTTATACTCGAGTATATACGGTATACCTTTTCTGATATCGGAGACCCATGAAGAAGGAAAAAGACTGGGTCTTCCGGTATCCTATAGTTAGTGACAGTCTGGAGAATATGTCTGATCTCTGCCCAAAAATTCTTCAGTTTAGGACAATCCCAAAAAATATGCAACATTGTGCCTCTATCAGCATGACATCTCCAGCAAAGGTCTGAAGAGTTGGGAAAAAACTTCTTCAATCTCTCTGGTGTCCTGTACCATCGAGTCAAGATTTTAAAATTGGTCTCCTGGGTTTTCACACAAATAGAAGATTCGTGTGTAAACCTAATAATTTGTCGCAGCTCCTTTGTACTAAAGTTCCTTCCCAACTCTCGTTCCCAGTCCCGTACACATTTCAAGGAGTCGGTTTCTCTCGCTACATTTAATATTTCATAATTCGCTGATAGAGTATGCGATTTTGCTCCCCTCTCTGAACACATCTTCTCAAAACTACCAAGGGGCCTTTCAAACTTCCTTGGGTCTGAGAGGGAGCCAAGAAAGTGAGAGATCTGGAGAGCACTCCAGAATCTAAGTCTAAATAACTCCATCATCTCTGTAACTGTTAACCAAGTCCCTCCTTTTATATAAGTAGACACTTGTGTACCCCCCATATTTGTTAAATGTTTAAACGCTTTATCTTCGTTTCCAGGGGGAAACAGGGGGTTCCCAATTATTGGGTATAAGGGGGATGTCTCGGGTATTACGCCAATGGTAGGAAACGTAACCGCACAGATTTTAAGAGTATTTCCTATCAGTGGATGTTTAATAAGCTCTTTGGGGGCATGTGCCAAACACCAGGGAGCTCTTCCTAATAAGACAGGCGACTGGGCATATTCTATCTGTACCCAAAGTTTAGAATCTCTATGTCTGTTCCAGTCAACTACTCTGCTAAAGGTGTATAGCCCGATGATATCTGCGTATGTCTGGCACCGCCAGTCCCCCCTGTTTCTTCGGGAGAGTTAATGGATTACAACGTAGTCGTGGTTGCTTACCCGCCCATATGAAATCAAAAATCAGCTTTTGGCACTGTTTAAAATAAGTAGCTGGGATCTTTATTGGTAGTGCTTGTAAAAGATAAAGAAATTTGGGGAGAACACTCATCTTAACAATATTACAGCGTCCTATCCATGAGTGTAAACCCAATTTCCATCTGTCTAGTAATATCTTTAGTCCTTGCAGCAATGGGGGAAAATTTAACCCGAAGATCTTATCAATATTGGGCACCAACAGCGTGCCCAGGTATGTAAGTGCCTTATCCGTCCACTTGAATTTAAAAAATTTTTTTAATTGTTCAATTGATGTTTGAGGGAAATTAACCCCCATTGCCTTCGACTTAGTAAAATTAATACGAAGATTGGATAATTGGCTGTATTTCTCGAACTCCTTCATTAAGTTAGGGATCGTAACTAGAGGGTTCGTCAAAGAAAACATCATATCATCTGCGTAGGCCGAGATCTTGTATTGTGCTTCTCCTACCTTTACTCCTGTAATATCTTGATTTAAGCGTATAGTGCAGAGAAATGGTTCCAACGACAGGGCAAAAAGGAGTGGTGAAAGGGGGCATCCCTGACGTGTCCCGTTTGCGATCTGGAAGGTCTCTGATAGTACTCCATTTGCCCGGACACGAGCTGTCGGGCAAGAATAGATAGAGGCAATCTATTGCAGCATTTTATCCCCGAATCCTCCATATCGCAAAACTGATAACATAAAATTCCAATTTACCCTGTCAAAGGCTTTCTCCGCATCTGTATTCAAAAACACACATTGGGTCTGAGAATTTTTCACTACATGGAGAAGATTAAGAACTTTTGTTGTATTATCTTTTGCTTCGCGTGTTGGAACGAATCCCACTTGGTCCAGATGTATCAAATTTGGGATGTATTGTTGAATTCTATTAGCCAAGATTTTTGTGATAAGCTTAAAATCTACGTTAAGTAAAGAGATTGGGCGGTAGCTTCCACTGGAAGTCGGATCTTTTCCCTCTTTCGGTATTACCGAAATGTGTGCTAACATTGTATCCCTTATAAATGTTGCTGATGATCCAAGCGCGTTAAATAATTTGAGCATATATGAAGCTAGTGAGGGGAGCAAGGTTTTGTAATATTGGGCTGTCAGCCCATCAGGGCCCGGAGCCTTATTCAATTTAGTTATCTTTACTGCTCTCTGAAGTTCTTCCATTGTAATAGGTTTTTCCATGTTATCCCTATCTGTCTCTGCCAGCCGAGGCATTAGTGACCGAGACAGATACAGATCTATTTGGGCTTGGGGAGGTGACCTAGTCTGTAGGTTATATAATGACTTATAATATTCCTGGAATTCCCCCACTATGTCATATGGCTTTGTAATCCTGTCCTTATTAGCTGAAAGAAGATAAGGTATATAATTCATCCGTTTCTGTTCTCGTAGTGTTTTAGCTAGGAAACTTCCGCATTTGTCGCCAGACTCATACGAGAATTTCCTGCAAACCTGTAATGCCGCTTTAGCCCTGTAATGCAGCAAGTCTGAGATTTGTGTTCTCCTGACATGAAGCTCCCTCCCCACCGACGGTGACAGAGTCCGTTTAGGACAGGTTTCTAGCTTAGCTAATTCTTCTAGTAATATTTTTAATTGTTCCCCCCGCTTTTGTTTAATCCTAGCCCCATGTTTGATTAATACTCCTCTAATGACTGCTTTATGTGCCTCCCATATAATTCCTGGATCGCAATCTGGGGTGTCGTTAGTAGAAAAATAGAAATCTAGTTCTTTGGTTACATCTTCTAAAACTTCTGGGTCCTGTAAGAGACTTTCATTCAGTCTCCACTGAGTTGATCTCCTATTCTGAATATCCTGTAAATCATGTCATGAAAATAGGTGCGTGGTCTGACCAAGTAATCAAGCCAATATTGACCTCACGCACTGAGTGGAGTTGGGCATGTGGGACGAGAAAATAGTCTATGCGAGAATAAGATTTATGGGGCGGTGAAAAAAAGGTGTAATCTTTTTCTGTGGGGTGGAGTACACGCCATATATCAGTCAATTGACTTTTGTGAAGAATTTTAGCTATGCGATTACGAGCGTTATAAGGAAATGATGATACTCCAGAGGAGGTATCTTCGTCTGGATTCAATGAAACATTTAAGTCTCCACCAATGATCAGCTGACCCTCTGTAAATTTAATCAGTTGCTTAAGCGCCTTACCCAAAAAAATCTCTTGATGTTCGTTGGGGGCATACAACGTTGCCAATGTGATACAAACATCACCTACCCTGCCCTTTACAAACAAGAAACGCCCCTCAGGGTCGTTAATCATATCCGTAAAGAACCAAGGTAGTCTATTTGAGAGGAGAATAGAGACTCCCTTCGATTTTGCATTTTGATTTGCGGCATGATAGACTGACGGAAATGCCCGAATTTTTAAGGTAGGTATTTTATCCTGTCTAAAGTGGGTCTCCTGTATGAATACCACGTCTGATCCATAACGCTGCAAGTCATGAAAAAGTATCCGCCTTTTTTCTGGGGTGTTCAGGCCCTTGGTATTTAATGATATGATTTTTAAAGTCTCCATGGAATGGCTCTAAAAAAAAATAAAAATAAAATAAAATAGCAATATATTGCTAAATAAACGCTCACCGCTTAAATTCGGTATCTGAGCGTCAGCTTATCCGGGGTTGTGGCCAGAGATGGTCGGATGAAGAGCTCCAGGGCCATCTCTCCTTTTAGTAGTCGGGCGTTTTTAAGACCAGGGTTAACCAGCAATGGGGGGGAGAGGAAAAAACAACAAAAAAAAGAAGAAAGAAAAAAAAAAAAAGGGGGGGGGGGGGAGGAGGGGGGAAAGGGAGCTTTCTAAATTCCCTAATTGAGACCTAGCAGCTGACTTTGCTGCCTATTCTGATTCAGCCTATCCTAGAGGTATAGCTCTAGATATACCAAACAAAAAAAAAAAAATTAAAAAAAAAAAAATAAAAAAAAAAAAAAAAAAAAAAAGGGGGAGGGGGGGGTGAGAGCGGGGGCTAATATTTCCTACACTTCACACCATATTTTAACTATCCCTATTTACAAGGCTCCTAGAGGGGAGGGGAACAAAATGTATAATATATATCTATTACGGCACCCACAAATAAAGAATAAGTAAATCAATAATTAAATAAATAAAGAGTGAAAATTAAGTGACCAAAAAAGAGAAATATTATAACATTTGTGAACATAGTCATTGTCAGAGGGCGGGAGGGGGGGTTAAGAGGAGGAGAAGAGAGAGGGAACTCAGTCTTCCCTCCCCCTCCCCCCCCCTACCCATATGGGCTGCCAAAACTACAACCACCTCTCAACAAAAACGTGTGGCAATCAACGTGCTTGTGCTAATACATTGTCAATCAAGTGTCACGTGCTATATCTCTATACAATCTCAACCAAATCTCAGTGAGGAAAAAAAATAATCAAAAAGAAAAAGAAAAAAAAAAGAAAAATACAGCACACAATCCAAAATGCCAACCCTCAGAGAGTCATTTTCGTTCCCTCCCCACACCCTTCTGTTCCCTTCCTTTCCCCTTCCCTCTCCCCAAAACCATCAACCTGAGGATATAGCCCCAACCAAAAAGATCTATATTCTATAATACGTAAATACTCTTTTTTTTTTTTTTTTATAATATAAAAGGGAAAAAAAGGGAAAGAGAGGGGAAAGAGAAAAAATAAAATAAAATAAATAGAAATGGAAAATTCAAGAACAAAAATCTAATCTCCTATCTCTCTAAATAAATGTGGCTGTTATTATATTCAATCATACACTTAAGTTCAATTAGGATCCATTGATTCCCTTTACCTTTTACCTCTTGATCTACTTCATCTCGAATCTACCCCATCCACCCCCCCTCTCCCATCCACCCCCCTCCCCCCTTCAACTCAGTTTATGCAATACTTGTCGATAGTCCCCCTCATCCTTTTAAAGTCCCCCTTGAGGTAGCCGTTGGTTTCCTTGGGAGTCTATCCGCCGTCTTTGTCTGTTCAAGGGATCTAACCACCCCCCCATATGAGGAATATATGAAAGCCAATTGGGAATCTGAATAGGGGCGACATCTAAGAAAGTAAATAGTCCCGGAAGGTCTTCAGGTGTATAGACAGAAAATGAGGCCGCTTCTCTACGGAATCTCACCGCCAACGGATAACCCCATCTATAGGTGCACCCCCGTTTTTTTAGCTAAGTCCAGGATAGGGCGTAAACAGGCTCTGCGCTGAAGGGTTGCTCGGCATACATCTGGTAAGATCTTAATAGGGGTCCCATTGAAATCAATGTCTCCTGTCCCCCACGCTGCTCTAAGTATTCTCTCCTTCTCTTGGTAGCTGTGGATCCGACAAACAATGTCTCTCGGTTTCTCTGAGTCTTTTGGTTTAGGGCCCGCAGCTCTATGTACTCTGTCTATATCTACCACCTTTTCAGGAGATTTCAATATTATCTGAAAGACCGCAATGGCTGTTGCCTGGAGATCCTCCGTTCCCTGTATCTCTGGAAGACCCCAAAGCCGCAGATTGTTCCTGCGGCTTCTGTCTTCAAGTTCCTCAGTGTGGAGCTGCAGGTCCACCATCATAGATGTCTGGGTGGTCAATGCTTTTTCTAATGTCTCCACTCTTTGTTCCACTAGGGATACCATTTCCTCTCCCACTTTAGTTCTCTCTGTCAGAGTGGTTAATTCAGATCTTACCGCTTGGATGTCTTGACGGTGTGTCTCCTCTACCCTGATTATCAGAGCTTCAATATCTCAGCAGGTAGGTAGAGTGCTTAGCAATGCTCGGATGCCGCGGATGTCTCCCTCTAAACCTCCTTCCTCTCTCGGCAATCCAGCAAAAGCCGTTTCACCGGCAGGCTCACGAGCGGGGTTCACCAGCAGAGACGCCGGGTTCTCCATCCCCGAGTCTATCTCCAAACCTGTTACACGCGGCGAGACCGCTGCCGGCGTCTTCAAACTGTCACGCTGATCTCGGTCCTGCAGTGCGTCCGATACAGCAGCAGGGGGAGTACGTGGAGGTATAGTGAAATACTGTTGAATGTCCCCCTGGAGAACGCGGGGATGTACTCTCTCTTTTGCGTAGCGTGTCTGATACCTGTTGCCTGTATTCATCCCGCACGGTCAGCCTCTAGTCCATGGGTATTATCTGAGCGGAGATACGAGCCCCGGAGCTCTATCCAAACGTGTCCTCACCCGTCCATGTCCGAGCCACGCCCCCCTTCCCACTCTCTCCTGTCCGATCAGAGAGCCTAGGAGCCCTGTGACTGGTATCATCCTCTGGAGTGAACAGAGAGAAGAACTGACGTTGTTGCTCCCTCTCTGTGACGTGATGTGGAATTTGTCACTCCCAGTTTCAGTTCCTTGTATACTGGCCTATTACCAGCCAGTGAAGCAGATGATTGGTGTCTGATTGGCTGCATTGGAGGCAAGAGGATAGATCTAGGGGTTGAACAGACCCCAGATCACTCGATAAAGAGGACCTGCCTTGGCCCATGCTATCACAAGGGATGTGCAGCACAGTGGGATGGGCAGCACAGTGGTGTAGTGGTTAGCACTTTCACCTAGCAGAAAAAAAAAAGGTCGCTGGTTCGAATCCCGACCACGACACCATCTGCCTGGAGTTTGCATGTTCTCCCTGTGCCTGCGTGGATTTCCTCCGGGTACTCTGGTTTCCTCCCACACTCTAAAGACATGCTGGTAGGTTAAATCGCATCCTGTCTAAATTGGCCCTAGTATATGTATGAATGTGTGTTAGGGACCTTAGGTTGTAAGCTCCTTGAGGGTAGAGACTGATGTGAATGTACAATGTATTTGTAAAGCGCTGCGTAAATTGACGGCCCTACATAAGTACCTGAATAAATAAAATAAATAAAATGTTATTCATCCCGTGTGAAATCAATAAAAAGTTGATAAAGAAAAAAAATGAAAGAGAACAGTAAAAAAAGTTTTAAATAAAAGAAAAATTTAAAGTGCCCCCCATCCCCTAGTGCAAATGCGAACTGATACACAAGTCCTGAACGCATATGTAAACGGTGATTGTACCACACATGTGAGATATTGTCACGAACACCAGAACAGGAGCAATAATTCTAGCCCCAGACCTCCTGTGTAACTCTAAACTGGTAAAAGGTTCTTAAAAAATATAATCTATATATATAAATAATAGTGCCTTGCAAAAGTATTCAACCCCCCCCCCCCCACCCCCTTGGCATTTTTCGTGTTTTGTTGCTGGTATTAACATGGGTTGTTTGAGGATTTGCATCATTTAATTTAAAGAACATGCACCACAACTTTGAATAGGTTTTTTTTTTTTTTGGTAAAGCAAACAAATAGGACAAAATAACAGAAAAAAAAAAAAATTAATGTGCATAAACTATTCACCCCCCTAAAGTCAGTACTTTTGAGAGCCACCTTTCGCGGCTATCACAGCTCCAAGTCGCTTTGGATAACTCTATAAGTTTGCCACATCTTACCACTGGGATTTTTGCCCATTCCTCCTTGAAAAACTGCTCCATCCAAGTTGGATGGTTGGCTCTTGTGAACAGCAATCTTTAAGTCTGACCACAGATTTTCTATTGGATTGAGGTCTGGGCTTTGACTAGGCCATTCCAACACATTTACAGGTTTCCCCTTAAATGACTCAAAAGTGTTGCTTTAGCAGTGTGTTTGGGGTCATTGTCCTGCTGGAAGGTGAACCTCCGTCCTAGCTTCAAAATCACACACAGAGTGGTACGGGTTTTACTCAAGACTATCCCTGTATTTAGCACCATCCATCTTTCCCTCAACTTTAACCAGTTTCCCAGTTCCGACTGCCGAAAAACATACCCACAGCATGATGCTGCCACCACCATGTTTCACTGTGGGGATGGTGTTCTTTGGGTGATGTGATGTGTTGGGTTTGCACCAGATATAGCGTTTTCTTTGATAGCCAAAAAGTTAAATTTTACTCTCAACAGAGCAGAGCACCTTCCTCCATACATTTTGGGAGTCTCCCACATGCCTTTTCGCAAACTCAAAATGTGCCATTTTGTTTTTTTGCTGAAAATAATGGTTTTCCTCTGGCCACTCTGCCATAAAGCCCAACTCTATGGAGTGTACGGCTTATTGTCGTCCTATGTACAGATACTCCAGTCTCTGCTGTCAAACTCTGTAGCTCCTCCAGGGTTACCTTATGTCTCTGTGCTGCCTCTCTGATTAATGCCCTCCTTGCCCAGTCTGTGAGTTTTGGTGTGCCGCCGTCTCTTGGCAAGTTTGCCGATGTTCTTTCCACTTAGTTATGATAGATTTGGTGGTGCTCCTAGTGATCATCAAACATCTGGATATTTGTTTTATAAACTATCCCTGACTTGTACTTCTCAACAACATTGTCCCTTACTTGTTTGGAGAGTTCCTTGGTCTTCATGGCAGTGTTTGGTTAGTGGTGCCTCTCTTGCTTAGGTGTTGCAGCCTCTGGGGCCTTTCAAAAAGGTGTGTATATGTAATGACAGATCATATGACACTTAGGATTGCACACAGGTGGCTAGCGGCCGACATGCGAGTAGCGCAGTGAAGGAGCTCCGGCTGGGACAAATTATCCTGATGATATTCTGAGTGTCAGAGACACGGATCCTGCACAGCACCAACACTCTTGCAATACCTGGACCTGGCAGAACATCTGGATATGGTGAAATACGGGCCAGGACCCATGGAATCTGCCGCGGATCGCCTGTCCCGCTATGCCTGGGGATCCCAAGATGGCAGTGAACACGAGGCAGAGGAACAGGGCCCCAGTAATACACAGCGAGCGGAGCGGAGCTGATCGTTCGCCCACACACCCTGGTAAGGTAAGCCCGCTACCTCACAGATCTCAGGGGATCAAAAGAGGCTTATCCCTGGATAGACTGTCCCGCAAAGATCTAGGGGAAATAGCGCTGGCAGAGAGGAAAGAGGAACCATCCCTGAAACAAATTATGGAGGCTATATACACTTGCCAAACTACATTGACTGAACATATTGATGGGATGAGGGCAGAAATGTCATTCCTAAAGCAAGATGTACAGACCATTAGAGAAAAAGCCTCAGAAGCTGAGCAAACGATTAGCGATTTGAAAGATGTGGTTCGCCCCTTAGAAGGCAAAGTACAAAATATACACAGAGAAGTGAATGCTCATACTGACAAGCTGGGAGACATGGAAGACAAAGGAGGAACAATGTTCGCTTTGTAGGTTTCCCAACAAAAGCAGAGGTTAACAAACGGAAGATTTACTGGAACTCTGGCTTAAGGATAACATGGCGGACACCACGTTTTCACGCCTGTTCGCCATAGAAAGGGCCCATAGGATCCCATCTAAACCTCCTCCTCCTGGTGCACATCCGTTTCAGATTATTGCCCGTATACTACACTTCAGGGACGGAGAAAGCATCCTCCGGGGAGCCCGTAAGGGGGAGAGCTACAATACAATGGCAACCGCATTTCCATATATTCAGATTTCTCGGCAGCCACACAGAAGCAAAGGGCCAGCTTTACCCATGTGAAAAAAAAAAAAGGCTCTGAGACTTACAATTGGCATACAGTATGCTGTACCCAGCAAAATTGAGAGTGGTGGACAGAGGCAAAGTTTCCTTCTTTATCACCCCTAATGAGGCCTCACGTTGGCTGGATACTAGGGGGCGCCATAGCCCCGATGCTCACCGCAGAATGTGAAGTGCACCAATTGCTGCCCCACATACACCTTTCTGCTTTCTAATGCTGGGCTTACATGTTTTATTATCTGATACTACATTATTATCGCAAGATGTCCCGTGCTGATCTATACATGGATTAAACAAGTTTCTGAACTTTTATAACTAAAATTTTACTTGGGACCCCCCCTTTTTTTGGATTCTAGTCTGACTATTGGTTTACCTCCTGAGAGAAAATGTTTCTTTTTTTTCTCTCCTTTGACGGTTCTCCTTATTTTGTTGTATACTGTTTTGGACGCTATCTAGCTTCTTCAGGACACACTGCATACTGATATGCGGCATCTGCTCTATTGCTGAAGACCTGTGACCCCCCAAGGTTGTTTACATTTTTACAGTTATGGGATTCAGGCACAGAACAGGTTGGGGTTGTGTGCAGGGAGGGAAAGGAGGGGTTAAAGTATTGTATTGGTTTGTGCTGTGTGCTGCTGGTGTTCTGTTTTGATCTTTGCAGGGTAAATAATTTACTAAATGCTTGTTCACATGATGTTCCCCCGGCTATATTGTACCTATATTCTCTACGTATGAATGGCGGGTGAGATAAGTTTAATGTCTTGGAATGTATGTGGTATGAACTCAAAGGTAAAGAGATCTCTCATATTTGACTTTATAAAGAGGTATAAACCACATATCATACTATTACAGGAAACACGCCTACAAGGTTCTAAAGTTATGGCCCTAAAAAAAAAAAAAAAGCCAATTATGAGGGTAATTCATGCTGAATACTCCATTTACTCGAGAGGAGTAGCCATTCTGGTCACAAAAAAAGCTGCAGCACACATTATACGTGTCAAACTAGATCCTAATGGCAGATATGCTATACTAGGGTGTCAAATATTTAATGTATGCTTAACGTTAGTATGTGTATATATATATGTTCCTCCCCCTTTCTCTTTCCAGGTGCTAGAGTATTTTGAAGGAAGCTGTGCTAATCTCACAGGACCCACTACTACTGTTAGGAGACTTCAATGCAGTGTCAGATGGGACTCTTGACAGACATGGATGTGCATCTGACTCTCGTCATAACCTGTCCTCCTGGCTGGAGAGCTATGCTCTCACAGACGTATAGAGACAAAGGAATCCTGGAGTCAGAGAATACTCCTGTCACCCGGAGACTCAGAGGACACTGTCTAGAATAGACCTCTTATTGTCCTCAGTGGATGGTCTCCGGCTTATATCCAGTGCCAGATATCTTCCTAGAGCCATATCAGATCACTCCCCGCTGGAGGTTATTCTAGACCTGAATGCTCCACGGGGGAGGACGACACTGGCTTATGAATGTACACTGGCTCCAGGAGGAATTTATTACTATAAAATGCAAAACAGCTATTTATCAATACTGGATAGAGAATGGGGCGGTAACGCTGGTTGTTAATCAATGGGAAGCCTTTAAAAGGCAACTATGAGAGGGGTGTTCACTACAGAAATGAGAGATTTCGCCAAAGCTTTGAATTCTGATATGAAATATATATTCATAACCAATCTCCTAGTAAATACCACCTCTGGCAGGACCAGATATGGCAGTACAAACTACTTCTGACTGAATATACTGAAAAATAAAACTACACCAGACTGATCTTTTTTTTTGAATTCGGAGACAAAAGTGGCCGCCTGCTAGCTTTTTTAGCAAAACCGCTTTACGCTCCGATCTTGGTGATTCAACTTAAACGATCCAGTGGAGAGAGACTCTCCTGGGATTCGAAAAACATTTTTGGAATTCTATGAGACCCTATACCAGACAGACTTGACATACTGATGAGGAATTATCTTATCTAGAGAGCCTGACTTTGCCCTCTTTGAGCCAGGAAGATAAAAACTTTATTACAGATTTGAAACATCCCATAACACAGGAGGAGATATGTGGCGCCATTTCCTCTTTCAAACCTGGTAAAATCACAGGGCCTTGATGGGTTCCCAGCTGACTGGTACCAATTACATAAAGAGAAACTGGCACCATCTTTGCAAAAAGTCTTTATAGCGGCGGAAAAGGAAGGCATACTCCTGGATTCTATGCGGGAAGCTCTTATTGTGGTGATCCCCAAACCTGGGAAAGAAGATCCGCAGGAATGTGAGTAATATAGGCCGATCTCTCTGATCAACTCTGATGTCAAGATACTGGGCAAAGTTTTGGCCAGTAGACTGCTATCGGTGATCCTTAAATTAATTAATTCTGATCAGACAGGATTCATACCCGGCTGCTGCACCCAAATGAACATTCGCAGACTATATGTCAACTTACAGGTCCAACATATAAATGTTGGAAAGAGAGTGATTGCATCATTGGACACAAAAAAAGCGTTTGATTCGGTAGAATGGGATTATCTTTTTTCTCTTCTAGGTAAACTGGGCTTTGGGCCTAAGTTGATCTCCTTAGTAAAACTTCTATAGAAAGCGGAACGTGTATCATTATACGCAGATGACATGCTTCTATATTTGGGAGACTCTGATGCGTCCTTATAAGCTGCAGTCTCCCTAATCCAGGGATTTGGAGATTTTTCAGGTTTTCGAATCAATTGGGCCAAGTCGATCCTTTTTCCCCTAGATCCACAGCCAAATTTAACTCTCCCCACTCAATGTCTTTTAACCATTGTATCACAATTCAAATACTTGGGAATAACGATCCAGTTACCGATAGACTCATTCACTGAGTTAAATCTATGGCCCATAATTATAGCTTTTAGTGATAGGATTCAGAAATGGAAAGAACTACCACTCACATTGTTGGGTAGAGCTAATCTATTCAAGATGATTTTCCTCCCTAAATTTCTTTATGTGCTCTCTAATGCCCCAATCTATGTCCCAAAAAAAACATTCCACTACATTAACTCCTTACTGACTTCCTTTCTGTGGGATACCAAGGCGGCTTGAGTCTCCTTGGAGCTCCTACAGCTGCCGGTGAGGAGAGGGAGACTGGCGGTACCTGATCTCCGCCTATACTATCTGGCTTTGCAACTAGTACATATTCATTGGCAAAATGTTCCCACAGCTGAATAATGCTGCAGTTGCAGTTGAAGCAGCAGTAGTAACTTCTTATGAAACCTTACTAAATTTCTTCTTTAGGAGGAGAGGTCCCTACAGTAGGGTGTAGGGAGATGCTCAGATCTGCTAAGCGGATCCTGGGGATAATGTCTAAAACATATAGCGGATAATCCTTTTCATCTATCACCCAATGCCCCTTTGTGGTTTAACCCCTGTTTAAAAGATTTTTTTAATTTGGAAGATGGATATAGGTGGGCCAAATTTGGGCTCATGTATCTCCATCAACTATATGATAATGGTGAACTAAAATAGTTTGTGCAGTTGAAGAGAGACCTGGATATTCCAGAGACATGGGAATAGCAGTTCACTAGACTGAAACACGCTGCCTATGCTCAGTTCGGGACAGGGCCAATATCCCTTGAAAACGCTAAACTAGTGTAGCGCTGGTAGATTTGCAATCTACCGCATGTTAGGTAAATTTAGTAAATTGTGCGTTAGGAAGGTTAAAGTTTGCCTCTGTTCCAGCTTGGCTGACGTGTGTGTTTCCGTGCTGACCGGTGGGTGTCGCTGTTACCACTGGTCAGGGTTGGAAAGGCAACGTGTTGAAGCGAATGGATGCTCCTCTGTCCCGGAGACACGCTCGGTGGAGGTGGTCCTCCGAGTTGCATTCTGGGCGAGGGTATTTATGGGACAGACGCCATATTTTGGGGTTTGTTTTATAGCCACCTGCTGGCCCTCCTGGCTGACACGTATGTGTTAAGGAGCTACCAGCCGCGCAGGGGTGGGTCCAGAGGCTTGTCTGGAGCCTACCACCGCAGCCGAGGAATGGTCCTGAGCTGTCGGTCCCATGTGACAACCGAGGAGATCCCAGGGGAGGACCCGTCTTGGAGAGATCACGCAGTGTGCTGATCTATAGAGGGGCCTGGTGACTCGGTTGGAGGATGTATCCAAAAGTAACTATACAGCATAGTGTTGCCGGCTCGGCTTAAAGGTTCAAGCACTGTGACTGACTTTCACTATAGAGAAATTTATACATCCTGTGGCAGAGGATCGTATGGATTTTGTTCCCAACTAAGTCTGTGGCAGAGACTTTGATTCGTGCTGCGTGCTGGCTGCTAGACCGGTGAGAGAGGCCTGTCCAGACGAGCAAGGAGTGTGTCCCACGAGGGGAGTGCATTTCAATAGTATTTGAATTCTACCAGGACATTTTGTCAAGAGAACCCTACCAGAGAATATTTGAGTTTCTTCTGCAAGTTTCCTTTCTACCTCTTTCCTGCTACTTCCCAAGTCGTTTGTTTTAATAAAGCATTGAAAACATACTCCAGTGTTGGTGCGTGTGTTGTCCAGGAGTAAACTCAACGGAACCCTAGACCCGGTGCCGGTGAAACAGAGCGAAGCAGAGTGAAGGTAACAGACCCGCTTAAACCGTGAGTTAGTGCTACACTAGAAAAACTACTTGCTACTCCTGACCATACAAAATTGATCTCTACCTACTAGAATACGCTTGCAGAAAAAGTGAACCCAAAAGAAGGGAAACTTAGAGAAAGAAGAATGGAGATTGTACCAGAACTTACTAAGGAATAGTGGGAGGATGTGTTGGCCACATATTTGCCCACGGTTATTTCTGCTAGAGACAAACTGATACAACTCAGATACTTACACTAAATGTATTATATCCCACTCAGGCTATATAAAATGGGAAAGAAGGACCACCCCACGTCATAAATGTTTAGCATTAGAAGGCTCATACATATGACATACATATGGTATGGGATTGCGATAGGATTCGACCTTTATGGTCGCAAGTGACCCAATTCATTTCTGGCGCATTCGATTTATCGAACATCTGTAGTCCAATGTTGGGACTGCTGAGAGTCATCGAAGATGAGGTTATGAGTAACAATATGAGAATACTTCTAAGATTGCTGTTCTATTACGTCAGAAAGCTGATTGCTCTCAATCGGATTAGAAGAGATGATCTTACACTAGACGCCTGGAAAGGCCTGGTTAGTGCCAATGTCACCATGTATACAATGACATATGATTCCAGGAGCTGTCCTAAGAAATTCAATAAAGTTTGGGGAAAATGGATTAAATCCAGGGAAACTGTACAATCTGACATGTAACCTGGTTCTTCTATAACAATAGGAGGGGGGATTGATACTCATCTTGAACGGTAACTGTGAGATCTTGGTGAGGGACAGGGGGCAGCACACAGCACAAAAGTTCACGAGGGAGTTTGCCCTCAAGGTTTGTTGAATTATATGACCAGTATGTCTCCTACCTGTAGGGGCACACGTTCTAATGTATTTTGTTCAAATAAAAAAAAAAAAAAAAGGGAGGTGCTAAATGTACAATTGAAATAAGCCATAGAGATGAGTGCCATGTATGTACATTTGGCAAATAAAAACTTTTATTTTTTTTAAAAAAGGTTTTCATTTGCCAAATGTACATACATGGCACTCATCTCTATGGCTTATTTCAATTGTACATTTAGCACCTCTTTTTTTTTTTTTTTTAAAGAAGAAGATTGCACACAGGTAAACATCATTTCTCTAATTATGTAACTTCTAAAAGGTAATTGGTTGCACCAGAGCTTTTTATGGGCTTCATAACAAAGGGGGTGAATGTATACGCACATGCCAATTATCAGTTTTTTTATTTCTGAAAAATTGTTTTATGTATATATTTTTCTAATTTTACTTCACCAACTTAGACTATTGTGTTCTGATCCATCACATATAATTCAGATTAAAAAAACATTGAACTAAAGGCTGTAATGTAACAAAATAGGTAAAAAGCCAAGGGGGGGGTGAATACTTTTGCAAGGCACTGTATACATACATACATGCATACATACATATGCGAACCTTTGCGCTGTCAAATTACTTAAAGTACATTTTCTTCTACAGGTCTTCTTAAACTAAATCTCTGTTTCAACACTGTAAACCTCTAAAACCACAATGTTTAATAGTTGTCCTTCAGCTCAAAGTAAATACTTACTGCAGCATAGGCAAACAAATGTGTGGTCTTGTTTAATCTGAAGGTAAAATGAACTTTAACCTCTAGAAAATAAGCATACCTTTCATAAATGCTAAAGGAAGACCTGTCACTAGAAAAAAGATAAAACTTTTTTTGGCAAATAGCAGGCACCTAAATTGACTCCAAATACCTTTGTTTATTCTGAAAGCATCTCTCAGAAGAAAGGCCAAGCACAAAGCATATAGTATGGTTCAGCAACCTATAGAAAGGTGGTAGCAAACCAGTACAACGTATCCTCAAAAACTGAAACTAGCACAAATTGATTAGGGGGCCCTGGGGCAAACAGAAGATTGCTTGTAAAAAGGAATGTGTAGATTGGTTTTGCTGCCACTAACAGCAGAAACAGTAATGCCCAGTACACACGATCGGATTTTCCGACAACAAATGTTGGATGTGAGCTTGTTGGCTGAAAGTCAACAAAGTAGGCTCCATCGAACATTTGTTGTCAATTTTCCGCCAACAAAACTTTGTTGTCGGAATTTCCGATCGTGTGTACACAAGTCTGAAGCTCACGCATGCTCGGAATCAAGCAGAAGGAGCCGTACTGGCTATTGAACTTCTTTTTTTTCGGCTCGTTTTACGTCTTGTACGTCACCGCGTTCCCATGTTCATAATTGTTGGCCAACATTTGTGTGACCGTGTGTATGCAAGACAAGTTGGAGCCAGCATCCTTCAAACAAAAATCCACGGTTTTGTTGTCGGAAAGTCAGATTGTGTGTACGGGGCATTAGAAGAGCTATTCAGGAGCAAAAGACCTGAAGTCCAGAAAAAGCACAGAATAGCACCAGATAGACCACTTCATTCTATGGTTTTAAATAATAAGAAGATAACATTGCATTCCATGGTTGTACTTCATAATAAAAAAGAGCACTGCGATCATAAGTAAACATAAAATAACATTGCATTCCATCCCGATGGTGATAATTCAAATACAGAAATTGTACTATATTCTATGGTCATATCTAAGCGTAAAAGAGCACTGCATTCTATGGATAATACCTAAAAACATAAACAATTCTATTAAACTTTGATGGTTATACTTAAAGGGGTTGTAAAAGTATTTTTTTTTTTTTTAAATAACAAACATGTTATACTTACCTCCACTGTGCAGCTCGTTTTTGCACAGAGTGGCCCCGAACCTGGTCTTCTGGGGTCCCTCGGCGGCTGTCTCAGCTCCTCCCCACAAGAACTAAAGACCTTCATGCAAGCTCTCTCGCATGGTGTTTAGTTCTTGCGGGCGCGCTCCCGTGATACAGCCGGTGGCTATAGCCGCCGACTGCATCACTCGGCCCCGCCCCCTGGCTAATGGCTGCGCTGCTTTCAATCCATCCACTCTAGCCAGACAATGGCCAGGCTGAGCGGCGAAGAGGATGTCGGCAGCGAGCGCGGGACTTTCGAGGGGTCAGGTAAGTAAAAACGGGGGGATGTGGGGGCCGGCATTGTTGGATGTTTTTTCACCTTAATGCATAGGATGCATTAAGGTGAAAAAATGTGAACCTTTACAACCCCTTTAATAATAAAAGAACTTTGCATTCTTTGGCGATATCTCACTGTAGCAAAAACCCCTAACGGTGCTACTGGATTTAATTGGCCCTTCCAGCCTTTCTCCTGGTGATTTGTCCGGTGGCGGGATCAGGGGAATTTTCTGAATGTAGTAGACCTGTGTGCAAGATTATAAAAACGGGCTCCCCGGGAGCCTTTAAAACAAGGGAGAGCCACCTACTTGCATACCATTTTTTTTTTCAAAACACCCACACTTATACAAAAAGTTTAGTTTCAAAGCTGCATGCTCAGTGTGGCACATTGTATGGCCACACTGTGCCAACAGTGAGAGTGTCTTGCTGACTGTAATACTGTAGCTCCACTCCAGCATTGGTGGCCAGTGCCTGGCCGCAGCTCTTTTTTCACAAAGTGCCTTAAACTGGCCAAAGATGGATTGAATCTTGACTGGCTCAGCAGAGACCAGACGAGATTTGATCCATCTATGGACAGGTGGGCTATGCTGAAGTCAATCCATTGATAGACTTCAGTACAACCAGCCTGTTGGATTTTTGCATGTGGCCACTGCCAGCGGCTATGGCCCCTAGCAGTGATCATTGTGTTCTGCCAGCAGGGAAGGCTCCCTGCTGACAGAACACAATAGCTCTGCAGGAGTGATTCCCCCATCAACAGGATATCTTTTAGCACAGAGCTGCCAGTGCCCATCTCCCTCTGCCAGTGCCTGTTTGGATGCTGGGCAGAGTTACATAAATTTCCTTCCAGTACCACATGCCAGCAACTTGCACACAGCTGCCACTTTGCATATTGGACCCTGTACGCGGTGGTACCTGGTGTGGAGCACTGCACACATTATGGATACACCAGTAAGCTGCCATTTTATTGGCTTATTTGTCAAAAAGAAAAAGAAGGGTTGGCATACCAGATACCCAAAAACAGCAACAATTTCTTTAACCTTTGCCACAGGCTAATGCACATTCAGTGGTCCAGGTGAATAGCTACCATTAAGTTTCTACAGACCATCGCAAAGGCCAGTTGTGGACACTTGGCTCGGCTCGCAGTCTGCGGGCTGGTTGAAGGTGCAGGAATCACACCTGTTCCTACACCCAAATTGCGCTGCTCTTACGAGATGCACAGAGCTGCCATTCATTCTGAATAGCATCCCCACGCATATCAGCCCACAGAACGTTTGCGGGAACCAGAAGGAAATCTTTTTGATCATGCAGTTTCCCTGTGGACGTGTTTTTAAAAGGGTGCATGCGCCTTTTTCCTGGGGGAAACGTGGGCACAGCAGCCCATTCAAATGAACGGGCTGCCGTGCCCGAGCAAACACAGGCCACACTAGTGTGAACTAAGCCCAAGGTTAGGCTCACACCTGTGTGGCTGCGCAAGCCATGGTTTGCGTGGGCATGATAGCTCATCCATTTGAATAGACTGCCATGCTCCACGACACGCAGGAAAAAAGTCCCTGCACAATTTTTGAAATCGCAGCGTGCACGGAACCTCGGTTCCCAGTATGGTTGAGATTTCCAGTGCAGGCGGCGTGCCATTAGGATTAATGTCGAGTAACAAAATGTATTTCTGTAACAGAACAAAAGTTATCAGCAAATTGTCTAAAAAAATATTTTTTTTTAAAGCACGTTACACAGGCACAATCAAATGCAAAGCAGACACAGTATAAGGCTAAGGGTATAAAGTTCATTTAAGAATATTACTGCAAGGAGACAGCACAGGAGGGACCTACTCCATGTGATTTTTATATCGCACTTACAGGGTCAGGAGGGTGACCTGGAAAGCTGAAAAGGTAGTAGGGGCATAGCCATGCTAGCTGTGCAGTGTGCCCAGGGTATAAATTACAAGAGTGGCTATGAGTGAGAATTAATAATATTTTTGTTGGTTATTCAAATCTCATACAGTATACATATTTCATATCTCTATTTGACTGAAGACCTGGGTTCACATCTAAGCTGCATGCGGCTCGCAACAGGGGTCCGGTGGGTCCCTGTTCTCTGTCTCAGGGATGAATTTTTGCCTGAATTTGGCCCTGAAACTGAGCCAAAGAGGCACAGGACCTCTGTGCAATCCACTCCGCAGCTGCCCCCGGGGATATGTGAACCAGCTCCATAGAGAGTCGATCACAATCTCCTGTCATGTGAATTGGATGGGGGGGAAGCCTCATGCAATTCGCACTAGTGTGAACCCAGTCTTAAGGTTTAAAAAAAACTATGCATAGCCTGTAATTATAGCAGTTTTTAAAGAAAATAATGCACTTATTCATTACATATGCAGACTTATGTTTAGTAGCACTGGATAGCGACTGTGCTTTACTGTTGTTCCCTTTAACAGTTAATGACCAGGGCATTTTTTGCAATACGGCACTGTCACTTTAACTGACAATTGCGCGGCCGTGCGAAGCTGTACCAGAACAAAATTGATGCCTTTTTTCCCCACAAATAAAGCTTTGTTTTGGCAGTATTTGATTACCTCTGCAGTTTTTATTTTTTGCGCTATAAACAAAGAAAGACCGACAAAATAAAATAAAAAAAACAAACAAACAAACAAACAAAAACACAATATGTTTTACTGTCTGCTACAATAAATATTAAAAAAAAATAAAAATAAATAATTTCTTCATCAGTTTAGGCGGACAGATCAGACACTTGACACTTTTGGGACCAGTGACATTTATACAGCGATCAGTGCTAAAAATAGCAACTGATTACTGTATAAATGACACTGGCAGGGAAGGGGTTAACCCTAGGAGGCGATCAAGGGTCAAGTGTTCCCTAGGGAGGTGTTTCTAAGGCCCCTTTCACACTTGTGCGACTTCAAAGTCGTGTGATTTTGGCGCGATTTTGACAAAACAGCTGTACGACTGTGGATCCAACTTTGCCCTGCGACTTGAAGTCCGACTTCAATGAACAGGGATCCAACTTTGATCCCAAACAATACCAGGCACTGTCTGGGGGAACTCCATGCACAATGCGCCCCCTCCCCGAACCGTACCATAAAGCATGCCCTCAACATGGGGGGAGGGTGCTTTGAGGCAGGGGGGGCCCTGCGCCTCCCCCACCCCAAAGCACCTTGCCCCCATGTTGATGAGGACTAGGGCCTCTTCCCGACAACCCTGGCAGTTGGTTGTCGTGGTCTGTGGGCGGGGAGCCTATTGGAATCCGGAAGCCCCTTTAACAAGGGGGCTCTCAGATCCCGGACCCCCACCTTATGTAAATGAGTGTCGGGTACATTGTACCCCTACCCATTCACAAAAAAAAAAAAAAAAAGTGTCAAAAATAAAACACAGTACACATGTTTTTAAAGTAATTAGGCAGCTCTGGGGTCTCTTTCGACTTCTTCTCCCCTCTCCGTCTCTTCTGCCTCCTCCACTGATGTCTTCTGCCTCTGCCGAAAAAACGGCCTGGGGGTTCCCCTTAAAATCCATGCCAGACCGAAGGGCCTTGTATGCTCTTGGAGTGGGAACCCATGCGGTTTTTTTTTTTTTACATTGCGCGTGGAGTTCCCCCTAATGATTCAAGTTGGATCCCTGTTCATTGAAGTTAGACTTTAAGTCACAGGGCAAAGTCGGATCCACGGTCGTACGACTGTTTTGTCAAAATCGCATGACTTTGAAGTCATGCAAGTGTGAAAGGGGCCCAAGTGTGGGGGGGAGTGGACTGACTGGGAGTACAGAGACATCGCTGTTCCTGATCACTAGGAACAGCAGATCTCTCTCTACTACCCTGACAGAACGGGGATGTCTGTTTACATTGGCAAATTCCCATTCTGGCTCTCTGTGGAACGATCGCAGGTGGCCGGTGAACATCGCGGCCGCCGGCCACGTGCAATGGCTCCGGCGACACATGCGCCTGCACAGTTGAGCCATTATGGCGCAGTATAAATGCGGCTGGTCGCAAGCAGTTAAAAGCCAGTCAGTTAGGCCAGCCATAGACGGTTCAAATCTCGGCCGAAACAGCAGGAACCGGCTGAGATTCAAATTATTTAGGAGCAGGCTGAATGTACCAAGTTGACCAATCCATCAACTTCGGTACAACCAGCCTGCTGGATTTGCAATTATCGCTAGCAGCTACTGTAGATGCTAGCAATAATCAATGTCTTCCACCGCCCACCCTGCTCCCCTGCCAGAAGAAGACAATGTCTCGGCAGGATGGATTTCCCTGTCAGTACCATGGCTGCAGGAAAGAAATTTGCACCATCTGTTGCCTGTCTTAGTTCAATCGGACAAAAAATACAATGCCTTGACAACTGTAGATTTGACTTCAGCCATCAGTTAGCGAGGATAGATAACTCAAATAGAGTGTCTGACACATCAGTAAAGAATAAAAAAAAAAAAAAAAAAAAAAAAAAAAAGTGTATGTATAGCCCAAATTTTTTTCTTTTTCTAATAAAGTGGGCTCTCAACGTCTGTTTAACAGCCTCAATGTACATGAGGCCTAAATAGGAAAAGTGCATACATTTGCGGCTACCAGAATGTCTCTGTACTAAAGTCAGTGCAATTAAAAGAAAAATTCTGTTTGAATGTTCTGACTTGAGCCATTCTTTAAAAGTAACCCAACTTGTTTTTTCCTAGAATGTTGCAGATACCAACCTAATAAGTTTAAAGAACAAACAGTATCTATTTTACAGGCTTCTGAGTCTACATAATTCCCTTCATTAATGACAAACCTGTTTCTCTGGTTTGTTGCAGTATGCAAATTTCAAGGGTGCCTTTTACAGCAAAAAGTCATAGGTCTAGAGAAAAAAAAATATAAGACAAGCCAAGTTATTGTTCATAACAAAAGTAGTAACTTGAAATAGGTCACATAAAGATTTAGGATTGGCAGGAGCATGAAAACTTAAAAAATATGATATATAAAATCAGACTTCTGTGACATTATAACTCTTGCCTTATAAAGCAGCCAGAGTCTGAATAGGTAAGTCTTTCCCCCTGCCAACATGCAGCAAAAATTGACCCTTGCTCTTTGTGTCATAGGAACTGACTCCCATGCTCCCCACTGATTGGAGAGCTCTAGTTCTGACTCAAACCTTTGCAGGGAATTCACGGTTTCCAAACAGAGCAAGGCTTCTTCTCTGCAGCATGCTAGAAACGTGTGAAAGAAAAAAGAAAAAAAAAAAAAAAATGCACCGAGAAAACACATCATTCACAAACTGCATAGGTGGGAACGAGGCCTCATACAAGCGCATGGCACAACACATTTCATCAATATGAAAAAATCCATTAGCTTAGGTTACCTTCAGTAAAATAGATATGTAGGAAGTCCAGCTGTGAGAGACCAACATCCTAATTGAGGAAGTAGCAACTGTACCTTTGTTCTGGCTAGGTTAAGGCCCTGTGTTGATGAGCTTTTAAGCTCTTCAAGCAGGTTTTGTATTTCCATGCAAATCTATGCTTGTGTTGGAGACCGCGCTGGACTGACTGGATTGGTCACTGGCCTCAGTGGAGTATTCATGTAGGCAAAAATGAAGGAATGCCTTCTAGTGGATATTGCCCAGTGATGGATGGTGGCGATGGGCCCACTCTGGAATTGGGCTGCTGCCTTTTCTGTGCAACCTTAACTGTACATACAAATCTATGGGAATTGACCTGCAGGTAAAATGTAGGTCAGATGGAAGTCAGTTGCACCTGCCAATTTATTTAGAATGATCCTGGAAGTATCTCAAACCGATGCCACCAATACAAGCCCAAAGCCCATCACAGACCCCAACTCTCTTAAAATTTAACCAAAGTGGTGGCCGCTTTTACCATCACTAACTGACCATCTAGTGTGGAGGAACAAGTACACGGGAAATACATGACAACTTTTCTCCACACCTGACGAAATGTGCTCATGTCCATTCCCCCTTTGTTCATTCTATCCATCTGTTAGTTTGTTGGCAGACATGCTGAGGAGATTTAGCAGCATCTATACACTCACCATTCTCAGCAGCGTGAAAGCTTTATATACGCCAGTGAAGCAAACCAGTTGGCATCCCCGCTGTTCCTCCCACTTACCCATTAGCCAATTGGTTAAAAAAAGTCAAGCATTAGCAAATAATTGCTTGCTTACTGGGTATGGTTGTCACCTTTATCTGTGTACAGTGAGTAAACTGTAGCCTGCCACATGTGACAGTGTCAAAGTGCTGCCAGGAACAATGTCTCTGATTGCAGTGATGCCAGACTCCTATACACCAGCACCAACATCCTGATCACCACCATACCAGCGTCTTGATCACTGTCACACTAGTGTCAACAGAGAAGTGTACCCGATTTCAGGGAGATCAGATTGCTATACACCAGCACCAGTGTCTTAATCACCGCCGCACTAGTCTCAGCAGAGCCAGTGTCCCTTAATGCAGTTTTGTCAGACCGCTATACACCAGTGCCAGCAACAGTACAGCTTCACCAGAACCTGAATGCCATGTGCAAAAAACAGTGGACAGCAGAAGTTCAGTATTCAGTGGCATGTACCAGAAGTGCAGTACACATGGATGAAAGCCCAAGTACAAGCAGTGGGGTGTCACATCAGTCACCAAGAATTAGGGGCCATACTAATGTCCCAGAAGCACTTTTAACACCTAAATCCTGTATGGCGACCCCCCCCCCTTTACAGTGCAGCCAGGCATTCAGGCAGAAACCAATCATTTTACGCCCATTCATTTTGAAATTTTACAGGAGGATTTTTAATTCAGTTGTGGACCAATGCAATCTTTATGCCCAGCAGTATATCACCAAAAATCCCAGCTCTGTTTCTGCCTGTCCATTTGAGTGGAAACCTGTCACTCCAGTACTATCGATCCACACACCCCATTTACCATATGCCACTTTATTCCTCCATTATATCCATGATCCACTATAAAACTATTTTTACACTTCAACAATGATTCCCTGTGTCCTCTCTGAAATTACCCCGAATACAACAAGCTTTATAAAAATTAGGCCACTGATCAATTACTTTAACCCAATATTTTCTGTAATGTATAGTGCTGACAAACAGATCTGTTTTAACGAAACCCTCATTATTTTTACCAGCAGTCTGGGAATCAAACAATATAGCCAAAATAAATGGGCCATATATGAAGTTATACAAATTTTGTGAGAGTGCCACAAGGTAACTTTTGAGTTTATGAAGGACAGCCAGCTAGAGCCCCCTGGATGGCCAACCTATATGAGGAGCAGTGGAAAAAGTGTGCATCACCTCTATTTCATCAGGGGTGCCACCTCTACATGGACAATTTTTACACCAGCCTGAACTTTTTCTGCCACCTTTACTTCCAGAAAACTAGCCTGTAGTACAGCGTGGCCAAACCACAAGGGTTTACCACATAGCTAAAAAAGGGGAGTCAGCCAGTATGTGGAATGAAGACATTTTAGCCCTTAAATAGAGGGATAAATGGGATGTATATTGTCCTTTCCTCCATCCACCATCCTCCATCCACAAAGACCACTCAATGGAAATCTGAGGAAAGCATTATCCTGTCCAAAAAAGGGATTGTATACACAACTACATGTCGTTAATGGGAGGTGTGGATTATAATGGCCAGATGTTACAGCCCTACCTAGCCACCAGAAGATCAATCCATTATTACAAAAAAAGTAAAGTGTCCATATACCTTTTCCAATTGGCCATGTACAACTCCTATATCATCTGGTGGAAAGTCCACAGAAAGATCTTCTCCCTACTCTATCAAGAGGAGATTATAACAGCCCTTATATATAATCAGGAAGGCCCTGCACCTGAACACTTTCGTTTTGATGCAGTGAACATACTGCATGAAAGACACTTTCCTGATGTTATCCCTCCTACTCAAAAGTCAAAAGCCCACCAAAAAGTATATATGCACCATTAATAGAATAAGGCAAGACACTCATACCATTGTCCCCAATGTCCCTCCCAGCCTGGTCTCTGTATAGGAGACTGCTTCCGTGCCATCATACCTCTCTACAATATTAGTTGAGGTATGGTGAAGATCAGTGGCGGCTGGTGCTCCAGAATGAGGGGGGGGGGGGGGGCAAGGCCCTGACACTGTAGTAGCAGGATTGAAGACAACACAGGGTTCTCACTTATGCAGAGTGAAGGGCTCCAAAATAGTCTAATGCCGCGTACACACGGTCGTACTTTTCGTCTACAAAAGTCAGACAGCCTGTCCGACAGACTTCCGGCAGACTTTCGGTGGACTTGCGGCGGACTTGCGGCCTACTTTCTAACGAACGGACTTGCCTACACACGACCACACAAAAGTCGGTCGGATTCGTACGTGATGACGTACACCGGACTAAAATAAGGAAGTTCATAGCCAGTAGCCAATAGGTGCCCTAGCGTGGCTTTTTGTCCGTCGGACTAGCACACAGACGAGCGGATTTCGGGGTCCGTCGTAGTTACGAAGTAAAGTTTTAAAGCATGTTTCAAATCTAAAGTACGTCGGATTTGAGGCTAAAAAAGTACGTTGAAAGTCCGGAGAAGCCCACACACGATCGGATTACCAGCCAGCTTTAGTCCGTCAGCGTCCGTTGGACTTTTGTAGACGAAAAGTACGACCGTGTGTACGCGGCATTAGAAGGGAAAACTAAACTTTTGGTTTTCTCTGGGTTTTGTAAGTCCCAGGTCAGGGTCTGGAGCCCTCAAAAAGCTTTGGGTGGGAATAAGCCTTTACCCATGTGTTCATTCATACCTGACTAAGGCCCTAAACCTGATGTTTCTGCTTGAACCAATCATTTGGCTATTTACTGACCACATTTCTGCCTTTATAAATGAAATAGGCAGTCAGAACACAATTTTTCAAATCTATGTCCACTATAGTTTTTAGGATCCAGCTTTCACACAGACTAAATATACACTGGTTTGTGTTATTTTTACCAAAGAAAAAAAAGTAGCAGAATACATTCCCCCCTAAAGAAGAAAGATTTATTTGCAAAATTTAATAAAAAAAAAAATAAAAAAAAGTGAAAACACTCTTTAAAATGTTTTTTTTTTTGCTATAAAAAATATTAAACAACCACAAAACAAAGCTCTATATGCCTCAAAAAATGATATAAAATTAATTGGAGTACAGCGTTGAATGGCTAATTGTCATTCAAAGTATGACAGCACTGAAAAATGTCCTGGACTGGAAGGTGGAACAGTCAGGACTTGAAGTAGTTAAATAAGCCTTTTGCTTTGTTTTTTGTGGGAAAAGCACAGATTCATATTAAGACCTAATTCACACTAAAGCGTACAACCGTGCGAGGGCCGTGTTTTCCTGCTTAGTGGCTGCATGGAAACAACCGCAGCTCCCAAATTGACAGCCATGCACCAAAGTCAAATTGGGTACAGCAGCAGTGTTCATGCCACTGCTATGTCCCAACTGTCATGAATGGGACTGGCTGCACAGGATTCACAGAACACCTGTGCATCCCCGTGCAGGAAAACATGGTTCTCGCATGGGTATAGAGTTGCACATTAATCGTCAAGAATCGTTAGGCGTTTTTTTCCCTGTTGCGATCTTGATAAAAGTGTTTCACGATTCTTGCTATGCAAAAGAATTCTCTCTGCCCTTCTGAAGCACAGCTGTCAAAAGAAAAGAAAGAAAAAAAAAAAGAAGGGCAGTCTGCCAAGATTAAAACATTCTTTATCAGTTGAACCAAGTCTAAACATTGTAACAATTTGTCAATGGAATAGACTTCATGTGTAAATGAACAAAGTTTAACCACCTAACCACAACCCCGGACCTTTTGGCTGTCCAAAGACCAGAGTGTTTTTTGCGATTCGGCACTGCGTCCCTTTAACTGACAATTGAGCGGTCGTGCGACGTGGCTCCCAAACAAAATTGACGTCCTTTCTTCCCCACAAATAGAGCTTTCCTTTGGTGGTATTTGATCACCTCTGTGGTTTTTATTTTTTGCGCTATAAAACAAAAAAATAGCGACAATTTTGAAAAAAAAACAAAACAATATTTTTTACTTTTTGCTTAACCACTTGACCACTGGACACTTAAACCAGACCAATTTTCAGCTTTTGGTGCCCTCACATTTTGAATGACAATTACTCAGTCATACAACACTGTATCTATATGAAATTTGTGTCCTTTTTTTCACACAAATAAAGCTTTCTTTTGGTGGTATTTAATCACCGCTGGGTTCTTTATTTTTTGCACTATAAAAGAAAAAAGACCGAAAAATCTGTAAAAAAATGCATTTTTCTTCGTTTCTGTTCTTTATATATTTTGGCCAAAATTTATACTGCTACATATCTTTGGAAAAAATAACCCAAATCGGTGGATATTATTTGGTCTTTGTGAAAGTTAGAGTCCAAAAGCTATGGTGCCAATATCTGAAAATTGATCACACCTGAAGTACTGACGGCCTATCTAATTTCTTGAGATCCTAACATGCCAGAAAAGTACAAATACCCCCCAAATGACCCCTTTTTGGAAAGAAGACATTCCAAGCTATTTAGAAAGATGCATGGTGAGTTTTTTGAAGTTGTCATTTTTTCCCACAATTCTTTGCAAAATCAAGGTTTTTTTTTTTCTTTTTTTCACAAAATTGTCATATTAGCAGGTTATTTCTCACACACAGCATATGCATACCACAAATTACACCCCAAAACACATTCTGCTATTACTCCCAAGTACGGCGATACCACGTGTGAGACTTTTACACAGCGTGGCCACATACAGAGGCCCAACATGCAGGGAGCACCTTCAGGCGTTCTGGAGCACCCAGGCCAATTCTGACATTTCTCTCCTACATGTAAAAATCATCATTTATTTGCTAGAAAATTACATAGAACCCCAAAACATTATATATGTTTTTTAGCAAAGACCCTAGAGAATACAATGGCGGTCATTGCAACTTTTTATCTCACACGGTATTTGCGCAGCAATGTTTTGAACGCGTTTTTTTTTGGAAAAAAAAACAGATTTGTGCTTAAAAAAAAAAAACCAAAACAGTAAAGTTAGCTCAATGTTTTTGCATAATGGGAAAGATGAAGTTACGCTGAGCAAATAGATACCTAACATGTTACCTTTCAAAATTGCACACACTTGTGGAATGGCGCCAAACTTCGCTACTTAAAAATCCCCATAGGCGACGCTTTAAAATTTTTTACTGGTTACATGTTTTGAGTTACAGAGGAGGCCCAGGGCCAAAATTATTCCTCTCGCTCTACCGATCGCAGCGATACCCCACACGTGTGGTTTGAACACTGTTTACATATGTGGGCGAGACTTACGTATGCGTTCGCTTCTGCATGCGAGTACACGGGGACAGGGGCACTTAAAAATGTATTTATTTATTCTTTTATTGTTCATTTTACTTTATTTTAGTTTGACGCTTTTTTCCAAAAAAAAAATAAAATAAATTTTGATCACCTTTATTCCTATTAAAAGGAATGTAAACATCCCTTGTAATAGGAATATGGCACGACAGGTCCTCTTTACAGTAAGATGTGGGGTCAATAAGACCCCACATCTCACCTCTAGGCTGGGAAGCCTGCAATAAAAAAAAATGGGATCCTGGCTTCGATCGTAGCGGTGAGTTGGTAGAAGCACCGGAGGGCGGCGGGAGGGGGGGGTACATCTACATCCCCTCTCGCCTCCCGTAAGAATGATCAAGCAGTGGAACAGCCACTATAATCGTTCTTATGGTGTAGGGAATCGCTGGCTGAAGAAGCTGATATCTGAATGATGCCTGTAGCTGCACCCATCCTTCAGATATCCCCGCACAAAGTCAAGGACGTCATATGACGGCCGGCGGGCAGTGGTTAAAACGCTTTTTTTTATTTTTTTATTTTTTTTTAACACAAAGTTGTCCATTTATACAATATTTCTAACACATAGCATGTACATACAAAAAAATGTCACCCCAAAATAGATTCTCCTAATTCTTCTGAGTACGGCGATACCACATGTGTGAGACTTCCACATACAGCGGCCGAGCATGGTTGAGCATGGCAGGGTATCACCGGGTATTGCAAAGTATGGCAGAGTATGGCAGAGTATTTTCACAGTATTGTGGGGTATTTCAGAGTATTACGGGGTATTTCAGAGCATTGAGGGATGGCTGAGCATGGATGGATGGATGGCAGTTGCCATCCGATCCCTCCCCCTCTCCGCTCAGTGTACTGATCGGTACAGAGAGGGGAGGAGAGGAACCGGTTTGTTTACATGTGATCGCTCCGTCAATTAGAATCCCCAAACACTATAATATATATATATATATATATATATATTTTTTGGAAAAAATTACATGAAAAAAAAAAAAAAAAAAAAAAAAACTAACTAGTAAAGTTAGCCCAATTTTTGTCTAATTTGAAATTTTACGTCGTGAGAATCGTGATTTTTTTATTCTAATCAAAAAGAACATGATTCTCATTTTGGCCAGAATCGTGCAGCTCTACATGGGTGCATGCTGTAGTTCACCCGTGTGCACTAGGCTTAATTGAGTTACCATTTCAAGAGTCAAGCACTACAGTTTATAATGGGTTTTGTTCATGCTGCTAAGTGTCTTTCATGGCTAGCCAGGTATCGAACCCCTTTCTGCCCAGCCTCAGTGTTCCAATAACAGGGTCCAAGCAAGGGGGCAGCAAGGACAGACAATTACGTGACCACTATAATTGACTGTCACAGTGGTCACATGATCAGGAGCCAGTCCCGCTGGCTTCCAATCATTAGTGGAGACAGATCTGTCTTGACAGCCTGTCTGCTGAAAGCACTTAAAGTGCACTCTAAGCACAAAAAGCTCTGCCACTCATGGATGCATGTAGGTGGTATGTGGGCATTAAAGCCCATCCTCTTTGCCGTCGCACATGTGTTACATGGGCGGCAAGAGGTTAACATAGAAGGATCCTAACGCTTTACTAGTTTTGACATTCTAGGATTTAAGCAAGTTTTTGCTATGCAATAGTAAGACCTTCTATGAAGCCACAAAAAGGGAATCATAAAATTAATGTTTAGTCCTTTTTTTGTATTTTCATTATTATGTATAGTGTATTTTGTGCTAAAAAGGAATATTTACAAAAAAAATGTATTTTTTAAATACCTAAATAAGAAATAGAGCAGCCACAGGTGGCGATTTCTTAGTAAGAGCAGAATTTCTTTGAAGGTTTTTTTTAAAATGTGGTGCAAAAAATACATCTGAATAGAAATAAAATTCATGTTACACACACACTGCTAAATGAATCAGAGGACAGACACCACCTTCACCCACATTAAGACAGGACTGTCCTAATGATCCAGTTTACACAGGCTGCCAACAAGCAGGCAGGAAATGCTGGCCCTTACATTTTTTTGGCATTTGTATTCTTATTTGAAAAGTGTTATAGATACATACTGTAGATATATTTACATCTCACTAAGCAACAATAAAACACTAAGTATTGTTCCTGTAAAATATTTTTAAATACACCGATTTCCCTTCTTGTTAGGTCCAGCACGATTTTCTTTGCACTCAAATGCAGCGTTTTTTGCCTTTCGTCTTAAATTCAGGAGGTGGTTCTCACTTCCTAATCACCCACAGCCTGTCCCTGCTGAAGCATCGTGTGCATGTGTGAGATTGGCCAACTGAGGGGGGCTTTCCTGAAGCCTCCAGGAATGTGTGACCTAATATCACAGGAAGTGGAGGGTGATCCAGGGCTATGTCATCCTGCCCTAGACAAGTAATGATGCCAAGTGTTAATTTTGAGTGAAGGTCTGTTTTAAATGACAAATCACTTAAGAGTAGCACCCATACCTCCCAAAATTTGGAGGAGATTGGAATGAGGGACAACTACTAGCAAAAAGTATGTAGGCATAGAACACCCCCTTAAAAGGAGAATTAACACCCCAGAAGATGACTTTTTTAGTTGAAACATGTCGGGTGGACCCCTCACAACTACCGCTACATGATTTACATGCTTGTTTGATCTGCAAAAATGTGAGTTTGTTTTTTAATGCTATTTTTAATAAATCCAAGTTAAAACGTTATTACGCTATGTGAGTGTTTTCATCCCTCACATGTTATATGAATCTTTCGCTTGGCTTATGGCGGTGTGATTACTATTGAGGAAGTCGTGCTGATTACTTCACCCCTTCCCTCCGTTGATGTGGTGATGACATCTGACCAGACAATACATCTAGACCAATTGGTCATCAAGCCTTTTTGACCTGTTTTGGCATATGCTATTTCAGGCCATTATTTCCGGTAAGCCTCCATACTCTCTGGTGATGGTCCTGGCACCGTTTTCAAATTTCTGTGCACCTCTGGTCGTTTAGGGTTCATCCATCTACCAGGCTACCGGGTCTATTTGATCTTCCTGCACGTATAAGAAGAACACCTGCATACTTTTTATACACTGTATTACAGACTCTTTTTTCTTGGTGTTATGGACTTCTTATTGATTTTGTCCTTTGATATATTCATCTAAAGCACATATATGTATTATTTTTTCACCAGTTACTATCACAAGTACTCACGTGAGATTTTTTCATTATTTGTTGTCATTTAATGTCCAGTTTATTCATATTTTATTCACTCAATAGCGCCACACTGTGAATCTTAAGTCTGTTCGTTAGAAAGTCCGTCGAAAGTCCGTCGAAAGTCCGACAAAAGTCCGACAAAAGTCCGACAAAAGTCCGACAAAAGTCCGACAAAAGTCCGTCAAAAGTCCGTCAAAAGTCCGACAAAAGTCCGACAAAAGTCCGTCAAAAGTCCGACAAAAGTCCGACAAAAGTCCGTCAAAAGTCCGACAAAAGTCCGACAAAAGTCCGTCAAAAGTCCGACAAAAGTCCGACAAAAGTCCGACGAAAGTCCGACGAAAGTCCGACGAAAGTCCGACGAAAGTCCGACGAAAGTCCGACGAAAGTCCGACGAAAGTCCGACGAAAGTCCGACGAAAGTCCGACGAAAGTCCGACGAAAGTCCGACGAAAGTCCGACGAAAGTCCGGCGAAAGTCCGACGAAAGTCCGACGAAAGTCCGACGAAAGTCCGACGAAAGTCCGACGAAAGTCCGACGAAAGTCCGACGAAAGTCCGGCGAAAGTCCGGCGAAAGTCCGTCGAAAGTCCGACGAAAGTCCGTCGAAAGTCCGTCGGACAGGCTGTCGGACAGGCTGTCGGACAGGCTGTCGGACAGGCTGTCGGACTTTTGTAGCTGAAAAGTCCGACCGTGTGTACGCGGCATAAGAATTTCAATGGAGGACTACTGGTCACAGCCGGGGAGGGCTGGTGAGTGAGCACAGGCGGGAGGACTGGAGAGGCACGCCTGAGAGAACTGGGAGATTGCAGTTTGAGAGATGGGTGCAGAACAGTGGAGAGAGGACTGTGGAGAAGGGCAGTGGAAAGGGGTCTTTGCAGCCAGGCTGGCTGGCAGGGCATGAAGAAAGCTATCTGGGAGTGGTAGCCAAGTAGAGGACAGCTAGTACCTGGACATTCTACACCACAGGGGCCCGAGGTCCCTACCCGCAAAAGGCAGTTCTTTGTGGCCTAGCTGAAGCAGTGTCAGGCCTACTCATGCGGTGCTAGCTAGTCTGGAGGAGTGACAGTCTGCAGCAAGGGAAGTGCTGATGGAGGAACAGTCTGCAGCAAGTGAAGTGCTGGAGGAGGAAACGGTGAGCAGCAAGTGTTTGTGCTGGAGAGAGAAAAGAGTGAAGTGTATATACAGGAGTGTTTATCTGAGTCCTAAGCAACTTTGCACTAAATTTCCCAGGGCATCCCATAATTCCCAAATCCCTATCAAAGTTTAATCCCCCTCAAATAAACAAAACAAAGCAATGGACTGGTTTCTGTCTGAGTGACTGGGATGGGTGTCTGGCTGGGCAGGGTAACAGTTGAACCCCATAGACACAGCAACCCCTAAGGGGGCATGGCTACATAGGATTGGATCTTGATGTATAACTAAAAGGTTAAACTGTTTCTTGTTCTGGAGGCCTGATCCCTGCGATCGCTAACAGTTTTTTTGGTATCATTTTGATACAGTTGCTGACAGCCTAGGAGCTTTTTTACCTGTGAGTCTCACTAGTGTACCACTAAATTTAGAACCCAAAATGGCAAATCGAAGGTACACTAGTGACGAGGCCTACAAGTTTTCTGAGCATGACAGATAGTGAAGAGGAAGTCACTCATCTGTCAGATTCAGGCTCAGAATACGATCCTGTAGAGGACAGCGGCTCCATGACAGATAGCTCTGAGGACGGAGTTGTGGTCCCTGCCAAGGTCAGGCGTACCAGACCCCAATCTTCTTTCTGCTGTTGAGGTGCAAGAACTGCAGGGCTCTTGTATGGAGCAGAGAAGTACTAGCGCTGCTATTCCTTCTGGTGAACTGGCAAGCACCAGCGGCCTAGTACACCCTGTTTGTAGTCAAACCAGCACTGTAGTAACACGTGGTGAGTCCCATAAGTGCAGTTCAAGCTGGCGAGGTGGCAAGCACCAAGAAGACAAAGACAGGCCTGTCGTGCCCATGGTGCAGAATTTGCCAATCCGAAGGGAGAGAAGAAAGAAGAAGAACATGTCACTACCTATTGCTATCATAGGAGATATTTATATTTCCTGAGATAACAATAAATAAAATTTAAATTACATATATATATATATATATATATATATATATATATATATATATATATATATATATATATATATATATATATATATATATATATATATATATATATATATATATATATATATATATATATATATATATATATATATATATATATATATATATATATATATATATATATATATATATACACACACACACACATATACATACATACACACACACACAGTTTAAAAATAAAATAAAAAAGCAAAATAAATTAAAAGCACCCCTGTGTCTCCCTCCCCCCCCCTGCTCTTGCGCAAAGGCGAACGCAAGCGTCGGTCTGGCATCATATGTAAACAGCAATTGCACCATGCGTGTGAGGTATCACCGCGAAGGTCAGATTGAGGGCAATAATTTTAGCAGCAGACCTCCTCCATAAATCTAAAGTGGTAACCTGTAAAGGCTTTTAAAAATGTATGTAGTTTGTCGCCGCTGCACATTTTTGCGCAATTTTAAAGCATGTCGTGTTTGGTATCCATGTGTTCGGCCTAAGATCATCTTTTTTATTTTATCAAACATTTGGGCAATATAGTGTGTTTTAGTGAAATCAAAAATGTAAACCTTTATGCTGCGTACACACGATTGGATTGGAAAAAACTTGGATGGTTTTTCCGACGGAATTCACTCAAGCTTGGCTTGCATACACACGGTCACACAAAAGTTCTCTAAACTTTCGACCGTCAAGAACGCGGTGATGTGCAACACTACGATGAGCCGAGAAAATTAAGTTAAATGCTTCAGAGCATGCATCGAATTGTTTCCGAGCATGCGTAGGAATTTTGCACGTCCGAATTGGTACAGACGATCGGAATTTCCGATCGGAACTTTTTCCCGACCGAAAAATTGAGAACATGCTCTCAATCTTTTGCTGGCGGGAAGTCCGCCAGCAAAAGTCAGATGGAGCATACACATGGTTGGAATTTCCGACCAAAAGCTCACTCAGACTTTTGCTAGCTGAATTTCCAATCGTGTGTACGGGGCATGAGAAGGCCTGAAGGCGGTGATTGATTTATGGAGCCCGTACGCGGCTAAGCTCCCCAAAAAGTCCCACACATGTGGTAACCCTGTACTCGGGAGAAGCAGCATAACGTACAACAAATGTTCAACATGCCTCTCAACAAATAGCTTGGGGTGTCTACTTTCCAAAAGGGGGTAATTTGGGGGGGGGGGGGGGGGGTTTGTGCTATCTTGGCATTTTATGGCCTTCAAAACTGTGATAGGTAGTGAGGAGTGAAATAAAAAATTTACACCCTTAGAAATCCTGAATGCGGTGCTTGGTTTTCAGGGTCCCCGTACGTGGCTAGGCTCCCAAGAAGTCCCACACATGTGGTATCCGTACTCAGGAGAAGCAGCAAAATGTATTTTGGGGTGCAATTTTTTTTTTTTTTTTGTCATTATTCAAACACTTGGGACAAAAAAAATAAATAAAAAAAATATTCTATGGGCTCAACATGCTCCTTAGCAATTTCCTTAGAGCGTCTACTTTCCAAAATGAGGTCATTTGGGGGGGGGGGGGGGGGTGTACTACCCTGCCATTTTAGCACCTCAAGAAATGACATAGGGCAGTCAAGCTAAAAGCTGCATAAATTCCAGAAAATGTACCCTAGTTTGTAGACACTATAACTTTTGCGCAAACCAATAAATATAAGCTTATTGACATTTTTTTTTACCAAAGACATGTGGCTGAATACATTTTGGCCTAAATGTATGACTAAAATTGAGTTTATTGGATTTTTCTTATAACAAAAAGTAGAAAATATTTTTTTTTTTTTAAATTTCATTCTTTTTCCATTTATACTGCAAAAAATAAAAAATTGCAGAGGCAATCAAATAGCATCAAACGAAAACTCTATTTGTGTGAGCAAAAGGGATGAAAATTTTGTTTGGCTACAACATTGCATGACCGCGCAATTACCAGCTAAAGCAGCGCAGTGCCAAATTGTAAAAAGTCCTCCAGTCATTGAGCTGCCAAATGGTCCAGGGCTGAAGTGGTTAAAGAGAGTCACCCTCACTATTTTTCCTGGTGACCATTATCAACCAAGAGTTAAAGTGAAAAAAATCCCAAATTTGGAGTGGTCATTGCTAGATGACCTCAGAGGGAAAATCTTAAAAAAAATTGTTACACCAGGTTTGGTGATCCTGGTAACTACCAGGGATTTCCCCTGACTTTGCAGGGGTTTCCTATCACTTTCTGTATAGGCTATGGAATAGAAGGTGAAGGGAAATCTCCCAATTAGGATACAGATGGCAAACAAAAAACTGACAGGGGTTATCCTCCCTTATGCTAACCAGAACGAAAAAAAAAAAAAAAAAAAAATATTCAGTGTAATGAACAAGTTACAATTACCGTATATTACAGTACATATACTGTAAGGCTCCATGCACACTGCACTGTAGCTCATAAATGGCCGTTTTTGGGAGTTCGGGCATTTTTTTTAAACACCCCATAAACTCCCGTCTATGTTATCCTATGTGTCCCATGCACACATGGACGTTTTTGGATGTTTATCAGCAGTGGAGTTTATGGGCTGTTTTCTGAACGCCATAAAATCGCGTTCAGGAGTCGTTTCTTTGACCACAAAAAACACCAAACGCTCATAAACTCTGATGAACATCGATAAACGCTCAAAAACGTGGCTCAAAAAACAAAAAAATTTCAAAAAACAAAACAAAAAGGTTAAAAACGCTAACGCATAAAAAAATGCTAACAAACAATATTGCAAAAACATTAAAAAAAATGCTGAAAGACTCACTGCAAAGCTGCTGCCGTTTTTATAAAGTTGTTTTAACATCCAGTGTGCATGGAGCTTGTTTACAAGTTGCATCCTTATTTATTTAGGCAAAACAAATATTAAAAAAGGGAAGCTGCATGTCATCTCCAATAACCCTTATGTATGATCTCATCATATGACTGGCCACAAGGATTACATACGGTATATCATTGTTGTAAGCAATACACAGGTTCTTCTTCCTCAATCTTTGGATAGGAATGTGCTGTAAATTATTATACACAGGAAACTTACACAGTAACAAGCAGGACGTGATTTTTCAAAGTTTGTCAAGGAACACATTTTCTTCACATTAAAACGTTGGATTCTCATTTCTATTTCTCAAGCGCATTACAAGAAAAATAAAGGGTAGAATACAGGGAAAAGGAGGGTAAGCCTGTTTTAAGGCCCCCCTTTTCCTTATGGGATTGTGAAAGTGACAGTTTAAAGGCTCCCGCTGATTAAAATCAGTGATGGGGTCTGTGATAGGTCAGCTGACCTGGAATATTCTAGATTTAGGGTCCCCCTCCCCCAATTTTTTGGATAAAAAAAGGTCATATGACCCCATGGAAGCTTCTGGAAGTCCAGGGGTCCCCTATAAAAAGGGCTCTCTCCCAGGGTCGGTGGCCAGTCACCTGAGGGAGAAACATCCAGCGGAGCTTCCCACCCAAACCCGTTCATTACGGCTTATGAGATGTTTACAAAAAAAAAAAAAAAAAAAAAATCTAAAATGATAAAAACATTTAAGTTTTTTGAAGTTTATTTCAGCTTGAGTCAGAGTGGCTGAGCTGGGGTTTTTAGAAAAGGTGTTCTATATATTAATGCTGGTAGAAATTTTACTCAAGTTATATGGTATTTAAAAATAAAACTAATGATAATAGCCGCGGGGGCGCCATCATGGCCGTGCCGTGTTGCTAGGACACAGCGCGACCACAATCTCTGTAAAGAGCCGCGTCCGCGGCTCTTTAATCATGTGATCGGCTGTGTCCAATCACATGTAAACATGAAGATGCCGGTAATCGGCGCTCTTCGCCTCACACTGACAGAGTGTGTGGCGAGGAGAGCCGATCAGCGGCATCTCCACGCAGGTTAAACACTGATCATCAGTGCCCTGATTACAATATAGCGCCAATATATAGCGTTTTTTTTTTTTTTTTTTTTTTTTTTAGTAAAAAATAAAAAATCCAGCAGTGATTAAATACCACCAAAAAAAAGCTCTATTTGTGTGAAGAAAATTATAAAAAATTTGTTTGGGTACAGTGTAGCATGACCACACAATTGTGCGACAGTGCTGAAAGCTGAAAAATGGCCTGGGCAGGAAGGGGGTGCAAGTGCCCTGTAGGCAAATGGTTAATGGAAAAAAATTAACATAAAATTTAGTTTAGTGTCTTTTTTTTTTTAATTTATGTTTAGGTCATACTGTCTAAGATCGCATATGTGTGATCGCTATAGAGCTTGCTGTTAGAGCTGCACGATTCTGGCCAAAATGTGAATCACGATTTTTTTTGCTTAGAATAAAAAGATCACGATTCTCGCAACGTAAAATCTTTCACATTATACAAAAAAAAAAAAAAAAAAGGGCTAACGTTACTGGTTAGATTTATTTTTTTTTTTAAATTCATTAAAGTAATTTTTTCCAAAAAAACTGCATTTGAAAGACTGCTGCGCAAATACAGTGTGACATAAAATATTGCAACAACCACAATTTTTTTTCTCCAGGGTATCTACTAAAAAAATATATATGTTTGGGGGTTCCAAGTAATTTTCTAGCAAAAAAAAATGATTTTAACTTGAAACCAACAAATGTCAGAAAAAGGTTTAGTGTTTAAGTGGTTAAACTTTTTTCACTTACACAGGAAGTCTATTCCAGTGATGAAATTGTTACAATGTTTATACTTAAGTTCAACTGATAAAGAATGTTTTGTTTCTTGGCAGACTGCCCTGTTTTTCTCTTCCTTTCTTTTGAGGGCTGTGGCTTCAGAAGAGCAGAGAGAATCCTTTGCATAGAAAGAATTGTGAAGCCCTTTAGTCAGATCACGATAACGATTCTTGACGATTAATTGTGCAGCTCTACTTGCTGTGCAGCTTCGCCTGCACTGCAAGGGTTGAATGCTCATTTATATGTAGGGGGATCAGATAAAGAAGTTTAAAGCGGGGGTTCACCTATCGTTTTTTTTTTTTTTTTGGAGTTCATTCACAAACCTTTCTTCTCATGATTATCTACTCACATGTTCTGTGTAATAAGTCTGCCTGTGTCCGATTTCGTCGTAAAGAATAACTTATAAAATTCACTGAAGGCGGTTTCCATCTTCATTGTGGGCATTTGAAGCCCACAAGCATGTATTTCCTGGATGCGGTGAATGCTGTGCTCCCAGCATTCACCGAGATGTTGTGATGACGCTGTTGCACAATGCATGCTGGGAAGCATGAGACTAGCTCCCAGGGGACTGTGGGAGGTCTGGGAGAGGCTAGAAACACGCCTACTCCCATGGGAGGAAAATTAGGAAGTGCTAAGAAGATTAGAAAAAAAAAAAAAAAAAAAAAAAAAAAAAAAAAAGTGTAATTACGGCGATTTTAATTTTTTTTTTTTTTTACACAGCATGTCAGCATCTAGGCAAGGAAGAGAATGCATAGAGATAATGTTCAAAATTTGGGTGGAACCCCGCTTTAACTTGCCTGATCCTCCAGTCCTGCATTATCCTCTGTGCTGCTAGACTGGTTGGGCTTTAATTATGCATGACTGATGCTATTAGGTCGATAAAAGGTGCAAGGGTATACTAGGACTGGAGGTTCTTTCTAAATAACGGAAAGAGGTCAACACTTTAAAGAAACGTTTTAGGTCACATATAGAAAAATGGAGGCTCAGGTCAAATAACCAGCTTTTTTGCAGCTTCATTACTGGTTACAAAGTAAAAAAAAAAAAAAGCACGCAACTCCTAATTGGGTGTATTTTCACAAACAGAGGCACTACAGTGAAATGACAGAAGTCGCGATCAAATGCAAAGTCTAAGCGCAGAGGTATCACCCTAACATCATCAAATAATATCACCCCCATATTTGTCACCAAAAGACAATATAAAATAAGACCTGGGCAATAAAAGGTAATGTAAAGGCTGAATACACCATCATTACAGCCATTAACCTCATACAGTTGCCAGAGTACAATATTTTTCAAGATCATGGGCCTTTAATCCTTATGCTGATCAATCTGTAGAATAAAATGATGGTGGGTGCAATGTGTGTATGTCAAATAACTTTGCATACCGGTTTATCAAATCTAAAATTTTACTACAAAATATACTCAAATTAATTTAGGTGCACACACACTATAACATTATCTTCAAATTTCTATAAAAAATATACAAGATAACACTGCTTTAACAAAGTAGGTACCAAATAAGTCAAGCTTAAAGTGGAAGTCCTCCCCAACACTTAAATTCTCACCCTGCAATGATTAATGTGACCCAAGTTCAGCCTTATGTCTCAAAATTAAAAAATCCCAGTTTTTCTACCTTTATTGTGCAGTATCCATTCCCCTCACATGACTACAATTCTACTTCCTTCTGACAGTAAAATCAGCCAGTGGGTGTGGTTGCTGAAAGCTAATGACATCACTTCCTGGGAGGGACACTGTTCCTGTGTAGCCAGTGGGTGTATACAGGATGGGAGGAGCTAATCATAGGTTCCCACCCAGTGTTCTCTTATTGTACATCCTAATTCATGAGAAAATGAAGTAATAAAATCCCCATCCACACATGGGGGGGGGGGGGGGGGTGAGTTGCAGTGCACATATACAGTATAGCTGTGCACAGGAGAAGGGAGCTGGACACAGGAGGGGGGGGGCACCGTTCCCATCTATGTGACTTTGAAAATGTACCTGCAATACTTTGATGCAACTTTGATCCAGAGAGTGTAAAGTTGGATCAAAGTTGCACTCTAAATCGTGAAAACTTTGTGGTCGCAATAGTGATAACATGACTTGTCAAGCGACTACGTGTCCAAAGTCACATGACAAATCACAGCTCATTGATTTTAAATGGTACCCTTTCCATTTAGGTGACTTTGAAAATCAGCACTTTTGAAATAGGTACCTGCAATCCCTTTTTTTCCTTGTACCTGCAATGCTTTGATGCGACTTTGATCCAGAGAGCATCAAGTTGGATCAAAGCTGCACTCAAAGTCGCACTCTAAATCGTGCAACTTTCTGTTTGCAATACTGGAAACGTAGACTACACGTAGAAACTGCATGCTCCTGTGAAACAGCAAAAAACTGTGATGTCCTAACTTGTCTATAGGGACTACTTTAAAAGCCTTTACAGCCCACCAGATTACACTTAACCACAAATAATGGCTCTGAAATTATTCTTCTCACTCTGGAGTTTACAGTGATGCCAAAAATGTGTTGTGCACATGGCGTATACATACACATGTGTGCAGGGACAGGAGTTCTCTGAATTCTCTGGCCTCTTTCACACTGAGGCATTTTTTAGGCGCTAAAGGGCTAAAAATATCGCCTGTAAAGCACCTGAAAAAACGCCTCGTCTGCCACCCCAGTGTGAAAGCCCGAGTGCTTTTCACACTGGGATGGTGCGTTTGCAGGACAGGAAAAAAAGTCCTGCAAGCAACATGTTTGGGGCATCGCGGGAGCGGTGAATACACTGCTCCTAAAATGCCCCTGCCATTGAAATCAATGGCCAGTGCTGCCGAAGGCGCCTGCAGCGTTTTTAACCCTTCTTCGGCTGGTAGCAGGGGGGTTAAAAGGGCACCACTAGTGGCAGAAAAAGCACAGCTAAAATGACGGTAAAGCGCCGCTAAAAATAGCTGCGATTTACCGCCGACGCCCCCCCACCCCAGTGTGAAAGTGCCCTAAGGGCAAGAAAATAAAGGACACAGAGTCCTGATATGTTGGTCACTGGAAATATTCAGCCAGGCTCCAAGCCCTGGACCCCAAAAGCACCCAGAGATGAGCACTCATTGGAGATTCCTTGATCCCCCTCTGCTTTCCATCCTGACTCTGGCCATAGATGTTCTGGGCTCCCACAAGGCACAGGAGAGCCCAAGACACATGGGGGCAGCTTCATTCACTCATAAAAGTTAAAAATGAATGACTTCCATTACACAGCTCAACGCCAGTGCTATAGAATAGAAACAAACCCATGGCTGCTATTGCCCTGTGACTTTGGGAGTAAAGGCAGTGACTCCCTATCCTGACCTGCATGATAAGATAAGGGTCTGGTATGGATTTTAGGGGGATCCCATGCCATTTTTTAAAATAATTTTGACGCTGTTTTTTTTTTCTTATTGGTTGATAAAGGATGCTGCAGCCAGCTTCCCAACCTGCTCCTTAGAAACAAGCTATATATGCAAAATACATGAAAAACTGCATGCAAAAACGCATAAAAAAAAAAAAAAAAAAAAAAAAAAAAAAAAGGATTTAAAAATGGCAACCGCATAGCTTTGAACTGAGATTAAAACAGCATTTTAGAGTGCAGGTAGTGTGAACAGGCCCTAAAAGAAGTCAAAATGTATGTGAGTAATTGGCATCATGAATGATGCTGCCAGACTTATCCACCTTACAAACCGCTCAGCGTCTGCTACCCTTCTCTGCCAAACCCTACATTGGCTTCCACTCACCCAACAAAATCAATTCGAAATACTAACAATAACTTACAAAGCCACCCACAACTCTGCCCCCAGTTACATCACTAACCTAGTCTCAAAATACTACCTAAATTTTCCTCTCGATTCCTCCCAAGACCTCCTGCTTTCTAGCTCCCTCGTCACCTCCTCACATACTCGCCTCCAGGACTTCACCCGAGCTGCTCCCATCCTTTGGAATTCCCTACCCCAATCTGTCCGACTATCTCAACTCTATCCACTTTTAGGCGATCCCTGAAAACTTTTCTCTTCAGAGAAGCCCATTCTATAATCAACTCATTCCCCAGAGTTATTACCTTTTGTATCACTTGACCCTCCCTCTTAGGATTGCAAGCTCTAACAAGCAGGGCTTTCTGATTCCTCCGGTATTGAATTGTATTGTAACTGTACTGTCTGCCCTTATGTTGTAAAGTGCTGTGCAAACTGTTGGTGCTATATAAATCCTGTATTATTAATAATGAGAGCACACAATTCAGAGATGAAACTGCTGCCTGCTGCTGACCTCCTATCCCAATGCTAAATCTGAAAATCAAAAACTGCCTAACGCTTTGATATTACTTGCCAGGCTATTTAAATTGAGTATGTGATTGTTTTAAAAATATAAAATAATTTTTTCACTATGTATAAACGTAGGTTACTTTCATCAAAAGCTAAACAATCAGTAGCTCCAGAGCAAAGGGGGGGAGATTACACTTTTTTTCTTCACTCCAATGAACTGCAGGCCTGGTCATTCCTGCCTCTTTGTTTACGTGAGCTATGAGGCAGAAATTACCAGGCCCGCAGCTCGAGTAAAAAAAAAAAAAAAAAAAAAAAAAAAAAAAAATTAAGTTTGGCTAGAGATGTGCTTGGGCATCCTCCGAACTCTCAGGAATCAATATACAGGGCACAGGAACACGGTTAAAGCTGCAGATCAGACAGCAATGCACTGGTGCAGCTGCTGCCCTTATATAGCCAATTTGCATAGCTCCCAACTGTCCCTCATTTTGAGGGACTGTCCCTGATTTGGAGCAATGTCCCGCTGTCCCTCTTTCCCCCTCATATTTGTCCCTCATTTTGGTCTGATCTATATAGTTGTATATAAAATGCACTTTTTATCTTACAAAAACTGTTTCCCAGTGCTAAACCTTTCATCCAAATTATAAATTGCTGTATTTGTAAATTTAAAAAAACAATATAACAGAATAGTAGTGGTAAAAAAATGCCCTGGATTTGATGAACCTTTTTTGGTTAATTCTCCTTTAGGGGGTGTGACAGGGGGTGAGTTCTGTGCCTACATACATTTACTGGTAGGTGTCCCTCATTCCCATCTCAAAGTTGGGAGGCATGAATTTGGCACCAGCATTAATGGTTAACACGCGCGCATGTGCATAGGTGTTCACATCTGAGTGTGAATATTTGCACGCATGTGCATAGGCATTCGCCTGTGCTCTAGCTGAACTCTGCACTCACGCCTTTTTTACTCCAATAAGCTAAGGGCTCAGTCATTCCCGCCCTACAGCCGTCTCATTGTTTATGTGAGCTTGGCTCGCAGCTCGCTGAAGTAAAAAAGAGCCGATAAGCCTAATTTGTGAATCCGTATGCTTTTCACTTTCCATCTGTGTGCAGATTCATTTAGTGCTGAACAAAAGGGTGGATGCAGGCCGTTTAGAAGTTAATGATGCAGAGGAATAAGGCTACATTTGCATGCAGGGCCGCTGATAAGGCAGTACAGTCAGCCCTCCTGTACTGGGCCCAGGCCCTATCAGTTATATAGGGGGGCCTGGAAATCTACTGGGCAGGAGGGACGACAGTACTGTCTTATTGCATCTTTTGGATGGCAGTAGGGATGAGGCCAGTTCGACTTGAACATTGGGTGTTCGTTTGCTCTAAAACGAGCCAAACATATGGGGCGTTTGATGGAAATTAAAGTGCAGCGGAACGCCCTATAATGCACTGAGATTATGGTTTGTCGTAGAGATCACGCACATCAGGTACATGATCTCTACGACAAACCGGAAGTGACGTTTGCGGGTCACGGGCAGTCGGAAAACCAGGAATAGGAGACAGCGATTGCGGTTACAGACGTCTTCCTCCACAGTATGACTGGCAACTGGTGACCACGCTTTCAAACACTTTTAGCTAGTACGTATGTATTTTAAGGGGGGCGTTGGCAACAATAAAGGTTGATAAACAGGATTACGCTATGTGGATATCTTTATTCTTTCACATGATCCTGCTCATTTGAAGCCATGTATACCCAGTAAAGAACTCTAGCAGACCTGTTGGATGTGTTTTTGAAGCGGCATTTAAAGATCAATACAAAAGGCATTTAAATATTGGCCATCTGGTGAGTTTACCCCCACGTGGTGGTATTTGAGGTGTGTGGTGCACGCGTGACAACATTTAGGATCACCGCTACAAGACTCACCAATTTCCAGAGGGATCATTTCTTCGCCTTATCTTTATATGCATTTGAACTTTATCACTTCATTCTTATTTGTTGAAATCATATAAAAGCTTGTCTTAGTTGGAAAGTAAAGACAAAGGCTAAGTTTAGCCTATACGGGGATAGGGAAAAGAGAAAGAAATTCCCTTTTCCCCAGGGACTTTTAAGGTGCTTCTTAAATCAACAATTCAACAATAATTTCCGTACCAGTTAAAATTATTATTTTTATTTAATAAAGATTAAAACCATCTGTGTCTCACATAAAAAGAAAGAGACATAAAAAAGCGCTTAAACATAGATAAATTTGACATAAATTCATTAACATAATATAATGCTACATAAAGCAGCTACTTATAGGTGCCATAACAATCTGCCGCTTGCTCGACATGTTTCGCTCAAATGTGAGCTTCTTCAGGAGTATTTAAAGGCAAATGATTGTGGTGGACTCCAGCTGCAGTGCAACCCTGTAGATTAAATGCCCGCATAGAATACAGCTGATGCCAACTTTTAAGGTAGGGGATTCTCATAGAAGAGGAACCTCAATGTCAAAAAGGTGACCACAGGGGTATGAAAAGTATTTAAACAGGCCCTTAAATAGAACCAATTGCTAAACCTGGTCGGGACCATAAAGGTCTCCCAGCCAGTGCGGATTATAACAATGGGGATGGGCACCAAAATCTGATAGGCTAAACCCTAGGTGAAGGCACGGTTAAACTGTCCTAAGAGAACGATTCCCTTCACAGCAGTTTCTTGAAAGGCATCCAACGGCACATAGGCTTGAGGGAGCTAGGAGCGTCCTCCGTGGTTGAGCACCGATATCAGAGGTGCTTGTCTTAGTTGGACTATTTGACATGAGCGCTGCTATGACATTCTAAGGACACAATAATATGTGGGACTTTTTAGTGTCAATTTTTATATATGTTTTGCTTGACAGCAGCTGCTGAAATAAATATAGAAAGTTGCTTAGTTTATGTCCTATTTAGGTGAAAACTAAAACTACATTCAGGTAACATCAATTCCTTAAAAAGGTTTTGCTTTTGGCGCGGAGCTGTGCTATTGGGCCTTTTATAGCAATTTTATAAATACATTACAGCCGCAAGCAGTTTTAAATGACATTTTTTCCTTAGAAATGTCATTTTGCTGTGGTAATGTTATAAACATGGGAAAGATGTGATACTTTACAGGCAGACTAAGGAGACCGCCCCCCCCCCCCCCCCCCGGCATGATATTTAAAGGAATATTTCATTTTTATTGTTTCACTTTAAGCATTATTAAAATCACTGCTCCCAAAAGTCAGTTTTTAAGACTTTTTTTTTGCATGGATACATGTCCCCTGGGGCAGGACCCAGGTCCCCAAACACTTTTTATGGCAATAACTTGCATATAAGCCTTTAAAATGAGCACTTTTGATTTTTCACATTCGCGTCCCATAGACTAATGGTGTTCTCAAAAATGTTTTGCCTGCTGCGGAGGGGGGGTTGTTCAGTTCATCCCTAGATGGCAGTTCAAGGAAAATTTGACCCTAAATGCAGTCATACATCATACTGTTTCGTCATCTATCTCTTCCTTTCTTCCGCTCACCTGTATAAAACGTTATGCTTTTTAGGTGAATAAAGAAAGTTGTTGTCTGTATCCCCTCTTTGGGTATTCCTCTGGGTATTCTGGAGTTTTTCATTTAGATCCCTTTTACCTCAAAGGCTTAGGTGGGTATTATGATGGGCCTTAGAATGTAATGTATTATATTCCAATCAAACTTTGGACATTGATGGTTCTATCTTATATTGCCAGACTTACCCCATTTTTGGCCTGTGGTGTGGCGTTCCATATGGGGTTGGGTTGAGTGCCCTTTGTGGGTGGTCTTAGGCTGGATCACTTTGCTCCTTACCCTCTGGACTCCTGGCTAACATATGGCCGCAAAAATCCTTTTTTTTAACTGATGTGGATGTCTAGGATATTGCCTTATATCCATATGGTCAGTAAATATCTGTGCATGCAATTATGTTATTGTAAATATTTTTAAAAGTATTTTTCCTTTGTTAATTATAGATACTAGGTTACATTTATAACCACTCACCCTTGAAGAAGAGGAACAACGCTATATCTCAAAACACGTTGGGTATACTCTGTATATGTGTGTTCCACTAACAGAGCACTGTGGTTACTTGCTTTGTAATTATTGTGCTTCATCACTGCAACTGAATTGATTGTACTGTTTTAGGCTGGATTCACACCTATGCGAATTGGATGCGTTTTTCTCCACATCCAATTCGCATAGCAGGACATTGTGACCGGCTTTCTATGGAACTGATTCACACATCTCCGCAGCAGCTCCGGTGCGATTTGCACAGGAGTCCTGTGCATCTTTTGGTCCGTTTCAGGTCCAAATTCTGACAAAAATTTGTGCTAAAATCGGACCTGAAATGGTGAATGGAGACACACTGGACTCCTGCTGGGAGCCGCTGAGTGTTATAGTGTGAATCCAGCCCCAATCCTATTCTTAAAACTCCTGTTATAATATTTTCTGAATAAAACATTGATCTTTTATATTAATATTACCTGATCTTTTTGGAGTCTATGCCCTTTAAAAGTCCCATCAGAGGGATTTTTCTGTAGCTTGTCTAATTTAGGGATGTGGGTATTCTCTCCCATTTCCCTCATCAGCATTTAGCACATCTATATATATTGCAGACACCTATCCTCCACTGCCCCCCCCCCCCCCCCACACACACACACCCCACGCAGTGCTACCAGTCTCTCCTCTTTCTCCCTCTGGGTGCACTGCAGTTCATTTTCTGTCCAGACCCCCTGTGTGCACCTTTCCCCCCCCACAGTGTTTTTTAGGCTTTCCTCCTTTCCTCTCCCGCTGGCAGCTGCTATGGGCACAAAGGGAGATGTTGCAGGATGGAGAGCGGGAGAAGGGGCCGGTAAATATGTAATTTACTGGCCCCTTCCTTTCCTGAATGAACACAGTGAGCAATTTGTTCCAATCACTCCTTTGTTCATTCAACTGTTTACTATGCCTTGGTTTGTGAATAAGCAGGAAGCCTCAGAACTCTTCCCATTCATTCATCTGTGAAGCTGAGGCTGCAGAGAAAGGAACTGAGAAATCTATGTCCTCAGTACCTTTCAGCCTTGGTAGGTTGTATAGGGCCCTGTGATTTCTAACAGCAGCCCAGTTTGCATGGGCGACTAGCGCTGGTGTAAATGACAGTGACAGAAAACTGCCGATTCCTGCAGCTTTTTTGTCTTCACCTGTTAGTGGCTAGCTGCAGCCACCAAGCCCTCTACATTTCAATGACAGGTGGGGGCAGCCACAGCAACCCATGGCAGAGCCAACAATTACTTATGGTAATCAGTGTATCCAGTAGCAATCACCACAGGTAAATTGCTGGTTCTGCAGACAGCAATGGATAGCTGCTAGCAGATTCTTGCCACGGTCATTCACACTGCCTCTAGTTGCCCATGCAAATGGAGCCTTATTCCTCTGCAGTTCACATGCCTGAAGAAGGGGTCCTGCGTGACTCCAAAACGTTGCACTCTCCTTGTGTTGTGATCATGCAATAAATTACACGTTTGGACGCCATCTACGCCGTTCCATGGTGTGCTGGCAAATATTTTCATTGGGACTTGAACCAGTATCCAGCTGGTTGTTGCTGCAGCACCCATATCCGTGAGCTCATCCAGGAATGCGTGCGATGGGAATATGAAGTATGAGGCTCGATTCACACCTATGCATGTTGCTTTTGAGCGTTTTTGGAGGGTTTTTTTTCATGCTTGCCACGTTTTTGAGCCGCGTTTTTGCGTTTTTGTTTTTACATTTTTTTTTACAGTCTTAAAAAAAAAAAAAAAAAAAAAAAAAAAAAAGGCAAAAACGCATCAAAAACGGTGCAAAAACGGTGCAAAAACGGTGCAAAAACGGTGCAAAAACGGTGCAAAAACCGTTGTAGAATTCAATGGACAAATGCTTGTCCATTGAATTCTATTACATGCAAAACGCTGCATTTTGCATGAAAAAAAGTCCCTGACCCTTTCCAAAAATGCAGAGAAACAAAAAGGCATTGATGTGAACATGTTCCATAGGAACCCATGTTAAAAAATTCCCGTGCATTTCTGCAAAATGCAAAATGCATCAAAAAACGCGCTAGTGTGAATGGAGCCTTATTCCTTTGCAGGACGCCTGCATCCACCCTTTTGTTCCACGAAATTAATCTGCACACTGATGGAAAGTGAAGAGCAAAATGATTCACCAATTAGGCTAATCAGCGAACAGCATATTTTTTGTGTCACTAAACATATTCATATAGGTTCACCCAATTTTCAAAGAATTCATCAATCACAGTTGTTAGGATTCCTTGATTGTGCACTGCTCTGCAGATCAAACAGACCTGCATGGAAATACTGGTAAACGGATGTGTAGGAGCAGTTGGACGTTTTCAGCTGCCCCTGAACTCGCTTATCAGTACATGTACACAGGGTCGTGTGCAGTCGTTTCTAGGCAGTTGAGTTTAGAAGCAATTTTTTGGAAAGCAAAAATAAAAAGCGCGTTCAGGAGGGATGTTCAGAGGCATTTGAAACGTCAAATGCCTGTACAGCTTGTAAACACGGTAAGTCACATTTAGCCATGTTTTGTTTACAGGCGTTTTTAATAGAGATACATTTTTTGACCATTTAAAAAAAGAAAAAAAAAAAAAAAAACCCCACTCATCTCTAAACGCAAACGCGGCTAAACTGACTTTTTCAAACGTTGGTTACAATCTGTCAAGTTAAATCATTCAGGAGAGGTTTTAAAAATGTCCTGTGTACATTAAGCCTTAGGCCCCATACACAATATTAGATTTTCTGCAGATTTTTGTCTTCAGATTTACCAGAACCACGTAGTGCAAGGGCCTGCCTGATTGCATACAAATTGAAACTCTTAAGGTTTGACCTCATGTTATATGGTTTTGGTAAATCTGAAGACAAAAATCTGCAGAAAATCCAATAGTGTGTATGGTGTCTCAGAGTTAAAAACTATGTAATATGAGCACCTACCCAAACTTTGCAATCACTTTATATCCAAATAGGCAAGCCCTGGCAGTACATAGTCGTTGGTAGATCTAAAGAAAGATTGTAGACTGTGGTGGACTTAGGGGCCAGTTTACACCATGAATCACACTGGAAAGCCCTGTGCAATACACATGCAATCTGGGAGCAGTGCGATTATAGCTCACTCATTTGAATTGGGCCGAAATCGCACTGGACCACAACAAAAGTAGTGCATGTATGACAAATTTTACAAAATCCAGGCAAATGCACTGCGTTTGGGGTGTTGTTAGCATTGTACTGACATCCGGTGCTATATTTGCGCTTACAGTTGTTTCTTTTTATCAATTGCACGGACATCCAGTGCAGATCGCTAGTAAATCTGAACACGGTGCAGGAAACATGAACAGAATACAGGTTTCCCGCTCTAGGTTCCGGTGTGAACTAGCCCTTAGACAGATGCGCTCATCAAAAAAACAAAACAAAAACAAAACACAGCAATAAAAACAAATAAGAAAGAAACACATTCAACAATTCAAAGGTTCTTGTGCATTTTATGTGCCATTTCTATAGATTATACAATCGACTCCCCTACAAAAGCTTATACTTTTCATTTTTAATTCCAGAAAATGTCACATAATCAAAGTCACACCATACATAGTACTGGCAGTTTTCTGTTTACTCACTGTAATTAAAGGTGAAAACATCCATTCAGTCTAGGCTTCAGTCTCATATAATGTGATTCAGAGGTGCGGTGTCTCCATTAAATGACTTTAAAACCCAATCCACCTTAGCAGAGATTTAAAAACATCCAGAGTTGTCACTGCAGAGTAATCAGACTGGTTACAATGAAACTTTTCCCTGTGCTGGGGTTAGGCCCCTCCCTGCCAGCCGGCATGACACACAACTGAAAAGTTTAAGAAGACAAGTTGAATTTCGCAATGGCTTTTAAGGTTTGCTTAGCAAGTGGGAGGAGATTGTAAATCCAAAATCCACACCTAGCTGTCCCAGTCTGATTTACAATGTCATTGTAAAGAGGGTTGTCAGAGAGTAGGCTGTGTTATGTGCTCTGATGCATTATACTCAGCTCAAACAATGCTATATATTGTGCTCTATAGAAGGGTGACAGTGCTAAATGGCAGGCATGCTGAGTGCTATAGAAGAACACTTGTCTACTGTTAGATAGGAGATACGGCCCCATTCGTACTATGACACGCAGCCTCAGGCATCACACATCTCTGCAGTTTGTACTGCGGTGTCCCATTGTATACATCGAGCAGCCCATTCATTTCAATGAGCAAGTAGTTCATGCACCTTTTTTAAGCGTAATTAAAAGCAAAACTTTTTTTTTTTCTTAATTTACATAGCTCCCAACTGTCCCTGATTTGGAGGGACTGTCCCTGATTTGGAGCAATGTCCCTCTGTCCCTCATTTGTCCCTCAATTTGGTCTGATCTATATAGTTGTATGTAAAATGCACTTTTTATGTTTCAAAAAGTGTTTCCCAGTGCTAAACCTTTCATCAAATGTCTAAATTGCTGCATTTGTACATTTTAAAAGCCAATATAAAGGAATAGTAGTGGTAAAAAAAGTCCTTGTGGATTTAATTAACCCTTTTTTTGGTTAATTCTCCTTTAAGGGTGTGTGGCAGGGGGCATGTCCTATGCCTACATACATTTGTTAGTAGGTGTCCCTCATTCCCATCTCAAAATGTTGGGAGGTATGAATTTGATTTTGGATATAGTGCAGAGGAATTAGAGTGCCTTTAAAGTTATTGTTGCTGTCTGTGTCCCTGTTAGGGAGATTCACTCTCTTCATTTGTCCTGTTTACTGTTATTGGCGAAAGTAAAAGAAAATTCCAAATTTTGGGTTGTGCCCAGAACAGTAATAGACGGAAATCTTCAATGGGGACACTAGTTCTGATGACATCCCTGGGATTCCCTCACTTTGAAGGGATTTCCTCTCAGTTCCTGTTTTGGCTATCAGACAAGAAGTGAAGGGAAATATCCACAATAGAACACAGAAATTACCAAAAAAAAAACCTGACAGGGGTTGTAACTGTCCCTTACTTCATAGCTCTCAACCGTCGATGATTTTGAGGACTGTTCCTCATTTGGAACAAAGTCCCTCTTTCCTCCTCATTTGTTTCTCAATTTGGTCTGATCTATATACAGTAGCTGTATATAAAATGCACTATTTATCTATCATAAAGTGTTTCACAGTGCTAAACCTTGAATCCGATTTCTAAATTGCTGCATTTGTAAATTCCAAAAGCCAGTTTAGGGTGGAGTTCCACCCAAGACTGGAACTTCCGCTCATCTGAATCCTCCCCCCCTCTGGTGCCACAATTGGCATCTTTTAGGGGGGAGGGGGGTGCAGATACCTGTCTAATACAGGTATTTAAACACACTTCCGGGAATAGACTCCCCTGAGAAACACACAGTTCCCAGGAGATAGCGGGGACCAGTTAGGATGCGCAGCATGACTTGCGCATGCGCAGTAGGGAACTGGGAAGTGAAGCCACAACACTTCACTTCCTGATTCACTTACCGAGGATGGCGGCGGCAGCTGCCGAGACCCGAGCGATTGATTAGCTTCGACATCGCTGGACCCTGGGACAGGTAAGTGTCCATTTATTAAAAGTCAGCAGCTGCAGTATTTGTAGCTTTGGGGGTGCGGTAGGAGTTTTTTTTTGCCCGGTGACCACCTCCGGCGATAGCCCCTTATGCGTGCTCACTGCTTTCACTTTCACACAGAACAGGTGACAGTGCCCCGGCGGTGTGCACAGTCCTCCCTGCCCAGCAGTATCTCTATGAAAGGGGGAGGGGATGATGATCTGCACAGCAGCTCTACCATCCCTGCAGCGGCTCCACTATCCCGGCCATCGGCGGCTCCACTATCCCGGCCTGCAGTAGCTCCACTATCCCGACCAGCGACTGCTCCTTCTAGAACCCAGGGACATGTGTGCAGACTGCACACCTGACCCTCTGTAAGTTGAAGCTGCTCTTTGGCAGCAGCCTCTCTGTCCACTCTTCTGTCCTCTTTTCTGTCCTGTAAAGCATGCGGTACTTAACTTTGCACCTTATACATAGAGAACTCTTGAGCCTTACACCCTGTACATAGCGATCCTTGCACCCTGTACAAAGCGATCCTTGCACTACATAGTGATCCTTGCACCCTGGCTGTACATAGCGATCCTTGCACCCTGTACATAGCGATCATTGCACCCTGTACATAGCGATCCTTGCACCCTGTACATAGCGATCCTTTCACCCTGTACATAGCGATCCTTGCACTACATAGTGATCCTTGCACCCTGGCTGTACATAGCGATCCTTGCACCCTGTACATAGCGATCCTTGCACTACATAGTGATCCTTGCACCCTGGCTGTACATAGCGATCCTTGCACCCTGTACATAGCAATCCTTGCACTACATAGTGATCCTTGCACCCTGGCTGTACATAGCGATCCTTGCACCCTGTACATAGCGATCATTGCACCCTGTACATAGCGATCCTTGCACCCTGTACATAGTGATCCTTGCACCCTGTACATAGCGATCCTTGCACCCTGTACATAGCGATCCTTTCACCCTGTACATAGCGATCCTTGCACTACATAGTGATCCTTGCACCCTGGCTGTACATAGCGATCCTTGCACCCTGTACATAGCGATCCTTGCACTACATAGTGATCCTTGCACCCTGGCTGTACATAGCGATCCTTGCACCCTGTACATAGCGATCATTGCACCCTGTACATAGCGATCCTTGCACCCTGTACATAGTGATCCTTGCACCCTGTACATAGCGATCTTTGCACCCTGTACATAGCGATCCTTGCACCCTGTACATAGCGATTCTTGCACCCTGTACATAGCGATCCTTGCACCCTGTACATAGCGATCCTTGCACCCTGTACATAGCCCTCCTTGCACCCTGTACATAGCGATCCTTGCATCCTGTACATAGCGATCCTTGCACCCTGTACATAGCGATCCTTGCACCCTGTACATAGCGATCATTGCACCCTGTACATAGCGATCATTGCACCTTGTACATAGCGATCATTGCACCTTGTACATAGCGATCCTTGCACCCTGTACATAGCAATCCTTGCACCCTGTACATAGCGATACTGGCACCCTGTACATAGTGATCATTGCACCCTGTACATAGCGATCATTGCACCCTGCACATATCGATCCTTGCACCCTGTACATAGCAATCCTTGCACCCTGTACATAGCGATACTGGCACCCTGTACATAGTGATCATTGCACCCTGTACATAGCGATCATTGCACCCTGTACATAGCGATCCTTGCACCCTGTACATAGCAATCCTTGCACCCTGTACATAGCAATCCTTGCACCCTGGCTGTACATAGCAAACTTCTGGGCCCTGCACCCTGTACATAGCAAACTTCTGAGCCCTGCACCCTGTACATAGCAAACTTCTGCACCCTGTTTGTATCACAAAATTGGTGGCCTGAGAAGCACTTATCTTAGGGAGCGCAAGAAGGTCATGGATTCCCAGAAATCAGGAGCTGCAGCAGATGACATTTATGTCCCCAGGCTGTGGTACTAAGAGAGACTGGGATTTCTGTCAGACCAGACTAAAGTCAGGGAATCCCTCTCAACCCTTCCTTCCACTCTTCCTTCCACCCTATCTTCCACCCCAGCTGAGGCTTCCGATGTCCAACCTGGGACTTCCAGACAGGAAGAAGTGGAGGAGCCCAGCTGGAGCAAGGTATAACATTCTTCTACAGATTTCTGGTCAATAAATAAATGATGTTCACTAGATGTTATTATTGATCACTAATTGCTGAATTAATAAAGTGTTTTACATATCAATAGACAGTAGTGGGCAAAAATAATTGGGACAAGAATGAAAAATTCTGGGCTCAGAATGATAATCTGTTATATTTGTTAACATTCAATTTGCAACAGTCATGAGGTGAAAATTGTGTGTGATTGATGAAGAAAAAACTAAAACGATGTCCCTTTTTCATACACAGGAAGACCTCAGCCAGGAGGAGGCTGTGGAATGTGGCACACAGGAGGAGGCTGTGGAATGTGGCAGCCAGGAGGAGGCGGGGGTTAGTGGCAGCCAGGAGGAGGCAGGGCTAAGTGGCAGCCAGGAGAAGGCCAGGCCCAGTAGGAGCCTGACAGAATCGCAGGTTCCTCCCCTCCGCCTTCCAAACAAAAGACCCAGGAAGGGAAGTAACGTGCAGGATTCAGCACTCAGGCTGATTCAGGAGGCTTCTGCGTCCCTCAGAGCCACCCCCACTCCTGAAGAGGCCTTTGCCTGCATGGCTGCCACAAAACTGCAGGGCATGAAGAAGGGTCAACGCCTCCTGTGTGAGGACCTTCTTTACAAAACACTAACTAAGGGGGTGAGGGGCGAAATCACACCCAAAACCCACCTGTGTGAGTTGGACCATCCTCCTCCTCCTCCTCCTGCCACAACTCCACCACCAGAGCCACAGCATGGAAGTAAGCGTGGAAGGAAGACCAGAGAGTGATGACCTGGGTTCAGTCTGGTCTGACAAAAGATGCAGGCTCTTGTATGACCACAGCCTGGGGACATACATGTCATCTGCTGCTGTTCATGATTTCTTGGACTTCTGGACCAGATTGAACTCCCTTATATATGGACTCCTCAGGCCACCAATTTTGCAGTAAAATAATTGATGTGTGCCCTGGGGCCCAAAGGCTTCGCCAATTTCTGCTGTTTCTCCAGCGTTGCCTCCCTCTTTGTTTGGTTCTGATACCTTAATAAAGGATTTTTTGTTTCAATTATAATTGCCTATGTGTGTTTTCCTTCAAAAAGGACAGTTTGTTTGTGAGGAGGCAGGTACATTTCTAAAATACAATGTGAAATTAACAAGAGACACCAACACCAAGCAATCTCCTTGAGATTAAATAATACAAGATAATAATGGTGTTGTGGTAACTTGACACACAAAACACACACAAAAATATTCAGGATGTAAAATAAAAAAAAATTAAAAACACGATCAGGCTTGAAAACAATACAAACCCCCCCAAAAAAAACATTATATCTTTTTTGTCAGATGCGACAAATCAAAATACATTGATGAAATCACGATAAATAATAAAGAAAGAAGTTTGTGAGAACTCTGTGTGAATATCAGCAGCAAAACTACTTAATTCTTCTAGCATTATAAAGAAGAAGAGAGTGCGCTGCATTAAACAATTTTAAACATTGCAGCTTGACGAAAGTGCCGAAAGTAGCAGACCGAGCTGTTCCGTCTCGGAATTTCTTCTGAGCATGCGTGGCACTTTGTGCGTCGGAATTGTCCACACATGGTCGGAATTGACGCAATCGGATTTTGTTGTTGGAAAATTTTATCTCCTGCTCTCAAACTTTGTGTGTCGGAAAATCAGATGGAAAATGTCCGATGGAGCCCACACACAGTCGGAATTTCCGACAACACTCTCCAATCGCACATTTTCCGTTGGAAAATCCGACCGTGTGTACAGGGCATTAGTGTGTCAGTGTATAAAACATAAGACATAAGCTATTTCTGCTGATAATGTATGTGCCAAAATTCAGAAGCACTGTTTTTTCTTCTTATTGACATAATTTTGCTGAAGTGCAGCTGGAAGCATGGAGTACCTGATACAAAACTTTTCACCTCAGCATCTTACACAGGTAATGTTTATGCATGTCTGAATTACTTTGCACATTTAAGGGAGAAATATACCTTGAATTACTGGAATATATATTTTTCCCATGCATGGTCCACTTTAATTTTTGCTTAATGTACAGTATTTCATTCCTTGTACACACTGAAAATTAATTTGTAATTCAGAGTTATGTTGTCCTATAATATAGGCAAATAAATACATAGCATTGCATAGCTATTAATAACAATTTACACATGGGTGTGGGAAGCTCTGACAGCACAAACCTCTCCTGTTCTAAACAATAATAAAGATATGATAATGATGCAATGAACCTAAGAACTAAGATCCAAATACTAGGCCAACTGTTTTGTATGCTTGGCATAAGTACCTATTTAAGGAGAAACACAGTTATTCTTGAAGGCAAAATCAAACTGCTAATGATTGTTTTCACTAACTAATAATTTGAGTTTCCAGTTCAGTGCACATTTTGCCTCCTCAAACATGCCTGGGGTATTGCCTAAGTATCGTCTTACCCAAATACCACCTTACCTTATTCCAATAATTAAGCCAAACAAACTTGTTTTGGGTTTAAATGGCCATAGCAGCCTTTTATTACAAAAAAAAACAACCATAACAAAATCTTTAATACATAATAAAAAATGGTAATACACAGAAAAAACATACCATAACCTAATCTGACTGAAATGAAACTGCACAGGATTTTTGAAGGCACCCTTGACTGATCAACTATCTGTATCTGGCACCACCTTGCCTTTCTACGGCCCCCAGCCATAACCTACGCCAGCTCTGGGACAATTGTTTGACAAATTCACCAGCTGATACAGCCAAGTATTACTTCCGCCCTTATTTTGGCAGGTACACCCATACCAGAGATGGGCCCAACCCATAGTTCTCCAAAGAAACTTAACCATCCCCACCTTCAAAAACCCTACGACCTCTGCCTGCTGCTATGACACCGTGCAATCTCGTCCATGATGACACTAACATGACGGAACTAAATAAACATCGCACTGCCTACCACATCACAAAAAAGGGGGCGGGAGGGCGGGAGAATCTTGTCCGTTGCTGTCCCAAAGTCCAAGTGATGTTAGAAGATCGCCTCCCATCTAGCAACCCCTTAGGGCCACCCAGTCCAAACCCTGCCCCACCCTAATATCCTCCAATGGGGTAAAACTAATCATTATCCCTCCCTAATTATTATCCCTCCTATTAGCTGCACTTATTTTTCAAAACCCCCACCTTACTATAGCCTTTTAGAACAAACCCCATCATGTAGGCCCTACGCTTATGCTGCGCCTGAGCTCCTGGCCTATACTATATAGATATGTATGTGAGTTGACCTGTGTGGAAATTCAATAGGTAGCTACCTGTAGGTATAGTTATATCAATGGTGCAGCCTATGCGACTACACAAGGGAAACACACTGTAGAAATTATGGCTTCATTAACCACTTGCTGACCAGCTGCCATCAATAAACTGCGGCAGGTCAGCTGATTCCCACAAATCGCCGTAGCTGTACGTCGGCTCTTTTAAGAGCTATAGCACGGCAGGGGAGCCAATGTGTGTGGCTGGCTGCCGCAATGTCCGCCAGCCACCTGAGATTGCTCCACAGAGAGCCAGAATGGGGATCTGTGAATGTAAACAAACAGATCCCTGTTCTGGCATGGGGGTAGAGAGTGATCGTCTGTTCCTAGTGATCAGGGCAAAGAGGGGGGATTTCAGGACATTGTATGAGGTGGGTTAGAGTGGCTAAATGATAAGCCGGTTTTGAAAAGGATACCTTTATCACCTTTTCAACACCTATCCCTTTTAGTATTTAGTTGTCATTTTTCACACTTTTTTCCCCATTTCCCTTTAGGACGGTTTTTTAACCCACATTTTTATTTATGCCATAGTCCCTTAGCCCATTCATTGTATCAGACTCATATCCTTTATTTGGATTGTGATGTTGGGTTTCTATTATATTACATTTCATTAGTGGTACACTATAAATACATATTTACAATGCATCTATTGTAATTAATAGGGATGCACCAAATGGGTTTTTTGGTGCCGAAACCGATACCGAAAATAAATCTTCCTTGATCCCGAAAACCAAAACCGATACCGAAACAACACCGATACCGAAAGTGACTGTTTTTTAAAAATATTTTTTATACAGGAGATGCTCAGAGACTGGGGACATGGTACAGGAGATGGTCAGAGACTGCAGAGATGGTACAGGAGATGATCAGAGACTGCAGAGATAGTACAGGAGATGATCAGAGACTGCAGAGATGGTACAGGAGATGGTCAGAGACTGAGGACATGGTACAAGAGGTGGTCAGAGACTGCAGACATGGTACAGGAGATGGTCAGAGACTGCAGACATGGTACAGGAGATGGTCAGAGACTGCAGACATGGTACAGGAGATGGTCAGAGACTGCAGACATGGTACAGGAGATGGTCAGAGACTGCGGACATGGTACAGGAGATGGTCAGAGACTGCGGACATGATACAAGAGATCAATGCAGCCTCACCAGTGCCCGTCAGATGCAGCCAGCCAGTGTCCCCGGTAGTGCAGCCTGTGTCCCCAGTAGTGCAGCCTGTGTCCCCAGTAGTGCAGCCAGTGTCCCCAGTAGTGCAGCCAGTGTCCCCAGTAGTGCAGCCAGTGTCCCCAGTAGTGCAGCCAGTGTCCCCAGTAGTGCAGCCAGTGTCCCTATTGCAGCCAGTGTCCCTATTGCAGCCAGTGTCCCCAGTAGTGCAGCCTGTGTCCCCAGTAGTGCAGCATGTGTCCCCAGTAGTGCAGCCTGTGTCCCCTGTAGGCCAGCCTGTGTCCCCATTGCAGCCAGTGTCCCCATTGCAGCCAGTGTCCCCAGTAGTGCAGCCAGTGTCCCCATTGCAGCCTGTGTCCCCAGTAGTGCAGCCTGTGTCCCCATTGCAGCCAATGTCCCCAGTAGTGCAGCCTGTATCCCCATTGCAGTCTGTGTCCCCAGTAGTGCAGCCTGTGTCCCCAGTAGTGCCGCCAGTGTCCCCATTGCAGCCAGTGTCCCCAGTAGTGCAGCTTGTGTCCCCATTGCAGCCAATGTCCCCAGTAGTGCAGCCAGTGTCCCCATTGCAGCCAGTGTCCCCAGTAGTGCAGCTTGTGTCCCCATTGCAACCAATGTCCCCAGTAGTGCAGCCAGTGTCCCCATTGCAGCCAGTGTCCCCAGTAGTGCAGCCTTTGTGCCCAGTAGTGCAGCCTGTGTCCCCAGTAGTGCAACCTGTGTCCCCATTGCAGCCAGTGAAGGGAGAGAGCCGCCACCACCTGTTTGATTACAGCGCTGGGAACATCACAGCTTTCATTTCAATAGCTGTGTGTTCCCCGCTGCGCGCCGTCACATACAGCCCCTCCACCTTGTCCGGGCACTTTGATAGATGGACGGGTGATCTGTCTATCAAAGTGCCCGGACAAGGGGGAGGGGCTGTATGTGACGGCGCGCAGCGGGGAACACACAGCTATTGAAATGAAAGCTGTGATGTTCCCGGCGCTGTAATCAAACAGGCGGCGGTTCTCCTCTCTTCTACGATATAGGAAGCCCCCCTGATAGGCGGCACCAGGGGCGGGATGCACAGACTCAGACTAACATGAGTTTTCATCTCTCTCCCTATATGTATATACTTCTCCCACATATGGTTTCAAACATGGTACATATTGACATATTCATGTTTTGTTGTAGACCCAAGTGCACCTGCCCCTGAAGAGTGTAATTTTATATACACAAAATGCGTCGGGCTTACTGGATGCACCTATTCTGCAGATGATTTATTGATTCTAATTTAGGTCTTAGATTTCTGTGATCTTATTTTGTTTCCACATGGAAGATCTTACCATTTACCATACTAGGGGCTTGTCATGCTGCATTACTGTTTTCACCATACATGGTTTTTAACATGTGATTGCATATTTACTCATTGCATTTATGTTATGCTGTAAAGCTTTTTGACAATGAACGTATCCTTTTCAAAACTGACTTATCATGTAGCCACTCTCACCCACCCCATTCAAAGTCCCGAAATTCCCCCTCTTTGCTACAATATAGGGATGGAGACGTGTTCCCACATGTGTCACTCAAAGTCCCAAATTTTTCTCTTTTTTACGTTCCTAGTGATCAGGAACAGTCAGTCAGTACACCCCCCCCCCCCACAGTTAGAAACACCTCCCAGGGAACACATTTAACCCCTTGATCACCACTAGTATTAACCCCTTCCCTCCCAGTGTCATTTATACAGTAATCAGTGCATTTTTATAGCACTGATTGCTGTGTAAATGTAAATGGTCTCAAAAAAGTGTCCGATCTGTCCGCCGCAATGTCACAGTCTCGCTAAAAATCTCTGATCACCGCCATTTCTAGTAAAGAAAAAAATGAATAATGCAAATGCCATAAATCTATCCCCTATTTTGTAGACGCTATAACTTTTGCGCAAACTAATCAATTTATGCTTATAGCGATTTTTTTTTTACAAAAAATATGTAGAAGAATACATTTTGGCCTAAACTGATGAAGAAATTCATTTTTAAATTTTTTTTTTGGGATCTTTATTATAGCTAAAAGTAAAAAAAAAATAATTTTTTTCAAAATTGATTTTTTTTTGGTTTATAGCACAAAAAATAAAAACCACAGAGGTAATCAAATACCACCAAAAGAAAACTCTATTTCTGGGAAAAAAAGAATGTCAATTTTGTTTGGGTACAGCGTCGCACAACCGCGCAATTGTCAGTTAAAGCGACGCAGTGCCGTATTGCAAAAAATAGCCTGGTCATTAAGGGGGAAAATCTTCCGGTCTGCAAGTGCTTAATGTGCAGGTCAAATAGAGTTAGTTAGAGGATAGAGATGAGGGGGTTAATGTGAAGAATAAGGGAGGTGAAGGTGTAATTAACCTATAATTACTTTATGACATTAGATCAGTTTTTACAGACACCTGTACAGTAGTAAGAGCAATAAGATGGCTGCCATTGCCTCAACTGCAGTGGCGACTGGTGGTCAATATATTGGTGGAGGGCGGCAAACAGACCTGGCCCCCTTATTCGCACCCCCCACGGCTCTCGATCCACTCACAGTAATTCACTCGTACTAAGACTCGCTAAGGTCTTCTCCTTCTCGGCCAATCAGGAAGAGGGTCCTGAGACCCGATTGGCCGAGAGGAGAAGCAGAAAGACATTAGTGAATATGAATTTGCTAATGTCAGGGCCGTCTTTAATATTGATTGGAACCTGGGCAAACATTTTCTTGGGCCCCCCCCCCATGCAGTTTTGCTCTCCACCTGCTCTGAGACATACAATAAATAGCAGCTAGACTCAAAATCAGTTTACTGAATCAGAGCAGACAGCGACTGTGAATGGTTGCCAGAGGTTACAGTGTATCATTACCACTCACTAACTGGTTGCTAGAAGTTACAGCAAACATTTTGGCTCACTGATTAGTTGCTAGAGGTTACTGCACATCATTACTGATTACTGATTGGTTGCTAGAGGTTACAGCACATCATCTCCTCACTGCCTGCACACCATGGACTAGGGAGGTGAGGGGACTCATTAATAGACAGAAAACTCCTAGGGATCCTTGGACTCCTGGAATCAGTGGCAGTGCTGGGGGGAGGGGAGGGTGTAATCAATGGCAATGCTGATTTTTTTTACTGACTACCAATCTAAAGAGTTTCAACACTGGTCACCAATGTAATAGGGGTTTACAATGACCACTAATGTAATAGAGGTTTACACGGACCACTAATGTAATAGAAACATTCACAGTAACCACCAATGTAAGGAGGAATTTAGAGTGACCACCAATGTAAGGGGGACATTCACACTGGACACTAGTGTGAATAAAAGACTTCTACACCAAGCACCAATATAATGAGAAGATTTACATTGACCACCAGTGTAACTGAGACATTTAGCCTGTGTTCACATTTGTGTGTGTTGGTAACGCATGCAAAATCGCTTTCCTGACACCACAGAAACATGCTGCCCTTTAGCAGATATACAGCAGTGCCATTAATTCATAAGGACTTCCTTACCCTTATGCTGACTGGTGCCTTGGCACCGTGTGATTTTGAAAAAGGGGTTTGGAACTTTTTTCCACATTTGTAGCGTATAGAGCAGCCGATTGAAATTAATGGGCTGCCTTAGACGTGACCTACATCTTTACCCTGTCGGTACACCTTTGCATCCTAAAACCCATGCTAACCTCTGCACCCCAAACCTCCCCCATACCCTCCACTCAAATCCCCCTCCCCTTTAACTCTACCTGACGCCTCTGCTCATCTTTGCACCCACCTTCCTTACCTCCATACATCCCCTCCTTGCTCACCTGTGCACCCCAAACTGTAATTCCTTCTCTGCCCACTTCTGCACACCCCACACTACCCTCCCCCCACTAATTTGCTTACCTTTGCAGAACAGGCTGATGATAGGCTTAATGACCACAGTTGTAGGCAGGACTTTTAAGCATGTCCCTTTATCTCCCCAGTGGGTAGCATTCAGTATAGATGATGGTGGATATGACCTCAGGGGGGGCATGATATACATATGAATACCGCCTCTGTTTACATAGAATACTATCGGTCCGCCACTATTTACATATGAATGCCCTTGCTATTTATATATCAATGCCGGTATTTTCATGTAAACACAGGGTCTGCAGGCGAGTCATCTTTACACAATAGGGCAGAGCTGGGTAGCATTAGTAACAGAACTACACACTAAGATATTAGGACACAGCATGAGACAAAAACCTCAAGGGACGAGGGAATTTAAACTGGGATAGTTGGCAAGCAAGAGGCAGCTGCTTTAGGCCCCACAACAATGACAGGGCCCAGGGCAGCTGCCCCTTTTGCCCTGCCTTAAAAATGACCCTGGCTAATGTCACATAAGTGGGTGGGCTCCCTGCGCCCTAAGCCCACCCTTTTTGAAGCCAATTAGAGCCTCCGGCTCTAATCACGTGCTTCAGAATAAAACAAAAACCCACGTTGAAAAATGAATGCGTCCAGCGCTCTGCATGGAGATTAGGGACTGGGCGCATGGATTAGGGGTTGCTGCGCCCCTAATGGATGGGCCGCCACTGCTCATCTGACTACTCAGCTGAAGAAGCTAGTTGCCTTACCTGTCTTTGTTTTAAGAGACAACGAGGAGGTTTTCAAACCCTATGGCATCAATGCAAACTAAAATATCGGTTTGTGGGCAACCGACCAACTTTTTATTGTTTTTATTTTGCACTTGACCAATTACTATGAGGAACAGGCTCAATATCTTTTTGCTTTCATAAATCAGGACCAGTACAGTTAAATTTGACCCTTTTCATCACGTTATTTGTGTAGAGCGTTGAGAAGCCTTTTTTTTTTCAATTACAAATCATATCAAAGCACCGAGACTTTACAAACTTGTCTCCTGCAGTAGTGAAAAATGAATATTCTTTCACTTGCCGATACTTGTCTTCTTCAATCTGAAAGCTGGCTGGTGTTCACTTATTTTGATAGATCAACATCAGCTGTGGATTTTTCAAAGAAGTCGCGACTACTTTTCAAAAAATAGTCATTTGGTTTATTTAAATTTTCTCAAATTAACGTAGCAAAGATAAAGGATTTATGTTTTAACAGAGTTGGTTTTATAAACAGTGGAAGAAGTTTCTCGTGCTGTAAAATAATCATGCTTAGCAGTTTTGAGCAGATAGAGTTCAGTGATCTATAGAATTTAATCTTTTTTTCTGTCAAAAAAGAAAAAAGGAAAAACCATGAATGAATTAAAGTGAAAAAATTCACACAAGTAGAACATTTGTCTTTTTTCTTTCTTTCCCAGTCTATAGAATAGAGATTAGTATAAAGGAATAATACCTCACTGAACTGTAAAAATAGGATATTTAAGACCAAGTGACAGGAAGCCTAAAATTAGATTTACAGCATTATGGCTCCGAAGAAAGTGAAGAGACGTGATTGGAATAAAAAAGGAAACCCTATACATTTATGTTTCACATTTATCAAGTAATAATTCAAGAACTGAAAACTGTAAATTATTATAAGGATGGAAAAGCCATGTTGCAACCGTGAGCATAGCGATTGGCTGCAGTGTGGCCCCATTCTCTTGAATATGTTGTGTTCAGCAGGGATACTGCCTGCCAAATGTGATTGGGTTGATTATTTCTTTCTGCACTGCAAGGAAAAGCATCTAGGCATGTGTACATCCCTGTCTGACTGCCTTTGTAGCGGGGGTAAAAATGTGCCAATTTTTACTGCCCCCCAGCTACAAGTGTAAACTAATCCCAAAGCCTAGTACACATGACGATATTATTGGACGAATGATCATCTTTTTTTTTTTTGCATGCTGTCTCCATTTTGAAAACGAATAGGTTACTAAAGTACGAAAATTCTGGTACGACAGAATAAAATTTGGAAGTGATGTATTGTATTTGTATTGTATTTTTCAGATGAAAACTGTACTTCCTAAATGAAAATCGTACAATCTGGTATTGTGTGATAACAATTTTTGTGTTTGTCCCTTCGGATAATTTCAGACGAAATCTGTGTACTATTGATCAGATTATTGCACAACCTCTTCAAAAGCTGTATTTATTGTACGATTTTTTGATGTGTGTACTAGGCTTTAGGCTGGGTTAACACTGCCGTACAGAGTGGCTCACAGCAGGGGTCCGGTGCGTCCCTGCTCTCCGTTTCAGGTCCAATTTCGGCTGAACTCGGACCTGAAACAGACCAGAAGACACAGGATTCCTGTGCAATTCGCTCCAGAGCCACTGTGGAGATGTGTGAACCGACTCCTTTGGAAGCCAGTCACAATCTCCTGACATATGAATTGGATGCGGGGAAACCTGTATCCAATTCGCAATAGTGTGAACCCAGCCTAATGCCCCGTACACACAGTCAGATTTTTCCGACGGAAAATGTGTGATAGGACCTTGTTGTCGGAAAATCCGACCGTGTGTAGGCTCCATCACACATTTTCCATCGGATTTTCCGACACACAAAGTTTGAGAACAGGCTATAAAATTTTCCGACAACAAAATCCGTTGTCAGAATTTCCGATCGTGTGTACACAAATCCGACGCACAAAGTGCCATGCATGCTCAGAATAAATAAAGAGATGAAAGCTATTGGCTACTGCCCCGTTTATAGTCCAGACGTACGTGTTTTACGTCACCCTGTTCAGAATGATCGGATTTTCACAACTTTGTGTGACTGTGTGTATGCAAGACAAGTTTGAGCCAACATCCATCGGTAAAAATCCATGGATTTTGTTGTCGGAATGTCCGATCAATGTCCGACCGTGTGTAAGGGGCATTAGACTATAAAAAACAGCCAGTCAGATGTCAGATTAGTGAAACTTGAATTCCAAATGAATTGCTACGGATTCTATAATTCTCACATTACTCTTTTCTATGTCTGAAGGGCAATTAATTAGTCAGAAATTCATTGCGTGGGGCACATTTATTGACAACATTTTCACATTTATGAAATGTTTTACCTTTCTCCTGTTCCTTTTTATGTTGTCGATTAAGGAAAGAAATGGCATAGCCTAATTATTAAAGAGCAAGTGCACGCTTAACCCTAACCTATACTAACCTAGTCAACACCCCCAATCAGCTGTGTACCTACATCAGCATGACAGTGGTGGCCTTCTTTGGTGTTAATATAATTCAAGTGAAAATTGTGCTTATTGCTGGCCATTTCCATAGCCATCATAGATTTGCATTGGGTTGTAGTTTAAGTCTGGAAAAAGTTAAGTAAGCAGCTGCGTCAAGGTTTTTTACATTAAATTAAGGAGCTAAGGAGGATGGGCTAGTGCACTTTAAGGCCTGATTCACACCTATGCATTTTTAGTGCTTTTTGCATTTTGCAGATTTGCACTACAGCTCATTTAACATGATTTCCTATGGAACACGATCTGTAGTGCAAATCTGCAAAATGCAAAAAGCACTAAAAATGCATAGGTGTGAATCAGACCTTATGCCGCGTACACACGGTCGTACTTTTCGTCTACAAAAGTCAGACAGCCTGTCCGACAGACTTCCGACAGACTTCCGGCAGACTTTCGACGGACTTGCGGCGGACTTTCTAACGAACAGACTTGCCTACACACGATCACACAAAAGTCCGTCGAATTCTTACGTGATGACGTACACCGGACTAAAATAAGGAAGTTCATAGCCAGTAGCCAATAGCTGCCCTAGCGTGGGTTTTTGTCCGTCGGACTAGCATACAGACGAGCGGATTTTTCGACCAGACTCGAGTCCGTCGGAAAGTTTTAAAGCATGTTTCAAATCTAAAGTACGTCGGATTTGAGGCTAAAAAAGTACGTTGAAAGTCCGGAGAAGCCCACACACGATCGGATTACCAGCCAGCTTTAGTCCGTCAGCATCCGTTGGACTTTTGTAGACGAAAAGTCCGACCGTGTGTACGCGGCATTAGACTACCATATACTATGACCAGTGGTATAGGACATAGAACTTTTAGCTGAACAAAAATAATGGAGTGGGAAACTACATGGCAAATGAGGTTTAATGTGGATAAATGTAAGGTAATGCACTTGGGGGCTAAAAACATAAACCCAAACTACTCACTAGGGGGAGAACCTCTGGGGGAATCAAGGATGGAGAAAGATCTGGGGGTTCTAGGAGAAGACAGACTGAGCAATAGCATGCAATGTCAAGCTTCAGCTAGCAAAGCCAGTTCGGCGAACATATAAAACAGGGTCGTTCAACCGTTTGTTCGGACCCTGAACTGACCACAATGCATTGCGGCGCTGCACACTGCATTGCAAGCCCTGATTGGCTGAAGCAGTGCAAGCTTTAGCTAATCAGGGCACAGAACACTGTCAGAGTCATGATTGGACATTGTCATCATGACTTTATCCAATCATGGCTCATTCCCGCCCCACAGTATAAAATTATTCTTTCAATGGCATTTTCAGTGTGATTTTGGTGTGGAGAGAGATAGAACAGGGCTCTGTTCAGTGCTATTAGTTAGTTAGTGTGCTATACTGTGCTATTTTGCTTCAATTGTTAGTGTAGAATATTAGTTTAGTGTCAGTCTAGGGATAGTGTGAGTGTAGTGAGGAGGACCATCATTCAGCTTTGCATAGTGTGCAGCTAGAGTAGGGGCAGCTCAGATAGTTTTACTGTAGTGTAGTGAGACCATGTCAATAATCTTTACATTAGTGTATAGCTAGAGTAGGGGCAGATCAGATAGCGTCAGTGAAGTGATTGCGTTGCTGCCAGTTTAACGCCATTTACTTCTTTGTGCGTAAACGCCATATAGTTTTGTGTGCGTTACTGCCAGTTTAACGCCATATAGTTTTGTGTGCGTTACTGCCAGTTTAACGCCATATATTTTTTTTGTACGTTACTGCCAGTTTAACGCCATATAGTTTTGTGTGCGTTACTGCCAGTTTAACGCCATATAGTTTTTTGTACGTTACTGCCAGTTTAACGCCATATAGTTCTGTGTGAGTTACTGCCAGTATGACGCCATATAGTTTTGTGTGCGTTACTGCCAATTTAACACCATATAGTTTTTTGTGCGTTACTGCCAGTTTAACGCCATATAGTTCTGTGTGAGTTACTGCCAGTTTGACGCCATTTAATTCTGTGTCCGTTACTGCCAGTTTAATGTCATATAGTTTTGTGCATTAAGGCAGGTTTAAAGCCATTTACTTCTGTGTGCATCACTGCAGGTTTAACGCCAAATAGTTTTTTGTACGCTACTGCCAATTTAACGCCATATAATTCTGAGCATCACTCAGGGGAGGGCTGGCAGCCTTAGGCCTGGGGGGCAAGTCCAGTCAAGTGGCCCATAGAACCGGTGGTGGCAAAGTGATGGATTAGGAAAACAGTCTCTAATGTTTTTCATGATCAAAGGTAGGGGGGGGCAGGGAGGACAATGTCACTCCGGGCCTGTGGGGGACTTATACTACCATGGCCTCCCTCCAGGAACCAAACTGCAAGCAAGTCCCGGTATGAATCCCTCAGAGCTGAGGACCTGACCCCCCCTCCGCAACTAGTGATGAACTACAAGTCCCAGCATTAACCCCTGAGATCTAAGGATGTGTCCCCTTAGATCCCACGGGTTCATGCTGTGCCCTGTAGTCCTTCACTAATTGAAGGGGGGGTGACACATCCTCAGCTCTGAGGGGTTTAAGCTGGGACAGTGGGACCTGTAGTCCTTCACTAGTTGGGGGGAGCAGGGGTGTGTGACACATCCTGAGCTCTGAGGGGTTCATGCTGGGACCTTTAGCCCTTCACTTTTGGGGTGTCACATCCCCAAAAGTAAAGGACTTCAAGTCCCAGCATGAACCCTGGCTGAGATTTAAGGATGTGATTTCCTCCTCTGCTGCCGGCTCATGCTCCCATGACACACAAATGTTCTAATTCATTCACTGCTCCCAACCTCACCTCAGGCAGCTTGACCACAGGCTCTAATAGGCTTCAAAATAGGGTGGACTCGGAGCGCAGAGCCCACCCAGGTGTGTTAGAAAAGCAAATGAATATTTGCTTTTCTAACACTGAACCGCCTCTCTGACAATCAGGAAGAGCGGGTCTGATACCCATCACCTGATTGGCTGAAAGGACAGGCGCTCCTATTGGATGTCTAGCAGGAGGAAAAGCATGGAGGAAGCATAGAGAAAACAGGAGCTGCTGCCTGTCCCACAGCTCCCCGCTGTCACTCTCTGCCTGACCTGCCACCAAGATGGGGTAAGTGCCGGTCAGACACCGGTCGAGGTGGGGTGCTGGTTAAATGATGACGGGGGGGTAACATTGGCTGCATTTGATGGGCGCAGTGGCTGCATCTGATGGGCACAGTGGCTGCAATTGAGGGGCACAGTGAGGCTGCATTTGATGGGGCACAGTGAGGCTGCATTTGATGGGGCACAGTGAGGCTGCATTTGATGGGGCACAGTGAGGCTGCATTTGATGGGCACAGTGAGGCTGCAATTGGTGGGCACAGTGGCTACAATGGATGGCACAGTGGCTGCATTTAATGGGTTTTTTTTTCAGTATTTTTTAGTTTGCACCCCCCCCCCCCAAAAAAAAAACATTTTGAGGACCAGCCACCACTGACAGGGAGAGACATCGCTCCAAATTGTCCACACAGAGAGACCACTCTTCAAGAAAATGGCTGGATTCCTTTATCAACATAGTAAAGCCTTGTACACACCACTAGTTTTATTTTTTTTTTGCTCAATCAAAATAAAAAAAAAAACAACAGCTCTGGTTGGAGCCGCTGAGCATGAGCAAAAGTGACCTGAGCATTGGTCACTTTTCAGCGGAGTGGCAGTGCCTGCTGCAAGTGTGTACAAGGCTTTTGGCGCACACTGGTGTGCTGCGGTTTGGCCGCAGTGCTTATGTACACAGTTTTCCTTAGCCGCAGTCCCATAGGCTTCTTTTAGGTTGGCAATTTTTGCTGCAGTTAGTTTTTATAGCGCACCAAAGATGCAGCCGTTTTTGTGCACTTTCAGAAAATGCAGCAAAAATATGCAAACTAATAGAAGTCTATGGGACATGCAGGAAGACAGTGAGATCACCAACACTGCAGCAGACCAGTGTGAGCCCACTACATAGTACATAGGACCAGGTACTGCACAGGCTGCTGAAAGAAACCTCCTTATCTGCAGGGGGGGGGGGAGGAATTTGGGAGAGAGGAGGGAGAGGCCGGTCACAGCTCACTCACTTGGAAGGAAGGACCCAGCAGGCAGAAGGCTCACTGGCTCGGTTATCAGCTTCCAGAGTGTCCCATACAGATCACCATTGGATCTCAGTTTGAACGTTCCCACCCAAACGTCCTATTCACAGACGCAGCACACAGGAAGCCCAGAGTTTGGGAGGGCACAGTGACAGAGGGGGCTGGAGGAGGCAGAGCGGATCCACCCTCTTCCATGCGGCTGTGCTCAGTCTGAATGGAATGGACACAGACTGTCAGCTCAGAAGCAGGGAACAGTGCTGTGACAGGACAGATGTCCGCTCACAGCACTAACGTTCCTGCACACTTCTGGGCTGTTATCCAGCCCTGCTAGCCTCCCTCCGGAGTCACCCGAGCAGTAACACTCAGCCAACTGAGTTTTTACGGGGAATCAGAGCGGCCTGGGGGGAAATTGCATCCCTGCCCCCCGGCCCAGCCCGCCCCTGGTGTCACTGTACGTTTGGTGCATTATATTGCAGTATATTATATTTTATCCGTGGAGTGTGTCTGTGTAGTGTGGGTACTCAAATTAAAGTGCACCAATCACCACTTTACATTGATTAAAGTGCATCTATGTACAGATTTCCACTTCTTCTTTACATTTGCTTATAAGCACCGCCCCCTCCCTCCCAATAAGGTCTGGGAGAACAACAAGGAGAGGCAGATGTTCTCTTGGCACTGTAAGGGGGCCAGCAACAAATGTGTCCACAGGCAAAGATGGACGTGGTGGTCAGTCCTCAGGCAGGGCATCATTTCCCCTGTTTAGTGAGTTTACCTGTGCTATCCAGCCACAGCATGCAGAGGAGGTGGTAGACTGGCTTACTAAACCTTCCTCATCCTTCTTATCCTCTGTCACGCAAGCAGAGACAAGTGTGCAGTCCCCTGCAGTTGCCAGAGTGGATAAACCTGCCTCCTTGTCCACATCTATTCCTGCCATAGCCCCAACATCAGCCATGGAGGAGTCAGCTGAGTTATTTGACCACAGCGTCAGTCACTTGCACCTTGATGATGTCCAGTAGGGATGAGCCGAACACCCCCCCGGTTCGGTTCGCACCAGAACCTGCGAACGGACCGAAAATTCGCACGAACGTTAGAACCCCATTGACGTCTATGGGACTCGAACGTTCAAAATCAAAAGTGCTCATTTTAAAGGCTAATTTGCATGGTATTGTCCTAAAAAGGGTTTGGGGACCCGGGTCCTACCCCAGGGGACATGTATCAATGCAAAAAAAACTTTTAAAAACGGCTGTTTTTTCGGGAGCAGTGATTTTAATGATGCTTAAAGTAAAAAAGAAAAAGTGAAATATTCCTTTAAATATTGTACCTGGGGTGTGTCTATACTATGCCTGAAAAGTGGCGCGTGTTTCCCGTGTTTAGAACAGTCCCTGCACAAAATGTCATTTTTAAAGGAAAAAATCTCATTTAAAACTGCTTGCGGGTTTAATGTAATGTCGGGTCCTGGCAATATGGATGAAAATCAGTGAGACAAACGGCATGGGTACCCCCCAGTCCATTACCAGGCCCTTTGGGTCTTGTATGGATATTAAGGGGAACCCCGCACCCAAATTAAAATAAGGAAAGGTGTGGGGCCACCAGGCCCTATATACTCTGAACAGCAGTATACAGGCAGTGCAAACAAGACAGGGACTGTAGGTTTGTTGTTAAGTAGAATCTCTTTGTAATTTTGAACGGGTACATTTTTAACGTGTTTAGCTCCAGCCAAAAAATCTTTTTTAAGCTTTTTGGAAAACATAGGGAAGGGTTATCACCCCTGTGACATTTGTTTTGCTGTCTTTCCTCCTCTTCAGAAGATTTCACCTCACGTTTTGTCCCAATGACAAATGTTTTTTGAAAATTTGGGTTTTTTTGTGGAACAAGGATTGGAAAGCATCAGTGGAAAGGAGAAATGTTTTTCCCATATTAACTCTTACAGGAGAGAATTTCCCTTCCTAGGGGTAGATTTCATCTCACTTCCTGTTGTCTCCTTCCGTTTGCAAGTAGGAGTCGTTTGTAAGTTAGATGTTTGAAAGTAGGGGCCTGCCCTATATACTCAGCAGAAATTTGGGCCTTAGGTGTTGTTGTGGCCACAACACTGTAAGCCCTCACAGGGTGTTGAACAGGGGCAGAGAAATTGGGCCTTTGGTGGTGGTGGTGGTGCTGGTGCCACAACACTGTAAGTCCTCACTCACTCTTGGTGGGTGCAGAAATGGGCCCTGCTGTGAAATATTAGATCAAGAATTGTAATTACATGCCCCTGTTGAACAAGGGCAGAAAAATTGGGCCTTAGGCACTGGTGCTGGTGCCACAACAATGCAACCCCTCACAGACACTCTAGTTGGAATGCAGGAACGAGCCCAGCTGCAAAGTATTGCATCAAAAATTGTAATTACACGCCCCTGTTAAACAAGTCCTGAAAAATTGGGCCTTAGGCACTGGTGCTGGTGCCACAACACTGCAACCCCTCACAGATACTCTAGTTGTAATGCAGAAACGAGCCCTGCTGCAAAGTATTGCATCAAAAATTGCAATTACACGCCCCTGTTAAACAGAGGCTGAATAATTGGGCCTTAGGCACTGGTGGTGGCGCCCAGAACCAAAAATGTTCTTACAAGCTATCAGCGTGATGATTGAGGAGGAAGAGGATAATTACTCAGGGATAGTCGCTCAGCATCAGTATAGGCAGTCTTTGAAGGGATCTGAGATTTCAAAAAAAATTATTCGGTTACATCAGCATCAGGTGCTTGGTAGCTGGTGGTGATCCAAGGCTGATTCATTTTTATGAAGGTCAGTCGATCGACCGAGTCGGTGGACAGACGCACCCTGTGATCGGTTACAAAGCCTCCAGCAGCACTGAATGTGCGTTCCGAAAGAACGCTGGATGCAGGACAGGCCAGTAGCTCAATTGCATACTGTGCAAGCTCTGGCCAGTGATCCATCCTCAAGACCCAGTAACCCAGAGGATTTTCGGTGGGAAAGGTGTCCAAGTCAGATCTTGCCCCTAGGTATTCCTGCACCATGTAAAACAGACGCTGGCGATGGTTGCTGGAACCGATCATACCTTGGGGCTGCGGACCAAAAAATTGTCTGAACGCATCGGTCAGACGGCCACCTTCTCCACCGCTCCTTCTTTGACTGACCGAAGCCTCAGCAACACGTTGTCCAGAAACAGGAGTTTGTAACCTCCCAGTCTCTGGGAACGCGTTGCACAGACCTTTCTGCAAGGCCTCCCGAAGATGTTTCATCCTCTGCTCCCTCTGCGATGGCAAGATAAGGTCCGCAACCTTACCCTTGTAACGTGGATCAAGGAGGGTTGCCAGCCAGTATTGGTCCTTCTCCTTGATACCACGAATACAAGGATCCTTACGCAGGCTTTGCAGGATCAGGGAGGCCATGCAGCGTAGGTTTGCTGAGGCATTCGGTCCGGAGTCCTCTGGGTCACTAAGGACGACATGGTCCGCAGCCACCTCCTCCCAGCCACGTACAAGTCCATGTGTTTCTTGGGACTGATCCCTTAAAGACTGCTGCTGCTGCTGAGTGCCAGGCTCCACCTCCATACTGACACAATCTTCCTCCTCCTCCTCGTCCTCTTCCTATGTGATCGGCGGGCACGCAGGAACCCTGTCTGGATAAAGGGGGCCTTGAGAGCTAAGGAAGTCCTCCTCTTCCTGCCTCTGTTCTGCCTCAAGTGCCCTGTCCATTATTCCACGCAGTGTGTGCTCCAACAGGTGGACAAGGGGGACAGTGTCACTGATGCATGCACTGTCACTGCTCACCATCCTTGTGGCCTCCTCAAATGGTGACAGGACAGTGCATACATCCCTGATCATGGCCCACTGGCGTAGGGAAAAAAAAACAAGCTCCCCTGACCCTGTCCTGGTGCCATAGTCGCACAGGTACTCATTGATGGCCCTCTGCTGCGTGTGCAGCCGCTGCAGCATGGCCAACGTTGAGTTCCACCTGGTGGGCATGTCACAGATTAGGCGGTTCTTGGGCAGGTTAAACTCCTTTTGGAGGTCCGTCAGCCGAGCACTGGCATTATATGACCGGCGGAAATGCACACAGACTTTCCTGGCCTGCCTCAGGACATCCTGTAAGCCCGGGTACCTGCCCAAGAACCGCTGCACCACCAAGTTAAGGACGTGAGCCAAACAGGGCACATGGGTCATTTGTCCCTGTCGGAGGGCAGAGAGGAGGTTGGTGCCATTGTCGCAAACCACCATTCCTGCCTTAAGTTAGCGTGGCGTCAACCACCTCTGAACCTGCCCCTGCAGAGCTGACAGAACCTCTGCCCCAGTGTGACTCCTGTCCCACAAGCACACCAGCTCAACACCGCATGACATCTTTTGGCCTGCGTACTTGCGTAGCCCCTTGAACGGCTACGGAGCACCGCTGGTTCCGAGGACAAAGCACAGGAAGAGGCCATGGAGGAAGAAGAAGAGGAGGGGGTGGAGGAGAGAGGTGTGTCACAATCATTAGCATTTTGGAGGCGTGGTGGCGGAACAACCTCCAACACTACTGCACCTTGTCCTGCATCCTTCCCAGCTGCCAGCAGAGTCACCCAATGCGCCGTGAAACTTAGGTAACGTCCCTGTCCATGCCTGCTGGACCATGAGTCAGTGGTAATATGCACCTTACCGCTGACCGCCCTGTCCAGCGAGGCATGGACATTGCCTTCCTCATGCCGGTAGAGAGCCGGAATCGCCTTCCGTGAGAAAAAGTGGCGTTTGGGTACCTGCCACTGAGGAACCGCACATTCCACAAACTCACGGAAGGGGGTAGAGTCTACCAACTGAAAAAGCAGCAGTTGAAGTGCTAGCAATTTTGCCAAGCTAGCATTCAACCACTGGGCATGTGGATGGCTGGGAGCAAACTTCTTTCGGCGGTGCAGCAGCTGGGGCAGGGAAATTTGCCTGGTACAATCTGACGTCGGTGTACCAAAAGCAGATTGCCCACAAGTACTTGGCTGTGACACACCTAATTCTACACCTTCATTCCTCTCAGTGCAGGTCTCAGAGAGGACTGAAGGTATAGTGGGGTTGGAGATCTCAGCTGATGAGGAGCAAGGAGAGGTCCTCTTTGTTCTTTGGTGTGGGTCTTTTAGATACGCTTGCCAACGAACTGCATGGCAGGTCAACATATGTCTGGTCAAGCATGTGGTACCCAAGCGGGAGATGTTTTGGCCACGTGAGATACGCTTGAGACATATGTTGCAAATAGCAGCGGTGCGATCTGATGCACTTGTCTCAAAAAAGGCCCACACGAAAGAACTTTTTGAATAACGCGCAGAGACTGCAGTGCCCTGCACATGTGGAGCTTTGGGGTGTGATGCAGTCAATGTGCTGCCCTTAGGCTGGCCCCTGGAGGGCATCCTGCCTCGTTGGTGATGTGCCGCCTCCTCCTCCTCCTCCTCTCTCCTATCAGGCACCCACGTTGAGTCAGTGACCTCATCATCCCCTCCCTCCTCATCACTGGAGCAAACCTGGCAGTATGCTGCAGCAGGGGGAGCATGACTGCCAGATTGCTGTCCTTCTTGGGCACCCCCTCTGTCCGTGCTCATGTTACTGCCTTCATCGAGCTCAGTATCATCATCAGAGCCTTCCAAACACTGGGCATCCTCCTGGAGCATGTACCCAACACTGTGGTCAAACAGTTCGAGGGACTCCTCAGGAGGACATGGTGGGGCTAGGGAAGGAGTCACTGATGACATTGACCTGAGGGAAGAGGCCGCTGCTTTGCCAGACAAAGTACCCTGGGCATGGGTGAGAGAGGATGAGGAGGATGAGGACGGCTTGGTCATCCACTCGACCAAGTCTTCCGCATGTTGCGGCTCAACACGGCCAGCTGCCGAAAAAAAGGCCAAGCGTGTCCCATGGCCACGTGCTGATGAGGATGCACCGTCTCCACGGCCAGCACTAGACACAGAGCCTGCTTGCCCTCTCTTATTGGCTTGTGACTGTCTGCTTCTCCTTCTTGGCCTTCCAGACATACTAATGGTCTGTAGCTGCACTAAGCTGGGATATATATATATATATATATATATATATATATATATATGTACTGATACAGCAGCTAGCAAAATCAACTGCCTGCCTGTAGTATGAGAACACCACCAACCTTCTACAGGTAGCTTTAGCTGAACACTGTGAGGTGGACGCAGCCCACTAACTTGTAGGTTTAGCTGAACACTGTGAGCAGGACGCACACCACTAACTTGTAGGTTTAGCTGAACACTGTGAGCAGGACGCACCCCACTAACTTGTAGGTTTAGCTGAACACTGTGATCAGGACGCACCCCACTAACTTGTAGGTTTAGCTGAACACTGTGAGCAGGACGCACCCCACTAACTTGTAGGTTTAGCTGAACACTGTGAGCAGGACGCACTGCACTAACTGTAAATAGTCTAGCTGCCTGACTGTGGTACTAATAGGATCAAAAGAACACCAGCAATTTTCTTCAGGTAGCTGTAAATACTGTAACAAGACAAGCCTGCCTGTCAGTAAGAAGATAACAGGAACAGATCTAGCTGAACACTGTGAGCAGGACGCACCCCACTAACTTGTAGGTTTAGCTGAACACTGTGAGGTGGACGCACCACACTAACTTGTAGGTTTAGCTGAACACTGTGAGCAGGACGCACCGCACTAACTTGTAGGTTTAGCTGAACACTGTGAGCAGGACGCACCCCACTAACTTGTAGGTTTAGCTGAACACTGTGAGCAGGACACACCCCACTAACTTGTAGGTTTAGCTGAACACTGTGAGCAGGACGCACCCCACTAACTTGTAGGTTTAGCTGAACACTGTGAGCAGGACCCACCCCACTAACTTGTAGTTTTAGCTGAACACTGCCTGTCAGTAAGAAGATAACAGGAACGGATCTAGCTGAACACTGTGAGCAGGACTGTGAGCAGGACGCACTGCACTAACTGTAAATAGTCTAGCTGCCTGACTGTGGTACTAATAGGATCAAAAGAACACCAGTAATTTTCTTCAGGTAGCTGTAAATACTGTAACAAGACAAGCCTGCCTGTCAGTAGGAAGTAGGAACGTATCTAGCTAAACTGAATACAGTGTATATATATATATATATATATATATATATATATATATATATGCAACACCTGGGATGCATATATATACACAATACACTGTAATTGCAGCTAACTGACTGACTGTTCTGCCTATTCTATCTAACTCAAATCAAATGTCACTGTCTGTCTCTCTCTCTCAATGAACGCCGGAACACACACTACACAGGGCCGCCGTGCAGGCGGCCTTATATAGTGTGGGGCGTGTACTAAATCCCCTGAGCCATAATTGGCCACAGCCTCCTTGGCTTTGGCCAATTACGGCTCCCTGTTCAGACGGCGCTGTGATTGGCCAAGCATGCGGGTCATAGTGCATGCTTGGCCAATCATCAGCCAGCAATGCACTGCGATGCCGCAGTGAATTATGGGCCGTGACGCGCCACACGAATTTGGCGCGAATGGACCATATCGTTCGCAATTCGGCGAACGGGTGAACAGACGATGTTCGAGTCGAACATGGGTTCGACTCGAACACGAAGCTCATCCCTACTCGCCACACACTCTGTCAGCGTGAGGCGGGGAGCGCCGATTACCAGCATTTCCTTGTTTACATGTGACCGACTGTGATTGGACACAGCCAATCACATGTTTAAAGAGCCGCGGACATGGTTCTTTCTTCAGTCCTAGCGGCGCGGCAGCGATCACTGCGTCATAAGATGGCGTCCCAGAACAAGAGCCGCACCGCCCCGCTGCTTGCTTCCGCTTGTTGCGACAACCGGAAGCAAGCGATACGGCTGTCCACACTCCACCTAACATTGCAGAGCCTGTCACCTCCAGTGCCGAGGAAAGGCACTTATAAAGTAAGCGGCCACTTGGCCCATTGTTTTTATTATTTTTTAAATAAGAATGGAATTACGCAATGGTATTGTTCTTTCCATCTTTTTCCTGATATCCAATGTGGCGGAGCCATTCCTGGATCACCCACCTGTAACTAGTTAAGACCCAATATCGTGGTCCTAACAAAGTCCCACCTGACCTTTCTTTTTAAATAAATTGGTCATGGAGGTCTGGTAAGTAGGAGACTTACCTATATCCACCGGGTGTTTCAGAATCAATGAAAGACAAAAACAGAACATTCCATAGCTCAACTCACCAACCAGTCTGCCAACTGACCAAATTAACCTGTCCAACAGTCTGCGTTAAAAACAGGGGTTTAGTTAGCACGCATTTGCAAACGCATGCATAAGCTGCAAGGCCTCTTCACGGCACCATATGTATGCTTACAGTCCTAACACTACTGAATTCATAAGCGTCTCCACAATGGAAGCACATGCATTAAATGGATAGGCGGGGGGCAGGTGGGCCTGGAGGAAGCCCAATCCCCCTTAAAGGAACAGGAGCACACTGGACACCCAGCAAGAGCACAATGGCAGCAAAGGTGTACAGTGTGTCCCTGGACCAAATTTGTGGTTTGTTACTATCCAGAATCAACTATCGTTATTGGTGATGGTGTGAAAAAGATACTAATACTTCACTCAATATATGGACACTTATTTCTATATATTTTTATATGCATTTTTTTTGTTTACTCATAATGCACATAACACTTTTCAAATTGTCTGTGATTTTGTTTTTTAATGCATATGATGTTCTAGTAGTCCAGAGCATTCCACACACCTGTGGTGATCTGGTTTGATTTGGTTACAATCAGGTGTATGATTAGTCTGCTGAGAGCACACCATTTATTTGCTGGCTGTTTTACTGATGCAGACTTTGTTTTCACAGTATTCATTTGTTATGTTAATCATGATGGTATGTTTATAGTATTATTCACTTATACTATGCAGTATTGAGCACATGCACTTTATGGTTACACTTATATTTCTAGCGCCCCCTTATCATTATACACCCCCCCCACAAGGTGCACTGGGTGCCTTTCAGAATGACATCTTTTATTTGCCTACACCAGGGATATGCAATTAGCAGACCTCCAGTGTTGTAGAACTACAAGTCCCATGAGGCATAGCAAGTCTCTAAAAGCCACAAGCATGACACCCAGAGGCAGAGGCATAATGGGACTTGTAGTTTTGCAATAGCTGGAGGACTTCTAATTGCATATACCTGACCTACACTGTCAGTTAGGCCCCCTACACACGGGGTGGGCTCCATTGGAGTCTGCCTGCTCAGTGGGGAATCTTTCCACCGATCCCCGCTGAGCAGGAGGATGGCTGGCCCATGTCGGATCCTCTTATGCAGATTGGACACAGACACAGCCCTCTCTGCTCTATGGGCAGTCGGATGTAAATGGATTGCATAACCATTTACACCCGACTGCCATCCCAACCCCCTGATGGATGGGCAATGCATCCCTTTTAGCAGATAGGATCAGATCGGATGTTGGCGGTTGTCAATGGTTACATGTCCTTTGACACCTGCCACTCCATAAAGGACAATGGTTGGTGCGATCGGGTCTGCCTAAAAAACTGATAGACGGACCCGATCAGTCTAACCATGTTAAGGGACCTTAAAGGAAATAATACAAATAAAAAATAACAACAGTGTTTCTAAATAAATACCTATTAATCCTAAGTAAACTCTAACTCTCTCCTCTCCTTGTTCACTTAACTGTTATTTTGCTGCTGATTACTTTATTTCTAAGTTTTCTTTTAACATGATGTTTAATCACTTGCCGCCTGCCGCACGAACATTTATGTCGACAGAATGGCACGGACAGGCAAATGGGCGTACAAGTACGTCCTTTTAAATTTGCCGCCATGTGGTCGACCCTGCCGCGAGCTCAGTGAGTGTGATCGCGGGTCCCACGGACTCGATGTCCGCGGGGATATCCGTGATCGTCTCACAGAGAGGAAGAACGGGGAAATGCTGATGTAAACCAGCATTTCCCTGTTCTTCCTAGTGACAGGACACTGATCACAGCTCTCTGTGATCGGGAGCGGTGATCAGCGTTGTGACACACATAGCCCATCCCCCCACAGTTAGAACACATCCCTAGGACGCACTTAACCCCTGCACCACCCTCTCCTGGTTAACCCCTTCACTGCCAGTCACATTTACACAGTAATCAATGCATTTTTAATCGCACTGATCGCTGTATAAATGTGAATGGTCCCAAAATAGTGCCAAAAGTGTCCGATCTGTTCACCATAATGTCGCAGTCGCGATAAAAATCGCTGATCACCGCCATTACTAGTAAAAAAAAATAATTAATAAAAATGCCATAAAACTATCCCCTATTTTGTAAACACTAAAACTTTTCCGCAAACCAATCAATAAACGCTTATTGCATTTTTTTTTTACCAAAAATATGTAGAAGAATATGTATTGGCCTAAACTGAGGGAAAAAAAATTATATATTTTTTGGGGATAATTATTATAGCAAAAAGTACAAAATATTATGTTTTTTTCAAAATTGTTGCTCTTTTTTTGTTTATAGCGCAAAAAAAAACAAAACGCAGAGGTGATCAAATACCGCCAAAAGAAAGCTCTACTTGTGGGGGAAAAAGGGACCTCAATATTGTTTGGGAGCCACGTCGCATGACTGCGCAATTGTCAGTTAAAGCGACGCAGTGCCGAATCGCAAAAAGTGCTCTGGTCTTTGGCCAGCCAAATGGTCCAGGGCTTAAGTGGTTAAACATTTTTTTGCTTTCACTAGTTTTGTTCCATAATTTGTTTAGCGATTCATTTAAAAAAAAGAAGAAGAAAAATGTCTTAATTAAATTTGAAAATAGTTTTGCAATGCTCTAATAGAAAGATAATTATTGTGTCATTATAAACCAAACACATCACTTTTTATCAAGAGTCACACTAGCTGATTTAAAACTAATGCTGGCCATACACTATACGAAAAATCGGCCGAAAAATCGTTCGAATGGACACTTCGTTCGTTTTTCGGCAAGTTAGTGGGTACAAATCGATAATCGTTTGTGACGTTTTTGTGGAAAAAAAACGAACGGCATGTTTGGAAAATTTCTGCCGAACGTACGATAAATTGCAAGGTTAATGTGTTTCCCGTCCGAACTTTCTGCACTAGGTATATGTAAAAAAACGAACACAAAATTATTTATTCATGTCCACTGAACAGATTATCGGTCATTATATGATGGCACGATCGTTTGCGGTCACGGTCGAACGTTCGTTTTTCGAAAAGGGGTTCGGACGATTTTCTGTATAGTGTATGGCCAGCTTAACACTGGCCATTCTTTTTATGTTTTGTTGCATATAAATTGCATGGAAAATGAAATTATTTGTACAACACATCATTGCGAAGAGAGAGCCTTGTTTGTATAGAATAAAATCTTATGTGTATTACTTTGTAATCTTATTGAGAAAATTATAGCCTTATCAATAGGCCCATGGGTAAAAATTTTGATCTGGTCCATAGTGGTTACAAAGGTGCAGAAGCTAAATTGGTTAATGTATTTTACTGCCTGTTTGTTAGAATTACAGGTATATAGGCAAAATTGAAAAACACTACCAAAATGTAGACTGCCAGATAAGTAAATGTCATGTTGTTACTACGACTATATCAGACCAAGGGTCCCCATTTTTTTTTAAACAAAGGGGCAGTTATCTTACACACTGTGGTCTGTAAGAGCAAAAAGCTGTTTAGGCCTTGGAAAGTGGGAGCAAAATTGCCCCTACATTACTAGTCAGTGATAGTAAAAAATGTCCTCATGTTAGTGAGCGTAAAATGTGTTCCTATCAGATTGCCAGTATGTCCCTACTCATATACTGTATATTTAGCATATTCTTACCACATATTTAGGGCCCACCGAAGGATTCTCCGGTGCACTGGTAGGCCTCTCCCAGACTGCAGAGCACAGGTTACCTCCTAGTGACTAGAATCACAGGTATGTAGCTTAGGGTTCATTTAGACGTGTGGTCAGTGGGTGGTAAGAAAAATGCGGTTGAGCCACGTTTTTGCTAACTGCCCCCCCCTCAGGCTACAATATGGGGGTGTTTACATTCCGTGGTCGTAATGCTTTGCTTTGTGACCACAGAAAAGTATACCTGACATGTAGCCCACTGAGTACAACCAATTCAGGCAGAAGGGAAGTGACACAAACACCCTGCAACTATGTGCAATGCATGCAGTTGCAGAGCATTTGTTGGCAAAAATGTGGTTTAAACAGGTAGTGAGGAGACCTCACATCTCTTTCTCAACTCCTGTCAGTAGCCTCTGAAGCACAATCTGAATGTAGATCATACTTCAGAGGAAGGTAGATTTAGATACACACCTAAGTCTACCCTTAGCGTGTATTGAAATAAACTTTTGCTGAATGTAAATTCAATAAAGACCTATATTAGGTATTTTTTATACAGTACATTTTTATTTTTTTCTATTATTATCAGTAGACAAAACTGTTTTTTAAGTTTAATTTAGATAAAATGAGGAATGAGTTAGAAACTTCTAAGGTTGTATTGCTGTCAGTTGCCCTATTAGGCTCGATTCACACCTATGCATGTTGCTTTTGAGCGTTTTTGGAGTTTTTTTTGTCATGCTTGCCACGTTTTTGAGCAGCGTTTTTGCCGCGTTTTGCGTTTTTTTTACAGTTTTTACAGTTTTTTTTCAAAAAATTAAAAAAAAAAAAAAAACGGCAAAAACGCATCAAAAACGCTGTAAAAACGCTGCTAAAACGGTGCACTTGCGTTTTTGATGCTTGTCCATTGAATTCTATTACATGCAAAACGCTGCATTTTGCATGAAAAAAAGTCCCTGACCCTTTCCAAAAATGCAGAGATACAAAAAGGCATTGATGTGAACATGTTCCATAGGAACCCATGTTAAAAAATTCCCATGCATTTCTGCTAGGGTTGTCCCGATACCACTTTTTTAGGACCGAGTACAAGTACCGATACTTTTTTTCAAGTACTCGCCGACACCGATTACCGATACTTTTTTTTTAATGTCACGTGACAGGTTTTTTTTTGCTATTTTTTTTGGGGGGGGGGGGGGATGAACGTTGTATGTGTGTGCGTTTTTTTACAATTTTTATTTTTTACAATAATATTTTTTTATTCTTTATTGTTTTTTTTTTTTTTTTTAATCAGCCCTTTTGGGGGGCTTTGGTGAGATATCAGGGGTCTTAACAGACCTCTGATATCTCCCCCTTGAGACAGAGAAAGAGACAGAGGATACAGATTCCCCAGTCCCTTTCTCTGCAGCGTCAGCTGCACGAGAATGAATGGAGAGAAGACAGCGGCTTCTCTCCATTCATAAACTGACACATAGTAATCACAGAAGATTACAATGTTTCAGTTATGTGAATGGACAGAGTCAGCTGACTCTATCCATACACAAAGGAAGGAGGAGGAGGACGGAGGAACGGAGGGGGAGAACGGAGGGGACAGATAAGGAGAGAGGAATGCAGGGGACAGATAAGGAGAGAGGAACGGAGGGGCACAGATAAGGAGAGAGGAACGGAGGGGGAGAACGGAGGGGGACAGATAAGGAGAGAGGAACGGAGGGGGAGAACGGAGGGGGACAGATAAGGAGAGAGGAATGCAGGGGACAGATAAGGAGAGAGGAACGGAGGGGGAGAACGGAGGGGGACAGATAAGGAGAGAGGAACGAAGGGGGAGTACGGAGGGGGACAGATAAGGAGAGAGGAACGGAGGGGGAGAACGGAGGGGGACAGATAAGGAGAGAGGAATGCAGGGGACAGCGGAGAGGCACAGAGGAAAGGAGGGGGATGAAGGAGGATGCAGTGACAGTCAGCTGTGACCGATCACCGTTGTATGGAGGTGGTGGTGCTGCGCTATCCGAAGGGTCTTATGGTATATAGATAATCTTTAGTGATCAGTGTGATTATGGTCAATATCCAAAATAATAACCAATATGTGCAAATAAATCAAACAGTGGAAAATAAACCAATTCAGTGTATAAAAAATTGAATACAATCCTATAATGCAATCAATATAATGTGTTCGTGCTTTTGTGCCTTATAGAATATAGGAGTATTCAGAGCTAATAAATATGCTGAGGTGCACAAATAATATAATATTACCACACAGGAATCTAGGTGTCAGAATAAATTCAGAAGAAACGCATGGTCTCCTGATCCTGGTGTTGCGACCAGTGCAACAGTGCAAAAAACGTAATATAAAGTGATCACGTGAATAAATAGATAAATAATTAATCCAAAGGTTGCTGGTGTCTTAATAAATACAATAATAAGTCCTTATGGTATCCAAAACAAGTCCGTGCAGTCTTTATAAAAAATGGGTCAATGGTGCACAGGGAAACAGTGCTCAAACACAGCAGAAACAGTGACAGTGAGGTGATGCTATGTAAATAAACCACTCTGTGTCCTCTTCATGCAGCATGCACTAGTGTGGGTAGTAGCCCCTTACCTAGCGGTGCTAGGTCAACCGCATGTAGGATATAGGATCTCGGGGTCCGGGGTCTCTCCTGCGTCTCTATGTCCTGGTCTGTTGGCTCTGCAGGGTCCTATTGGGGGCCGGGTGTTATCTGGTTGCGGTCCTGATTAGGGTCCCAGGTTACTGCAACTCCTAGCTTCTCCTCCAAATCTCCAATGTATGAAAGATATAGGACAAAGTACCCCAATAGTGTAGTAGGTTTTTTTGTAAGGGTCACTTTATTCACATATAAATAGCACAAGGTACTCACATTACTCACATAAAGCAGTTTTTTTTCCCAGCGTTGTATCCTACGAGCCGCGAACTCGCAAAGACATTCAGCTGAGATAAGGGAGATAGAAAGCAAGCCTATTCCGTCCCTACGCGTGACGTCACGACCACGTGACTTCTTCAGGGGATGTAAGAAATAGGCTAATTTAGGTCTTAAATAGTCTCTACTATAGACATCAATGGGCGGCCATTTTCTTGTAGCCGCGCCGGCCATTGCTTGGTTTTCGATGTGCGCGGCCATTTTGTTGGTTGGTGACAGATATTCTCAAAGTATTTAGAGGGAGGAGGCCAAATGCCTGTGTGTATCTATGGTGATGAAACCAAATAGAAAACGCCAGACTCTTTTCTCTTTCAGGGGCGGCGAGTTCTATAGTGGCAAACGCTGCAGCGAGTGTTAGACCTGCTGACTTGTAGTGAGCTAATTGTGAAATGCTGTTGTTAGTGGCATTATAAAATTAAATGTATGCATAAGTAAAAAAGTGTAAAAACATTAATAAAATGAGTGAAATAAAAAGTTGGTTTTATTATTATTATAAAAGCTAAAAACCTATTAAAACTGCTATAAAAATCTCGATAGTACTAAAAAATTCCCTGCAGGGGGAGAGACGAATATTTCTCTGTACCCTTTTGTAGGCTTAAAACAGAGGGGGTGTTTTTTTCTTTCTCAGTATAAAATCTAAAAATATTCAAATGGGAAAAAACAACCGATGGTGTTTGTTGGGTAGGTTCGCTACTTGGCGGGTGGGTCGTGGAATAGGCTTATTTCCTTTCTCCCATGGATAACATCCCTGCGTGGATGGGACAGGGGGTGAGAGGGTGCTGGGTCTAGGGGGAGGGGGAGAGGGACAGGGGGAAGGGGGGGGGGGGGTGGGTATAGAGGGGAACAAGGAGGCCTCCATGGGGAACCTATATCAATAATGGATTGGATGGACCAGGTTGTGGAAGGTAAACTATCCTGCACACTGTTCAATAAAGATCGCATAAAAACGCATGAAAAAGAACCGCAACAAGAAAATCGCATTGTAGGTAAACTTCAGGGATAACATTAGAGGGGCATAATAAGTATATATATTGGATGGGCCAAGTTGTGGAAAGTAGACTATCTTGCACGCTGTTCGATACAAATCGCATAAAAACCGCATGAGAAAGAACCGCATACAAAGTCGCATTTGTAAGTTAACTTCAGAGATCACATTAAAAGTCGCTTAAAAAACAGTTCAAATCGAACTCAATGTTCAGACCTCTAGGGGCAAAAGTGTCTAAGGTATATATCAGTTTGGATTCAAGCTGGCTGAGGGTTCTTACTTTGTGACTTCCTCGCCAGTGTCTCTTATATGGTTCAATTCCCCAAAATTTTAATTGTGTGGGGTCTTTGTTGTGACACATCAGGAAATGTTTGGATACACTGTGTTTGTCATACCCCTTTAGGATATTATTTACGTGTTCCTTAATTCTGACTTTAAGGGGTCTTTTTGTGCGACCTATGTATTGTAGGCCGCAGCTACATTCTAAGGCGTATACTGCTCCCTCCGTGTTACAGCAGATGAAATCTTTGATCTCATATGTCTCTCCGGTACTATTTGATACAAAGTGAACTTTCTTTTGTTTAAAGAAACACTGGCATATACTTCTGGCAGACAAAGATCTACAAGACAAACTCCCTCGTAATCCCAGATTTATATATAAGAAAGCACCCACTCTAAAAGACAAAATTGTAAAAAATGTGATAGACCCCCCAAAGAAAACAATGTCCTTCTTCACACGGAATGGCTTTTTCCCCTGCAAAAGGTGTTACGCTTGCCTAAAAACTAAGCGCCCGAATGAAAAGAAAGTTCACTTTGTATCAAATAGTACCGGAGAGACATATGAGATCAAAGATTTCATCTGCTGTAACACGGAGGGAGCAGTATACGCCTTAGAATGTAGCTGCGGCCTACAATACATAGGTCGCACAAAAAGACCCCTTAAAGTCAGAATTAAGGAACACGTAAATAATATCCTAAAGGGGTATGACAAACACAGTGTATCCAAACATTTCCTGATGTGTCACAACAAAGACCCCACACAATTAAAATTTTGGGGAATTGAACCATATAAGAGACACTGGCGAGGAAGTCACAAAGTAAGAACCCTCAGCCAGCTTGAATCCAAACTGATATATACCTTAGACACTTTTGCCCCTAGAGGTCTGAACATTGAGTTCGATTTGAACTGTTTTTTAAGCGACTTTTAATGTGATCTCTGAAGTTAACTTACAAATGCGACTTTGTATGCGGTTCTTTCTCATGCGGTTTTTATGCGATTTGTATCGAACAGCGTGCAAGATAGTCTACTTTCCACAACTTGGCCCATCCAATATATATACTTATTATGCCCCTCTAATGTTATCCCTGAAGTTTACCTACAATGCGATTTTCTTGTTGCGGTTCTTTTTCATGCGTTTTTATGCGATCTTTATTGAACAGTGTGCAGGATAGTTTACCTTCCACAACCTGGTCCATCCAATCCATTATTGATATAGGTTCCCCATGGAGGCCTCCTTGTTCCCCTCTATACCCACCCCCCCCCCCCCTTCCCCCTGTCCCTCTCCCCCTCCCCCTAGACCCAGCACCCTCTCACCCCCTGTCCCATCCACGCAGGGATGTTATCCATGGGAGAAAGGAAATAAGCCTATTCCACGACCCACCCGCCAAGTAGCGAACCTACCCAACAAACACCATCGGTTGTTTTTTCCCATTTGAATATTTTTAGATTTTATACTGAGAAAGAAAAAAACACCCCCTCTGTTTTAAGCCTACAAAAGGGTACAGAGAAATATTCGTCTCTCCCCCTGCAGGGAATTTTTTAGTACTATCGAGATTTTTATAGCAGTTTTAATAGGTTTTTAGCTTTTATAATAATAATAAAACCAACTTTTTATTTCACTCATTTTATTAATGTTTTTACACTTTTTTACTTATGCATACATTTAATTTTATAATGCCACTAACAACAGCATTTCACAATTAGCTCACTACAAGTCAGCAGGTCTAACACTCGCTGCAGCGTTTGCCACTATAGAACTCGCCGCCCCTGAAAGAGAAAAGAGTCTGGCGTTTTCTATTTGGTTTCATCACCATAGATACACACAGGCATTTGGCCTCCTCCCTCTAAATACTTTGAGAATATCTGTCACCAACCAACAAAATGGCCGCGCACATCGAAAACCAAGCAATGGCCGGCGCGGCTACAAGAAAATGGCCGCCCATTGATGTCTATAGTAGAGACTATTTAAGACCTAAATTAGCCTATTTCTTACATCCCCTGAAGAAGTCACGTGGTCGTGACGTCACGCGTAGGGACGGAATAGGCTTGCTTTCTATCTCCCTTATCTCAGCTGAATGTCTTTGCGAGTTCGCGGCTCGTAGGATACAACGCTGGGAAAAAAAACTGCTTTATGTGAGTAATGTGAGTACCTTGTGCTATTTATATGTGAATAAAGTGACCCTTACAAAAAAACCTACTACACTACTGGGGTACTTTGTCCTATATCTTTCATACATTGGAGATTTGGAGGAGAAGCTAGGAGTTGCAGTAACCTGGGACCCTAATCAGGACCGCAACCAGATAACACCCGGCCCCCAATAGGACCCTGCAGAGCCAACAGACCAGGACATAGAGACGCAGGAGAGACCCCGGACCCCGAGATCCTATATCCTACATGCGGTTGACCTAGCACCGCTAGGTAAGGGGCTACTACCCACACTAGTGCATGCTGCATGAAGAGGACACAGAGTGGTTTATTTACATAGCATCACCTCACTGTCACTGTTTCTGCTGTGTTTGAGCACTGTTTCCCTGTGCACCATTGACCCATTTTTTATAAAGACTGCACGGACTTGTTTTGGATACCATAAGGACTTATTATTGTATTTATTAAGACACCAGCAACCTTTGGATTAATTATTTATCTATTTATTCACGTGATCACTTTATATTACGTTTTTTGCACTGTTGCACTGGTCGCAACACCAGGATCAGGAGACCATGCGTTTCTTCTGAATTTATTCTGACACCTAGATTCCTGTGTGGTAATATTATATTATTTGTGCACCTCAGCATATTTATTAGCTCTGAATACTCCTATATTCTATAAGGCACAAAAGCACGAACACATTATATTGATTGCATTATAGGATTGTATTCAATTTTTTATACACTGAATTGGTTTATTTTCCACTGTTTGATTTATTTGCACATATTGGTTATTATTTTGGATATTGACCATAATCACACTGATCACTAAAGATTATCTATATACCATAAGACCCTTCGGATAGCGCAGCACCACCACCTCCCCCCTTTTTTCTTTCTCCTTACATGGTCTGGGTTTATGTTTGAGCCCTTTATTCGGTGTTTGCAGCTGGCCGGCCATATACGGGTCATACAGTTCTACAAATTAAGCTTATTTTTTTAATACGTTATCTTTTTTCCCCATCTGGTAGCGCGGGAATAACCCCCGGTTTTATCTGATCACCGTTGTATGTCACTAAAGCTGGTGAAAGCCGCTGGGGGAGAATCTTGTAACTCCCCCACGTGCCGATCACAGCTGTCCTCTAGGTATCGGGGGAAGCATCGGGAGCATTTGCCCGAGTACAAGTACTTGGGCAAATGCTCGGTATCGGTGCCGATACCGATACTAGTATCGGTATCGGGACAACCCTAATTTCTGCAAAATGCAAAATGCATCAAAAAACGCGCTAGTGTGAATGGAGCCTTAGGGAGATTTCTTCTTACTTAATGCTTCCATGACAGCTGTCTCTGGGAAAGGAAGTGTGGGTAAAACTTTCTAACAGCAATAAAAACATCAATATTATTCAACCTCCCTGTTTGAGAATTTCCACTTTTGGTAATAATGTTAGCACTGGGATAGACAGTGAGGGGACATCTCTACACATAGGACCATAAGCAATAAAAACCCGATAAAGGTTTTAACACTCCTTACTCTTTCCAAGACTACATAAACATTTTTGGTGAAGTTAAAATTTAGTTTCATCAAAATATAAGTGTACTTACAGTACATTTTATCCTTAGAGGGCTTACCTCCGTTTGTTCAGCATTTTTAAATAGAATAAATAAAAAAAAATTAAAGTGGATTAGTATAAAAAATGTATAAAAAACGATTTAATGGGTATTCATTAGCACAGTGTAATGTGACAAAGCAAATCAGTAAAAGAAGTAATGTCCCACTAGCTTATAATTCCAATTAGAAGCATCAGAGACCTTTGGCATATGGGATAGTGCTAAATCCAACTATTTTGGGGGTTCTCACCCTTACGGTAGAGCTTCAGAAAAAAATATATTTTCTTAGTTCTTGTTTTAGTAGAAATTGGTTTAAACTAGGACAGGAAGTGTGAGGAAGTATGAAGACACAGACAGTAATAGGAAAAACTTGGCAAAGGTTATCATCTTCACTTTGTAGGGGTGTCAAAAGTAGAGAGGCTTTCTGCCATTCTTAACTCCTTCAAAAAAAAAGGGGATAACAGAAATGGTGTGGTTTGTCCTTAGCTGGTTCCTGACCAGCTTGCGTACATATACTGCGGCACAATGCACCGATGCGCAAAACCCCGTATATATAGGGGGTTCCTTTAAGAGCCGCCAGATGGCGCTGCACGATGGGGGACCCAATGCACAATCGTGTGCACGAGCGCCAGCACTGGGATTTGTGTGTGTAAACTGTCAGAGGAGAGGAGATATGTTGTTTGCTCCTAGTAAGTAGGAACAGTGAAATGTCCCCTCTCCTACTCAGTCCAATCCCCATACAGTTAAAACACACTGAGGGAACACACATTTAACCCCTTGATTGCCCCCTAGTGTTAACCTCTTTCCTACCATGTTTATTTACACAGTAATCAGTGCATTTTTATAGCACTCATCGCTGTATAAATGTCAGTGGTCCCAAAAATGTGTCAAAAGTGTCCGATCTGTCTGCTGCAATGTTGCAATACCGCTAAAGATTGCAGATCACCACCATTACTAGTTTAAAAAAAAAAATGCCATAAAAAAAAAAACGTTCCCATAGTTTGTAGTCACTATGACTTTTGTGCAAACCAATCAATATATGCTTATTGCAATTTTTTTACCAAAAATATGTAGAAGAATATATATTGGCATAAACTGATGAAGAAATGTGTTTTTTAAAAACATTTTTGGGGATATTTATTATAGCAAAAAGTAAAAAATATAGTTTTTTTTTCAAAATTGTCGCTCTTTTTTTGTGTATAGCGCAAAAAAACAAAAACCCAGAGGTGATCAAATAGCACCAAAAGAAAGCTCTATTTATGGGAAGTAAAGGATGCAAATTTTGTTTGGGTACAGCATTGCATGACTGCGCAATTACCAGTTAAAGCGATGCAGTGCCAAATTGTAAAAAGTGCTCTGGTCAGGAAGGGGGTAAATCCTTCCGGGGCTGAAGTGGTTAAAGAATAAGAACTTCAGTCTAAATAGAAATGTGTCATTTTTCAATGCCAAAGCTACATCTGTACTTGCTGTTATCACTAACAACTGTTCAACAGGAGGAATGAAACCTGAATTATCTTATATATTGATAAAATCATATAGGCACCATAAAAACGTTTTTTTGGGGGTTTTTTGGATGGGAGGGGGGTGTTTTCTGTGCTTTATGACATTTCTTTTGAGTTTTGATGTATGGTCAGCTCAGACACAAATAATGTTTAAAGTGTATCTAAAGCCAAGACCTAAAGAAAATATGTACATAGCATGAAAAAAGGTTACATTTGGTACAGTTTTTTTTTTCTGTCTTTACCCCTCTGGGATGACTTTCATTCATCTGCTGTCTCCAGACTCCATTGAACCTGTCTGAGTGGGTGAGCCAGTCTTCAATCTTGTTATTATTTTTGTATCATGTTGTTTTGTGATTACTCCTTTTTGCTGTATATCTTCTACATGGCTTAAAATTAAAGACTATTAATTGTTTTATAGACCTATCCCTCCTGAAGAAGCGGTCCTGACCGCGAAACCGATTGAGGAAAAAATCCTGTATACCCCCCTCTACAGAAACCTTGCGGGTTCAACCCGTCAGTAATCGTGTTCAGTGTGGTGTATACAATTGGTTTTAGCATTGCATGTATATATTACTTTGTAATTTTGTATTGTAGCTATTAAAATTTATACATTTTATGTTTTTTTCAATTGTGATGCATTAACAAGTGCCGAGATAGTCCCAATCTCCAACCTTTAGGTGTGCATGCGCGAACAGGCAAGTGGCAGCAACTGCCTCAGCGCCTCCACCCCTATATCCCTTCAACTGTCTCCAGACAAAACAGAAAGTGAAATTAGATCTTACCAAAATAAGGGGAATCCACTCATAGACAATTGTCCCCTAAACAAGTGTTTCTGATACAGTGACAAAATTTCGACTTTCTCTTGCTTTCAGTTCAGGTGACAATGGTTTAACACAACAAATAGAGAAGGCAAAACTTCTGCAGATGGGACACAAAGCAAAAAAATAGGTAAATAAATAACTCACAGGTATTGACACCCTAACCACTGTATAAAATAATGCTTTCAATACTTTTAATGGCATGTATTTGTAAGCAGAGAGAAGGGGGGTAATGGTCTGAAGAACCACTCTAGCACCTTCATCCCTAAATGCAACAAGAAAAGGGAAGGCAGCCCTGGGACTTTAAATGAGGTGGGAGAGATTTGGGACATTTCCACAGTAAGTGCAATAAAAATGTTTTATTGATCACAGAATGCTATAAAAACAACTGGGAACAGCAATAAATGTGCGATACCCGACATAGTGACCTAGTTTCAAGCATAAGTAAAAAACAACTACAATTCGTTACACTTAATTTATACATCCATAAAAAGCAATGTACATGATGAGTTGCTAATGAACAAAAATTGCACATACATCATTTGAATTGGTAAAATACATAATACATAATACACATGCATAATTGCAGCAGTATATAACCATGGTATGACCAGCTTGAGATACCCAACATTGTGGGCATATACGTGGCATCGATGGTACCCTATATATTTATATATTATAATGTCAAGTCCGTACATCTCACAGCAAGGTTAGGTCTCAGTTCAAGTAGGAAATCTGATCTTTATGCCACATCTTCATGACAACTGAAATAAAGAAAACGGTATGATCCCGAAAAAACAATGTATCATAGGTAGGGCTGGGCAGAATTGATAAGTATATACTATTTGAAAGTATATGTATCCTTTAATGATTTGTTTCATTGTTGGTGAATGCAAAGTTTAATGAACAGTTTTAAGTATAATGCAAACATATGCTGGGATCAGGGAGGGGTTTCTATCTTTGTAGCCTGTAGACAGACCTGTATTAGAATCTATTCTATTCTAATAATCTATTCTATTCTAATACAGCCCTGTATTAGAATCACCTATATTTTAAGCAGCATTTTCAGGTTTTATTGGTGCAATAACTGTATGTGGAAAAGCTGCTCCCTTGTCCAATTGGAACAGGCCTACTGTGCCTAATGTTAAATCCAACCCTTACTGGAACACAATGTTAGCAATACTGAACTTTTATAACTTTACAATGTTATATCTCCTCTTTATTTTAATAATGGGAAAATCTGTAAACTGGAAAGCACAAATGACTTCTCAGAAACAGTAGATTGTTTTGTTTCTCCTCTTTTAGGAGGTTACATTTATGACTGTAGTATACAATGCGGGAATCTGCATGCAGAAACTGAAATGACATAAGGCAGCTGTCAAGGTCATAAACTTCATAGTAGTCCTAATGTCTCCACTCTGCTTTCAAACATAGCTGTAAAAGTCTAGATATTTATTTTTTAACAAGATAAGTAAAAAAGTTATTTTCCATTCTGTTTAAAGGCTTACACTGTCTGTTCAGATATTAAATAAAATTGACTAAATATGCCTATTCAACCTTATAATCAAACTTTTCTTGTAAACCAGTTTCTACTAACCAGATTTAATTGAATTCCCAGTCTCGTTAGAATTTTTATCATCTATATATCAAGCTTGCCTTTAAATATAGCATCTGTTGTTCATACTGGATTGTACAGAGTTGTCTTTATGTCACATTACTGGTATGCCTTTTTAAAGTATTGCAGTGCACTGAACCTGCAAAGAGAGAAATGCATCATTTTGTTATATATGTATCTGACACTGGATTTCACATTAAATTAGTGGGGTCATGAATTACCCACTTAATGAGAAGATTAATAATGATGTGTATTGATTTGAAAAGCAATATGTAATTCTAGATGACTCAATCTTTAACGATTTTAGATTAGAGCTTTTAGAGCAACATGTAATTGCTTTGGCTGACTGTTATATGTAGCTTTTAAACTATTTTTTATGTGTCATCTTTTTATTCCAAAATTATATTGCTGTGTTTTTGGTGAATATCAAATAGGATTTTTCAAAGTTTTAGGGAGGGAACAAAGTCAAATTTTTAGCTATTGTTATGACTTCTGTTATATAGTACACATTACCACACAAGTATGTACTATATTAAGATGATTGATAAGACAAATTTTAAACCGGTATTTGAAAAAGTGCATCACTTGCTTGACAAAACTAAAAAAATATTGATCACATTGCAAAGTTTACATGTACACCCACAGCCACCACCACGGCCGGTCGGTCAACAGCATCACCCCCTCCTGCATCGTGCGTCTCCCCCCTCCTCCTCCTAGGCCAATTGGAATGCTTCTCCTTTCAGCCAATTGGGAAACAGGTCTCAGACCCGCTTCCTGATTGTCCGGGAGGAGAATCAGTGTGACTTTTCATTCGCTATTGTCACACAACTGGGTGGGCTCTGCGCTCCAAGCCCAACTGTTTAGTGCCCTGTTAGTGCCTCTGGCTCTAATCATGTGCTTAAAAAAAAAAAAAAAACCCTGATTGGAATCCATGCGTCTGGTGCCCCACATGAAGATTAGGGGGCCGGACGCATGCATGGGGGGGCAGCACCCGTGCGCCCCTTATGCACACACAGATAGAGGGGGCAGCGCCCGTGTACCCCTTATGCACAGGCCATCATTGGGTTTATTTGAGACTCCAATGCTCACATTTTGCAGCCAAGAAAGAACATGTGCAACATTAAATCAATTTGTACTCAATTCCCTATTATGTCAAGTATAAGATTAGATAAAAACCCAGATATTAGGATATTACAAGGCTTGGACATAACATAGTTGCAGCATTTATTGGAGGAGTGTTAGCAACCAAAGCACTGATAATGATTTGAAGGTTTTGCAACTTTTTTAGGGTATCTCTCCAGAGTGTTTGCTATTTTACATATTCCCGGTATTCATTGTAGCCACAGAACATTGGTTTAGGAAAATACAATATAGGTGACCTATCACGGGACCTTGAAAAGAAGAAGAAACAGTGAAATCTCAGATTAAATATTACTGAATAATTTAATGAGACAAATCATTGGTTGGAGCTTTGAGTAAAACATGCAAGATTCTCTTTTCATTTGTGTCATTTATAAAAAGAAGAAGACTTTTCAAAAGAACTGTGAATTACATTTGTATACAGCTTGTCTTAGAATTGTCAAACTGAAGTCATACAAGTTCCCTATTTTTCTTTTATCAGATTTAATGGGTAAATTAACTTTGTGGCAAAAATATTAAATAAAAAAAATATATAACTAGCATATACAATTGCTTCATAAGCCATATTGTAATTTAATGTAATTAAAATTACCTCTCCTTTTCTATATGCTGTGATGTTATTCTCTGTAAAATTCAGTGGGAACTTGGAAGCATGCTGTACAAAGTGGGTGTACAGAAGGTCTCCATAAATGTAATTTACTTCTTGTGTGATTGGCTCAATGACTTTCCCAGACGGCTGCACTAAGATACAAGTCAGATTTTAGGTATATAACAAATTGTGCAACTAAGAATTTACTCATAAAGTGTTAACCAAAAACAAAATACTCTATATATATATATATATATATATATATGCATGCAAGACAGTCTCTCATAAAGTGCTGTCATACAATTAAAATGTCCCAAAATTAACATGTGCAGCCTTAAATCTTCTCCATCATAGTGTGCATTAAAGTTCCCAAAGTGTAAAAGGCACTCCACTCTGTCACCAGTGGTGTGCAAAACCTCCACCTCCTCCTGTACTCACCAGATGGCTAACATACAATGGTGTGTATAGTAGCTAATTCTGTATCACCAGGTAATCCACAGTACTCCAGCCTTAGGCCACAACATTGATCTCCTCCCGGGATTGGTGCTCTCTCTCTCCCTCTCTCCCACCTTGTGCTTGTTTGTACTGTCCTTTGACAGTGCCAGATGTGACACTCCTTTGTATTTTAGCCATCTGGTGAGTGCATAGAGAAGGTGGAGGTTTTGTACTCTACTGGTAATGGAGTGGAGTGCCTTTTACACTTTGGGAACTTTTATGCACACTATGATGGAGTAGATTGAAGGCTGCATATGTTAATTTTAGGACTTTTTTATTGTATGGCAGCACTTTGAGAGACTGGCTTGCATTCATTTATATATTTTGTTTTTGGTTAGCATTTAAAGCATAACTCCACTTTTGTTGAGAGAAAAACATTCCCCTCTGCGTGATCTATGTACATTGCAATTTGCAGATTCCTATCTTTTCTTATTCTGAAGAAATCCATGTGTGTTTGTCTGTGCCTCTGTTCTGGGTGAGTGTAATGGGAGTGGTGTCATAATTAACTTGCAGGTGTTGAGCTAAAGGGCACTAATGAGGAAATATGCTGGGCCTGCATCCCTTTTAGACCGTGTTAATTGAAAGTATCTCTCAAAAAATGCCATTTTTGTTGCAAGAGATGCCTGAAATCTGATTTGTATCTTATGCCGTGTACACACGACCGGACTTTTTGTTGGACTGAACTCCGAAGGACTTTAAGACGGAGTTCCGATGGAGTTCCAATGAAACGGAGTTGCCTACACACGATCACACCAAAGTCTGATCGTTTCGAACGTGATGACGTAGGACCGGACTAGAATAAGCAAGTTCATAGCCAGTAGCCAATAGCTGCCCTTGCGTCCTTTTTTGTCTGTCGGACTAGCATACAGACGGACGGATTTTTCGATCGGACTCCTATCGGAAAGATTTGAAACATGTTCTATTTCTAAAGTTCAACAGATTTTCTGTCAGAAGAGGTCCGGTGAAGCCCACACACGATCGATTGTTACTGATTCGTTCGGTCGAAAAGTCCAGTCGTGTGTACATGGAATTAGGCAGACTTCTGGGAAAATTGGTGAGCCAATCACACAAGCAGGAAATAATGTTTCTGGGGAGTGGTCAGTACACACTCTGTGTACAGAACAGCTCCAGGTAACGATATTGCAATGTATTCTCAGAAAATTACATTGACTGCAGATTGAAAAGGAAAGGTGATTTTTTATAATATTCAATTACAATACGATTAGTGTCAGTGGCGTTACCCTTTATGCACTTTATGAGTCATTTTCTACTTAGTTGTACACTTTGTTGTATGCCCAGTTATTGGCAACACTTTAGCGCTTTATGAGCAATTTCTTTGTTAATGTTTGGATATATCGTTTTTTTTTTTGCATTATTGTTTTGAGCGCTGCATAATTACTACTTTTTTCTTTTCATTATAAGGCTTGCTAATCACTTTTTTCTTTGCTAGCTGCTATATTTTCTGAACACTCACTCATACTATTTTAGCAGTTTTTTTTTCCAATATTTCAGGCATCCTCTGCAACAGAAATGTAATTTTTGTTGGGATACTGCAACTTTTCCCATCAGAACACTGAGAGTGCACCATATAATCATAATAAAGCAGTCACTTCCATTAAGAATCAATATCCAAAGGAAATGGTCATGTCCTGCAATGTACATGATCACTTAGCAGGGATTGATTTTTTTTCTCAACAAAGGTGGAGATTGATTTGTGGCAGTATTGAATTGTAAATCTTGTTAACTTGGCTACACATCTTCCCAGGCAAGTTGTACACTTGCAGACCACTTAAAGCACAATTTCCAGTTGACATTTTTCGAATTTGTAGAAAATTTGCATGGCAAGTCTCTAGCAAGAGCGAAGTTGCAGTGGTGAGTCTACAGCACGAGCCCTGCAAGTCTATAGCTGGAGTTATGCAAGTCTCCACTTTTGGCAGGAAAAAAGAAGCAAGCAGAGCAAATCTATAATCCCACAATCTGGTGACAGTGAACCCACTGCTATTAACCTAGTCCCTTACTGTACACATGTGAAATACATTCAATCCAACAATCATATACAGTGGGGAGAACAAGTATTTGATACACTGTTTTGCAGGTTTTCCTACTTACAAAGCATGTAGAGGTCTGTCATTTTTGTCATAGGTACTCTTCCACTGCGAGAGACGGAATCTAAAACAAAAATCCAGAAAATCACATTGTATGATTTTTAAGTAATTAATTTGCATTTTATTGCATTACATAAGTATTTGATACATCCAAAAAGCAGAACTTAATATTTGGTACAGAAACCTTTGTTTGCAATTACAGATGATCATACGTTTCCTGTAGTTCTTGACCAGATTTGCACACACTGCAGCAGGGATTTTGGCCCACTCCTCCATACAGACCTTCTCCAGATCCTTCAGGTTTCAGGGCTGTCGCTGGGCAACACGGACTTTCAGCTCCCTCCAAAGATTTTCTATTGGCTTCAGGTCTGGAGACTGGCTAGGCCACTCCAGGACCTTGAGATGCTTCTTAAAGAGCCACTTCTTAGTTGCCCTGGCTATGTGTTTCGGGTCGTTGTCATGCTGGAAGACCCAGCCATGACCCACCTTCAATGCTTTTACTGAGGGAAGGAGGCTGTTGGCCAAGATCTCGCGATACATGGCCCAATCCATCCTCCCCTCAATACGGTGCAGTCGTCATGTCCCCTTTACAGAAAAGCAGCCCCAAAGAATGATGTTTCCACCTCCATGCTTCACGGTTGGTATGGTGTTCTTGGGTTTGTACTCATCTTTCTTCTTCCTCCAAAGGCGGCAAGTGGAGTTTAGACCAAAAAGATCTATTTTTGTCTCAGACTACGTGACCTTCTCCCATTCCCAAGCATGCACTGCAGGATTTTAATCCATAACGGCGTAGTGTGTTACTAATGGTTTTCTTTGAGACTGTGGTTCTAGCTCTCTTCAGGTCATTGACCAGGTCCTGCCGTGTAGTTCTGGGCTGTAGGGATGAGCCCGATGTTCGCCGAATAGCAAACAATTTGGGGTGTTTGCAGAAAATTCTAAATCCGTGGAACACCCTTTAAAAGTCTATGGGAGAAATCAAAAGTGCTAATTTTAAAAGGTTATATGCCTGGTATTGTCATAAAAAGTGTTTGGGTACCTGAGTCCTGCCCCAGGGGACATGTGTCAATGCAAAAAAAAGTTTTAAAAACTGACACTTTTTCGGGAGCAGTGATTTTAATAATGCTTAAAGTGAAATACAAGTGAAATATTCCTTTAAATTTTATACCTGGGGGGTGTCTATAGTATGCCTGTAAAGTGGCACATTTTTCCTGTGTTTAGAACAGTGCCTGCACAAAATGACATTTCTAAAGGAAAAAAAACGGAAAATTGTATCATACTTACTGTAATTTTCCTTTCCTGGTGCCTATCCATGGCAGCATACTAGTGATAGAGCTCCGCCTCGACTCCTCCCTCAGGACCAGTGAATAGCATAAATTAAAGACGTAGTCCCTCCCCCAACATTCTCCGTCAAATAGAATACCGAGGGTGGGAGTGTATGCTGCCATGGATAGGCACCAGGAAAGGAAAATTACGGTAAGTATGATACAATTTTCCGTTTTCCTGGTGCCTCCATGGCAGCATACTAGTGATAAATAACTAGCTGACACGGGTGGGATAATGCTTAACAATAAATGTTTAATTAGAATGAGACATTGCAGCCTAGACTGCCCTTCTCCCGAACTCAACCGTTGTGAGAGCTTCTGGGTCGATATGGTAGTGTCTGAGGAAAGTATTGCGAGAAGACCAGGTGGCGGCCCTGCACACCGCCTCTAATGACACGTTAGCCCTTGCTGCCCAGGAGGTTGAGACTGCCCTTGTAGAATGAGCATTCACTCGGGATGGAGGTTCCATATTCTTCATCCTGTATGCCTTCTGAATTAGCTTTACCACCCAAGATGCCAGAGTTCTGATGGAGGCTTCTTTGCCCCTGTATTTACCGAATGGTACAATAAAGAGTCTTTCCAAGCTCCTGAAGGATCTGGTGGCCTCTAGGTAGGCTCTGAGCACTCTGGATATGTCCAGCTCGTGACAAGATTCCGAATCTGCTTCAGTAAATACTGGTAGTGCCCAGGGCTCCAAAAGGTGGCTTGGAGTAGTGACCTTAGGTGTGAACCCCCCCAAAGGGGACGAAGTTCCACTCTGTCGTGGAAGAAAGAGATGTGGTCATCACCTATTCCTAAAGAGTGGAGTTCTGAGATCCTTCTACCAGATGTAATGGCTAGCAGGAAAACCGTCTTTAGTGTTATGTTCCATATTGCCAGTTGTTCCACTGGGGCAAATGGATGGTCAGAGAGGACTTCAAGGACCAGGGATAAATCCCACTTGGGAAAAGACCGTCTGACAGGTGGACGAATCTTTAACACTCCTCTGAGGAAAGTGACTACTAAGGGCTCTTTTGCCCATCTTTTATTTGTTGCGGCAGAAATTGCTGCTACTTGCACTTTGAGGGAACTTAGGCCAATACCCAGATCAAGTCCTGTCTGGAGGAAACCGAGAACATCTGATGTAGAAGGACAGATTGGATCAAACTCATTTGAGGTAGCAAATGACAAGAACTTGTCCCATATTTTGGAATATATAGCATTGGTTGCTGGCTTCCTAGCTCCTAGGAGGGTTGTTATGACCCTTGGGGAACATCCTAGGGCCTCGAACCTTGGCCTCTCAACCTCCAGATTCGAAGATTCAGCTTCTGAGGATTTGGATGAGCTAAACTGCCCTGCATCAGAAGTTGAGGGAAAGGAGGGATCCTGACTGGAGGGCTCACACTGAGGCGCATAGCTAGAGGAAACCAGGGTCTCTTCGGCCAATATGGGAGTACTGCCAATACCTGGACTGTCTCTCTGAGAAGTCTCAGGAGGAACTTGATTATTAATGGCCTGGGGGGAAAGGCATTTGCGGTGGTGAACCTCCAGGGGCATGACAGGGCATCTACTTCCTCGGCTTGTGTATACGGTAGGCGAGAGAAGAATCTGGTCAGTTTGGCATTCTCCGGAGTGGCAAATAGGTCTACCTGAAGAGGATCCCAGAGGTTGGCAATCTGACGGAAAACCTGGGGATGAAGAGCCCACTCATTGTTGTCAAGAAGTTCCTCGACAGCATGTCTGCTTCCGTGTTCAGCCTTCCCGGGAGATACATCGCCCTGAGGTCTAGGACGTTCTTCTCTGCCCAGAGCATAATCGGCTCTACTTCCCTGAGGAGTGATGTGCTGCGAGTGCCCCCCTGCCTCTGCAGGTACGCGACAGCTGCCCTGTTGTCCAGGCGTAAAAGTACTCTCTGGCCTCTGATCTGAGATGCCAATGAAGTCAGTGCCAAGAACGCTGCTCTCATCTCCAGGATGTTGGATACTACTCCCTGGGTGGAACAGGACCATATCCCCTGTATCCCGGTTTCCCCGCAATGGGCTCCCCAGCCTTGTCCACTTGCGTCGGACGTAACTGTGATCCAGGAGAGGGAACCCAGATGACGAGGTTTGGAGAGGTTTTCCAGAAGAGTCCACCAATGAAGGCTCCTGCGCATTGCTTCCGTCAGCAGAATTGTCTGAGAGAGTCGCCGTTTCTTCCACTGCGCCAAGAAACCCATCTGAAAGTACCTCAAATGCCAATGGGCCAAGGAATCATCGGTATACAGGCAGACATTGTGCCAATGAGGCTCAGGCATTGCGATGCCGTTAGGTACCGGCTCGCAATGGTTTTGACCATCTTCTGGATAATAATCCTCATCTTCAGGGATGGTAATGACACTGTCCCCTCCCGGGTGTTGAACATCGCACCTAGATAGATCATCCGCTGTGTAGGCGTAAGCTGACTCTTCTCTGAGTTTATTAACCATCCTAGTTCTCTCAGGGACTGGAGAAGAATGTCTCAGTGATACACCAACTGACCGGGACTGCTTGCTAGGAAGAGGATGTCGTCCAAATAGTGGTATATCCTCAAACCCCTCTCCCTCAGGGGAACCAGAGCGGATATTAGAATCTTGGTGAATACCCTGGGGGAGGTGCACAGACCGAAGGGCAGGGCTTGAAACTGCAGGTGGATCCGTCCTACTGCAAATCTGAGATACTTCTGAAAGGCAGGTAGAATTGGCACGTGTAAGTACGCATCCTGCAGGTCGACTGAGATCATCCAATCTGTTGGCTGCACTGCCTGAATAATTGTTTGTAGAGACTCCATTTTGAAGCTTTCTGGGTGTATGTGCCTGTTGAGCCTTTTTAGATCTATCACAGGTCTTCATCCACCCGTTCTCTTTGGGACCAGAAATAGAGTGGAATAGAAGCCTGCGAAGCGCTCCGCCAAAGGAACCGGCACAGCTGCTCCCTGAAGTTGGAGTGATGATACGAAGTGCCTTAGGGCTTGAGCCTTCAGCGGAGAGGATGGAATTTCCATTCTCGTGAACTAATTTTGAGGTGGAGGATGAGAGAAACTCCAAAAGTGGATTGTTCACAGAACCCAGGGATCCTGGCATTTGCTGGCCCAGACTGGAAGAAAGAATTTTAGTCTGGCTCCCACCGGGAGTGTCTGAGCTAATCTGGCGTCAAAAGGATTGCTTCTGCTCATGTGGAGTCGGAGGGGCCTTCGACTTTCTGCCCAAGAAGGATGCCTGAGTGCCCCTCCAGGGTCTTCTGCCATCTCTGAACTGCCTTGATTGTCTGAAATCTCTAGGGTTTGACTGGCGGAACCTGGAAGAACCCCCTCTGGATCTTCGCATCCTTCTGTCTTGGCGAAGCATACCTGATTTTCCTCCTGACAACCTAGATATGGCTTTATCCATCTTGTCTCCAAATAATGTCTTCCCGTCGAACGGGATTTTGCACCAATTTTGCTTGGAAGCCAAATCCGCCGTCCAGGGTTTTATCCACAAGGCCCTTTTCGCCATTACTGAGTGCAGCATAGATCTTGCTGAACACCTAATCGTGTCTATAGCTGCTACTCCAACGAAGTCTGCTGACAATCTAATTTCTTCCAAGGCTTTAATTATGTCTTCCTTGGGGACATCCTGGCGTAGAGCTGTTTCAATGTTATCCGTCCAAGCTCTAATGGCATTAGATACGGAGGTGAGGGCGATCGCTGGCTTACATGCCGCTCCTGCAGCTAAATAGCTCCTCTTGAGGTCCAGATCGATTCTTCTGTCAAGAGGATCCTTGAAAGAAGCGGAATCTTCCATAGGCAGTGTAATATTCTTTGCGAGTCGCACCACTGATGCGTCTACCACCGGCATGGAGTTCAGTGACTGTGTTCCCGACTCCGGTAGGGGATACAATTTATTGAAACGGCCCAATGACAGCTTTTTATCAGTTCTTGACCATTCGTTTTCAATGACTTGACTAATTTCTCCCATCAAAGGGAAGAAAGCCTGTTTCCTTTTAAGGAATGAGAAGTAGCTTTTTGCTTCCTTGGGAGATTCTTCAGTATCCTCCCAAGCTATTGCAGCTCTAACTGCCTGGATAAATGGTTTTACCAATGAATGGCTGAAGCCAGAAGGATCTGACGAATCCCCCGAGAGGTCTTCAGGTGGGGAATCTCTGGCCGGTCGGCCTGATGGAGGTAGAGGCGTACTGGCTGCGGAAAGGACCAGGAAGATCAAGTTCAACATCCTGAGCCTGGGACGTCTGCGGGACTGGCTGGGCAGAAACCAAGGCCGCAAGCTCAGAGAATGAGTCCTTCATAGTTCTTTTCAGCAGGTCCACCACCTGTTGGTTTTCTAACTCGCGGCTGGACGCATAGTCCGCGAAACAGTCCTTGCAGACTACTTTGTTCAGCAGCGGACTAGCCCCACAGGTCCAGCACTTCTTCTTCTTATAGGATCTAGGAGAGGGGGACCGATCCCGTCTTATGGATCTTGATCTATGTTGAGAAGAATGGGACTCACGTCTTGACAAGCGGGACCGGTGGCGTGAAGACCGAGATCTGCGACTTGGGCTGTCGTCATCGCGGTGCCTTGAGGATTTTTCGGTCCTCTTGGAGTGGGCAGGGATATGATTTTAAGGAAAAAATCATGTCAGGCCAGCGAGCGCACTTTTTTTTTTTTTATACTCACGTATAGGTGGTCCCATACCTAACGGAGGTGCGAGGATCTTTGTTGCGAGATGAATGGCTCATTTCGGAGTTGGGCATAAGGATCAGCTGCGGAAAAAAATAGCAGGAAAGGTAAGGAAAGGAAAGAAAAGAAGTTTTTTTTTTTTTTTTTTAAGAGGCACATAATCCACTTTTTTTTTTGGAATGCTTACCACAGAGCAGCTTAGAGAGACCTTAGCAAGGCACAGCTGAGGAAACTCTGACCACCAGCCCCCAAGGCCGATCTTAAATAGCCTAAGGTTGGGTGGGGTAGACCCATGAACCCCCAGACACTCTGCGCCTTTTTTTTTTTTTTTTTTTTTTTTTTTTTGAGGAAAAATGGCAAAAATTGGCCCTTTTTCCAGAAACAAAGATGGCCGCTGCGGCGTCGAGAGACCGCGCATGCGCAGTAGAGCCGACGCCGGGAAGCCGAGAAAACACTCGTCAAGCGACGGCTGTTTTAGCTTCCCGGATCGCGCATGCGCAGTAGGATGAAGGGGACGCCGAGCCACGCTGCCTACAAGGGCAATGGATGTCGCTCCTAAAACAGCAGTCTGCAAACCTACAGGTATTAACAAATATCTTACAGCCTCTTATGCTTATATTTTCTTTCCAAGGGAGGAAAAAGGAATGATGCAGAAAGGAAAAGAGGGGGGGGGGGGGAAATACAAATGCAACTCTCTTTCTTTTTTTTTTTTTTAAATGGAAACAAAAAATAAAAAATCACAAGCCTGGTAGAATGGAGCTGATCCTTTTGCGACTCCTTCGCCATCATCATAGGATATGGTGGCAGACTGCGTTCCAGTGAGAAAACTCTGCAAGAAGACCCCAACAGATCCACAGAGGGGTTCCCAGTCTTATCAGCGCTGTGAGCGGCCCAAGAACAGGGACTGCGCACGGGAAAGGCTAAACCCGACGGACGCTGCCGACTGCAGAGGTATGGACGTACTGCTACTCTTCACCAGCACAAGAGGTATGAGGAAAAAAGGAGAATGTTGGGGGAGGGACTACGTCTTTAAAATATGCTATTCACTGGTCCTGAGGGAGGAGTCGAGGCGGAGCTCTATCACTAGTATGCTGCCATGGAGGCACCAGGAAAGTCATTTAAAAGTACTCACGGCTATAATGAGTTGTCTATGGGAGAAATCAAAAGTGATAATTTTAAAGGCTTATATGCATGGTATTGTCATAAAAAGTGTTTGGGGACCTGGGTCCTGCCCCAGGGGACATGTATCAATGTAAAAAAAGTTATAAAAATGGCCGTTTTTTCGGGAGCAGTGATTTTAATAATGCTTAAAGTCAAACAATAAAAGTGAAATATTCCTTTAAATTTTGTACCTGGGAAGTGACTATAGTATGCCTGTAAAGTGGCGCATTTTTCCCGTGTTTAGAACAGTGCCTGCACAAAACAACATTTCTAAAGGAAAAAAAAGTCATTTAAAAGTACTCTGGCAATACAGATAAAAGTCATTGAAAAAAATGGCATGGGATCCCCCCAGTCCATTCCCAGGCCCTTTCGGTCTGGTATGAATATTAAGGGGAACCCCGAACCAAAATTAAAAAAAAAAATTGCGTTGGGGTCTCCCCAAATTCCATACCAGACCCTTTAGGTCTGGTATGGATATTAAGGGAAACCCTGCGCCAATTTAAAAAAAAATGGTGTAGGGGTCCCCCTCAAAATCCATACCAGACTCTGGTATGGATTTTAAGGGGAATCCCACGCCAAAATTTTAAAAAATGGCGCGGGGGGTCCCAAAAATCGATGCCTGACCTTTATCCAAGCACACAACCTGGCAGGCCACAGGAAAAGAGGGGGGACGAGAGCGCCCCCCCTCCTGAACCATACCAGGCCACATGCCCTCAACATGGGGAGGGTACTTTGGGCCCTAGCCCCCCCAAAACACCTTGTCCCCATGTTGATGGGGACAAGGGCCTCATCCCCACAACCCTTGCCCGGTGGTTGTAGGGGTCTGCAGGCAGGGGGCTTATCAAAATCTGGAAGCCCCTTTAACAAGGGGACCCCCAGATCCCACCCCCCCTGTTTGAAATAGTAATAGGTACATTGTACCCCTACCATTTCACAAAAAAGGGTCAAAATGTTAAAAAAACACAAGACACATCTTGGGACAAGTCCTTTATTAAAAAACGAAGTCCATTATTCTTCTCTCGCTCCGCCTACGGCCCCTCCCCCTCTGACACCATGGGGGAGCCATTGGGAAGTCCCCATGTATCAGAGGGGGGTGGGGTCACCCAGGTATATAAACGGATGGCCCCGCCCCCCTCTGACGCCCCGGGAAGCCATTGGGAAGTCCCCGTGCGGACTTCCCTAAAGGGTCTACTATGGATTTTGAGGGGGACCTCTCGCCATTAAAAAATAAAAAAAAAATGGCACAGGGTTCCCCTTAATATTCATACCAGACCCAAAGGGCCTGGTATGGATGTTTGGGGGGACCCCCATGCCATTTTTTTCAATGACTTTTATCTGTATTGCCGAGACCCGACAATTCTTAATAGCCGCTAGTAGTTTTAAATGACTTTTTTCCTTTAGAAATGTCATTTTGTGCAGGGACTGTTCTAAACACGGGAAAAATGAGCCACTTTACATACATACTATAGACACCCCCCAGGTACGAAATTTAAAGGAATATTTCACTTTTATTGTTTCACTTTAAGCATTATTAAAATTACTGCTCCCGAAAAAACTGTCCTTTTTAAAACTTTTTTTTGCATTGATACATGTCCCCTGGGGAAGGACTCGGGTCCCCAAACACTTTTTATGAAAATAACTTGCATTATTAACCCTTAAAATTAGCACTTTTGATTTTTTCACGTTCGTGTCCCATAGACTTTAACGGTGTTCGCGTGTTCAAACACATTTTTTGCCTGTTCGCATGTTCTGCTGTGATCCGAACTGCTGCAAATCCCTACTGAGCTGATCCCTCACCTTCCTCATGATCATTGATGCCCCACGAGGTGAGATCTTGCATGGAGACCCATTTTCTAATAATTGCGCTAACAGTTGTTGCCTTCTCACCAATTGTCCTGTAGACCATCCCAGCCTTGTGCAGGTCTACAATTTTATCCCTGATGTCCTTACACAGCTCTGGTCTTGGCCATTGTGGAGAGGTTGGAGTCTGTTTGATTGAGTGTGTGGACAGGTGTCTTTTATACAGGTAACAAGTTCAAACAGGTGCAGTTAATACAGGTAATGAGTGGAGAACAGGAGGGCTTCTTAAAGAAAAAATAACAGGTCTGTGAGAATTCTTACTGGTTGGCAGGTGATACTTATGTCATGCAATAAAACGCACATTAATTAAAAATCATACAATGTGATTTTCTGGATTTTTGTTTTAGATTCCGCCTCTCACAGTTGAAGAGTACCTATGATAAAAATTACAGACCTCTACATGCTTTGTAAGTAGGAAAACCTGCAAGATCAGCAGTGTATCAAATACTTGTTCTCCCCCACTGTATAATGATAAACCCTGTATCATTGCATAAAATAATTCATCTATCGTACAAAAATTATTTGTTTCTATTAAACAATCCCAGGTAGCAAGTAATTGTGCTGCAGCAAGTCCACATTGCATGACTCCAGATCAACTCTCTTTGCAAACCTTCTTCAAGTCCTGTTTCAGGTATGTTGTGTAATAGTTATGCCACCGCAGGGGTCACTGTGGCTGAATTTTCATCATTGCTCCCTGCTGTGTGTTTTTTCTTTAATAGACGGGAAGACACTTCTGGGATAAAAGGGAATGGTGCTACACACCCCGGGTAGTGGCAAAAAATGGGAAGTTTCCCCCAATGGCGTTTTTCTAGGCAGCTGGCATTGGAAATGATAGTAGTAGATCTAGTAATTAATAAATGAAGCCTTTATTGATGGAGACCATAGCGCAATGACATTAAGACCTCATGCACACGGACGTTTTTACAGCTGCTTTTTTGAGCTTTTTTTTCAGCTTAAAAAGGCCTGTCTATGTTAGTCTATGGCTTCATGCCCACCTAGGCGTTTTTGAGCTGCAAATGGCATAGGCGTTTTTAAGCTGTAAAAAAAAACCCAGGACCAGTGGGTTCTGAGAGACGTTTTTCAGCTGTAAAAACGCTCTAACGCTGATAAACGCTCAAAAACGTCATTCACCAACTTTTTTAACGTTTTTGATCCATTGAAAAAAAAAAATTGGAAAAAAACCTGCTAAAAAACGCTAACACGGAAAAACGCTAAAAAACGCTCAAAAATGCTATTGCAAAAACATTGAAAAAAGCTGAAAAAAGTTTAAAAAAATCGCTGCAAAGATACTGGCATTTTCATAACGTTATTTTAACAGCCTGTGTGCATGAGGCCTAACAATTAAATATGAGCTCTGGTACAGAAAACCCATAAAAAATCCATACATGTGGTGCAAACACAATGTAATACACAACATTATAGGTCAACAAATGCTGGTAAAGTACATGAATTCTGACGCCTTTCGACCCTTCAGGGTCATCTTCAGAGGATGGGTTTGCTGTAGAAGAATTACATTAGTAATTTAAATTTGTAATTTTTAAAAAAAACCTTTTACTGGTATTGATGAACATCTTAATGCATAGTTACCAATCACACTGTATAGAAAGAGGTTTCTTAACCAGAGATCCTCTAACGGGTCCTCACATGATCCCCCAACGGGTTCCCCGGCCAACCGGCATCTCCAAAACAGGGCGTCCCACCCGTCCATGCGCAGCTTACAAGAAGTCACACTGGTAGGAGAAATTCCCCACACGCTGGCGGAGCAAAGGAAGGGGAGGAATCAGTACCTGTAGTAAGTCAGCAGGGGACATTATTATAGAATATGTTATATGTTGCACACACATGGGGTTTGGGTGCAAAGTGTTAACTAATTATATTATAATTATTTTTAATGGGCGGTTGAATAAGGCGAAATAGAAAAGCATATTGCACGTTGAGTCGCATCAAGCGCCCCTCATGCAATATGTTTGTGGGATCAGGTATTACTTATTATGGGCCTATTAGGTCAATCTGTTAATCAATGGGAACTGACTAGGGGTGGGGGAAGGGAAAGAAAAAAATGGGGGAATGGATAAGGGGGTGGGGAGCTGGCGTGTAAATGTGAAAAAAAGGGTGTGTATGTGTGTGTGTGGAGGGATGAGTGTATGGGAAGGGGGAGAGAGAAAAATTGTGTAATGTGGGCAAATCAGTGAAAATGGGAATGAAAAAAAGGAGAAAATGGCCTAGTGTGTGGATAAAGGAGTGAAGGAGCTAGAAAATAAAATAAAAGGTGTGTGTGTGTGTGAAAGAAGAGTGAGTGGACTAACAAACAGTGAATAATGGAAGGTCTGTATGAAAATCAAGTGGAAGGAAGGGAAAAGGAGGGGAAGAAACGAGGGGAGGAAAAAGAAAAAAACAAACCAAAACAAAACAAAAACAACCCAAACAAAACAAGGATAAGTGAATAAGGTGTGGAAAAGGGATGGAGAGTGGGGATGATACCAAAGTGATAGAATGGAGAGGGAGAGAAAGGGAAAGAGTGAATAGCATGAAATATGTAATAAAGGGATAGTGAAGTGAAGAAAAGGGGGGATATGTGAATAAATGGAATGGCAGACAACAAGTGAGGAAAACACTCGGATGATCGCACACCTTCATTCATAGGCCAAACCTAATACAGCACAATGGGGGAACCAGTAGTGGGGGAACCCTCCACTCATCTCTCTGCTTTCCTGTCAGGGATATAAGACATGCCTAGACCAGAAAGGTCATGTGACCTGAGACCTCTGTAGAGTGAGGTGAGCCTGGTATAGATGGTGAGAAAAGTATCCACCTTTTCCTATTTCCCATGAAAGGGATCTCTGTATACAGCACAATGCATGGGTCTCTCTGTATACAGTACAATGCATAGGTCTCTCTGTATACAACACAATGAATGGGTCTCTCTGTATACAGTACAGTACATGGATCTCTTTACAACACAGTACAGTGCAGTCATCTCTCTATATACAATGCGCATGACTCTCTATATACACCAGATATAGCTGGTGGTATTCTGCATTGTTACTGTATTGATGGGATTTGTAGTCCTCTATACAGTGGGTGAACTACCAGGTTTCTTGCACTGGGTCTTTGAGGTTTTTATTTCCCCCTCTTGTTAAATACACACATTTTCTGCTAAATCTCAGCATATAAACAAGTAAAAATAAAACATTCCAAATTGTGCTACAGCAATGAGATATTAGGGTTAGTTACTCCTTGATTTCTACCTCCCTGAACTCCATATCAGATCTCGTGGTTACCACTAGGGATGAGCTTCGTGTTCGAGTCGAACCCATGTTCGACTCGAACATCGGCTGTTCGACCGTCCGTTGAATTGCGAACGTTATGGGCCGTTCGCGCCAAATTCGTGTGGCGCGTCACGGCCCATAATTCACTGCGGCATCGCAGTGCATTGCTGGCTGATGATTGGCCAAGCATGCACTATGACCCACATGCTTGGCCAATCACAGCGCCGTCAGTAGAGAGAGCTGTAATTGGCCAAAGCCAGGGTGGCTTTGGCCAATTATGGCTCAGGGGATTTAGTACACGCCCCACACTATATAAGGCCGCCTGCACGGCGGCCCTGTGTAGTGTGTTCCGGTGTGCTGATAGAGAGAGAGACAGACAGTGTCATTTGATTTGAGTTAGATAGATTAGGCTAGATCTGTTCCTGCTATTTACATTTAGTGCAGTGCGTCCTTCTCACAGTGTTCAGCTAGATCCGTTCCTGCTATTTACATTTAGTGCAGTCAGTGCGTCCTGCTCACAGTGTTCAGCTAGATCTGTTCCTGCTATTTACATTTAGTGCAGTGCGTCCTGCTCACAGTGTTCAACTAGATCCGTTCCTGCTATTTACATTTAGTGCAGTGCGTCCTGCTCACAGTGTTCAGCTAGATCCGTTCCTGCTATTTACATTTAGTGCAGTGCGTCCTGCTCACAGTGTTCAGCTAGATCTGTTCCTGCTATTTACATTTAGTGCAGTGCGTCCTGCTCACAGTGTTCAGCTAGATCTGTTCCTGCTATTTACATTTAGTGCAGTGCGTCCTGCTCACAGTGTTCAGCTAGATCCGTTCCTGATATTTACATTTAGTGCAGTGCGTCCTGCTCACAGTGTTCAGCTAGATCCGTTCCTGCTATTTACATTTAGTGCAGTGCGTCCTGCTCACAGTGTTCAGCTAGATCCGTTCCTGCTATTTACATTTAGTGCAGTCAGTGCGTCCTGCTCACAGTGTTCAGCTAGATCCGTTCCTGCTATTTACATTTAGTGCAGTGCGTCCTGCTCACAGTGTTCAGCTAGATCTGTTCCTGCTATTTACATTTAGTGCAGTCAGTGCGTCCTGCTCACAGTGTTCAGCTATATCAGTTCCTGCTATTTACATTTAGTGCAGTCAGTGCGTCCTGCTCACAGTGTTCAGCTAGATCCGTTCCTGCTATTTACATTTAGTGCAGTGCGTCCTGCTCACAGTGTTCAGCTAGATCTGTTCCTGCTATTTACATTTAGTGCAGTGCGTCCTGCTCACAGTGTTCAGCTAGATCTGTTCCTGCTATTTACATTTAGTGCAGTGCGTCCTGCTCACAGTGTTCAGCTAGATCTGTTCCTGCTATTTACATTTAGTGCAGTGCGTCCTGCTCACAGTGTTCAGCTAGATCCGTTCCTGCTATTTACATTTAGTGCAGTGCGTCCTGCTCACAGTGTTCAGCTAGATCTGTTCCTGCTATTTACATTTAGTGCAGTGCGTCCTGCTCACAGTGTTCAGCTAGATCTGTTCCTGCTATTTACATTTAGTGCAGTGCGTCCTGCTCACAGTGTTCAGCTAGATCCGTTCCTGCTATTTACATTTAGTGCAGTGCGTCCTGCTCACAGTGTTCAGCTAGATCTGTTCCTGCTATTTACATTTAGTGCAGTGCGTCCTGCTCACAGTGTTCAGCTAGATCCGTTCCTGCTATTTACATTTAGTGCAGTCAGTGCGTCCTGCTCACAGTGTTCAGCTAGATCCGTTCCTGCTATTTACATTTAGTGCAGTCAGTGCGTCCTGCTCACAGTGTTCAGCTAGATCTGTTCCTGCTATTTACATTTAGTGCAGTCAGTGCGTCCTGCTCACAGTGTTCAGCTAGATCCGTTCCTGCTATTTACATTTAGTGCAGTGCGTCCTGCTCACAGTGTTCAGCTAGATCTGTTCCTGCTATTTACATTTAGTGCAGTGCGTCCTGCTCACAGTGTTCAGCTAGATCTGTTCCTGCTATTTACATTTAGTGCAGTGCGTCCTGCTCACAGTGTTCAGCTAGATCCGTTCCTGCTATTTACATTTAGTGCAGTGCGTCCTGCTCACAGTGTTCAGCTAGATCTGTTCCTGCTATTTACATTTAGTGCAGTGCGTCCTGCTCACAGTGTTCAGCTAGATCCGTTCCTGCTATTTACATTTAGTGCAATCATCACGCTGATAGCTTGTAAGAACATTTTTGGTTCTGGGCGCCACCACCAGTGCCTAAGGCACAATTTTTCAGCCCCTGTTTAACAGGGGCGTGTAATTACAATTTTTGATGTAATACTTTGCAGCAGGGCTCGTTCCTGAATTCCAACTAGAGTGTCTGTGAGGGGTTGCAGTGTTGTGGCACCAGCACCAGTGCCTAAGGCCCAATTTTTCTGCCCCTGTCTAACAGGGGCGTGTAATTACAATTTTTGATGCAATACTTTGCAGCAGGGCTCATTCCTGCGTTCCAACTAGAGTGTCTGTGAGGGGTTGCAGTGTTGTGGCACCAGCACCAGTGCCTAAGGACCAATTTTTCTGCCCCTATCTAACAGGGGCGTGTAATTACAATTTTTGATGCAATACTTTGCAGCAGGGCTCGTTCCTGCGTTCCAACTAGAATGTCTGTGAGGGGTTGCAGTGTTGTGGCACCAGCACCAGTGCCTAAGGCCTAATTTTTCAGCTCCTGTTCAACAGGGGCATGTAATTACAATTCTTGATCTAATATTTCACAGCAGGGCCCTGTGAGGGCTTACAGTGTTGTGGCCACAGCCACACCTAAGGCCCAAATTTCTGCTGAGTATATAGGGCAGGACCCTACTTTCAAACATCTAACTTACAAACGACTCCTACTTGCAAATGGAAGGAGACAACAGGAAGTGAGATGAAATCTACCCCTAGGAAGGGAAATTCTCTCCTGTAAGAGTTAATATGGGAAAACAATTTCTCCTTTCCACTGATGCTTTCCAATCCTTGTTCCACAAAAAAACCCAAATTTTCAAAAAACATTTTTCATTGGGACAAAAAAGTGAGGTGAAATCTTCTGAAGAGGAGGAAAGACAGCAAAACAAATGTCACAGGGGTGATAACCCTTCCCTATGTTTTCCAAAAAGCTTAAAAAAGATTTTTTGGCTGGAGCTAAACACGTTAAAAATGTACCCGTTCAAAATTACAAAGAGATTCTACTTAACAACAAACCTACAGTCCCTGTCTTGTTTGCACCGCCTGTATACTGCTGTTCAGAGTATATAGGGCCTTTCCTTATTTTAATTTGGGTGCGGGGTTCCCCTTAATATCCATACAGGACCCAAAGGGCCTGGTAATGGACTGGGGGGGTACCCATGCCTTTTGTCTCACTGATTTTCATCCATATTGCCATGACCCGACATGACATTAAACCCGCAAGCAGTTTTAAATGAGATTTTTTCCTTTAAAAATGACATTTGGTGCAGGGACTGTTCTAAACATGGGAAACACGCGTCACTTTACAGGCATACTATAGACACCCCCCAGGTACGATATTTAAAGGAATATTTCACTTTTTTTTTTTTACTTTAAGCATCATTAAAATCACTGCTCCCGAAAAAACGGCCGTTTTTAAAAGTTTTTTTTGCATTGATACATGTCCCCTGGGGTAGGACCCGGGTCCCCAAACCCTTTTTCGGACAATACCATGCAAATTAGCCTTTAAAATGAGCACTTTTGATTTCGAACGTTCGAGTCCCATAGACGTCAATGGGGTTCTAACGTTCGTGCGAACTTTCGGTCCGTTCGCGGGTTCTGGTGCGAACCGAACCGGGGGGTGTTCGGCTCATCCCTAGTTACCACTCACCTCTCTGCACACCACTCCCAAAGTGATTCTATGGCTGCCCCAGCACCAATTAAAGAAATACTTTACACACAGCAGGGAGAAATGATGAAAATTCAGCCACAGTGACCCTTGTGGTGGGATAACTATTACACAGCATAACTGAACCAGAGCTTGCAGCAGACTTGCAGAATGTTTGCAAAGAAAGTTGATCTGGAGTCATGCAATGCAGACTTGCTGCAATTGTGCAACAAACTTGTGAAGCCTGGCAAGTCTAGCAATAGCTTAGCAAGTCATTTTCAAACTTGCAGCACAATTACTTGCCATCTGGGTTTGCACAGAGCAACCTCCTCTTCTCAAGTCCCCTGCCAGCGCTCCTGCCCCCCCCCACTGTGTGCCCGCACAGAAAACCGCTTGCTATGGCGGCACCTGTGCATGCTCGCTTGTGAACCCTGCTCTGTGTATCCATAAGACACACAGAACAGGACTCATCCCTCTCCCCACTCCCTCCTCACTGGCTCTAATTGACAGCAGCGTGATCTGAGCCAATGAGGAGCGAGAGAGCCCATCTCTGGATCAAGATCAGGCTCAGGTATGTATTTAGGGGGTTCTGTGGGTGGAGCTGCATGCAGAAGGTTTTTTACCTTACTGCATAATGCAGTAAGGTAAAAAACCTTCTGCCTTTATAACCACTTTAAAGCGGAACTCCACCAAAAAGGGTGGAGTGGTTGTAGGGGTCTGCAGGCAGGGGGCTTATCAAAATCTGGAAGCCCCTTTAACAAGGGGACCCCCAGATCCCACCCCCCCTGTTTGAAATAGTAATAGGTACATTGTACCCCTACCATTTCACAAAAAAGGGTCAAAATGTTAAAAAAACACAAGACACATCTTGGGACAAGTCCTTTATTAAAAAACGAAGTCCATTATTCTTCTCTCGCTCCGCCTACGGCCCCTCCCCCTCTGACACCATGGGGGAGCCATTGGGAAGTCCCCATGTATCAGAGGGGGGTGGGGTCACCCAGGTATATAAACGGATGGCCCCGCCCCCCTCTGACGCCCCGGGAAGCCATTGGGAAGTCCCCGTGCGGACTTCCCTAAAGGGTCTACTATGGATTTTGAGGGGGACCTCTCGCCATTAAAAAATAAAAAAAAAATGGCACAGGGTTCCCCTTAATATTCATACCAGACCCAAAGGGCCTGGTATGGATGTTTGGGGGGACCCCCATGCCATTTTTTTCAATGACTTTTATCTGTATTGCCGAGACCCGACAATTCTTAATAGCCGCTAGTAGTTTTAAATGACTTTTTTCCTTTAGAAATGTCATTTTGTGCAGGGACTGTTCTAAACACGGGAAAAATGAGCCACTTTACATACATACTATAGACACCCCCCAGGTACGAAATTTAAAGGAATATTTCACTTTTATTGTTTCACTTTAAGCATTATTAAAATTACTGCTCCCGAAAAAACTGTCCTTTTTAAAACTTTTTTTTGCATTGATACATGTCCCCTGGGGAAGGACTCGGGTCCCCAAACACTTTTTATGAAAATAACTTGCATTATTAACCCTTAAAATTAGCACTTTTGATTTTTTCACGTTCGTGTCCCATAGACTTTAACGGTGTTCGCGTGTTCAAACACATTTTTTGCCTGTTCGCATGTTCTGCTGTGATCCGAACTGCTGCAAATCCCTACTGAGCTGATCCCTCACCTTCCTCATGATCATTGATGCCCCACGAGGTGAGATCTTGCATGGAGACCCATTTTCTAATAATTGCGCTAACAGTTGTTGCCTTCTCACCAATTGTCCTGTAGACCATCCCAGCCTTGTGCAGGTCTACAATTTTATCCCTGATGTCCTTACACAGCTCTGGTCTTGGCCATTGTGGAGAGGTTGGAGTCTGTTTGATTGAGTGTGTGGACAGGTGTCTTTTATACAGGTAACAAGTTCAAACAGGTGCAGTTAATACAGGTAATGAGTGGAGAACAGGAGGGCTTCTTAAAGAAAAAATAACAGGTCTGTGAGAATTCTTACTGGTTGGCAGGTGATACTTATGTCATGCAATAAAACGCACATTAATTAAATATCATACAATGTGATTTTCTGGATTTTTGTTTTAGATTCCGCCTCTCACAGTTGAAGAGTACCTATGATAAAAATTACAGACCTCTACATGCTTTGTAAGTAGGAAAACCTGCAAGATCAGCAGTGTATCAAATACTTGTTCTCCCCACTGTATAATGATAAACCCTGTATCATTGCATAAAATAATTCATCTATCGTACAAAAATTATTTGTTTCTATTAAACAATCCCAGGTAGCAAGTAATTGTGCTGCAGCAAGTCCACATTGCATGACTCCAGATCAACTCTCTTTGCAAACCTTCTTCAAGCCCTGTTTCAGGTATGTTGTGTAATAGTTATGCCACCGCAGGGGTCACTGTGGCTGAATTTTCATCATTGCTCCCTGCTGTGTGTTTTTTCTTTAATAGACGGGAAGACACTTCTGGGATAAAAGGGAATGGTGCTGCACACCCCGGGTAGTGGCAAAAAATGGGAAGTTTCCCCCAATGGCGTTTTTCTAGGCAGCTGGCATTGGAAATGATAGTAGTAGATCTAGTAATTAAGTGTTCTTGCATAGCAAGACCACTTACTGTTATCTCACATATATATTATTATTAGTGGGAATGCTTTAGCAGTCCCACTATTGTTATTCGATTTTATTTATTATTTTTAATAACTTTAATTTTATTCCGTACGTTTTTCGGTAATGCGTAACTTCTGCATACTTTCAGCTATTAAAACCATTCAACTATCAAAATGTTCGTCTCTTTTAGCTGAGGTGTGCTCTTTTTCAACTTTTTTTCTACCATTTATACTTTTTAAAATATTAAGCTTTTTATCACTTTTTTTTAACATTGAAGTCAATGGGAGCATGCTTGAAATCCTTAAATTTTTCTTCCGCTCCCAAAAGTTTCAGCTCCTTCATACTTTCACCTAGAGACACCAAGCAAACTTTAAAATGTTCACAAAATATTCAGCTATCTGGCTATATCTTTTCAGTTTGATATCTTTTACAGTTTTTGAGAAAAAGCTTTTTGTTTAGAGGTCATTTCAGGAAATTTTAGCCATTAATCAGAGTGTACTGTGTGTGTTTTGTTGCCCTGGTTACCAAAGCTTCTGTTATACACAGGGGGGGAGGTGGCTGGAGCATCTCAGCTCTGATTACAGAGCCCGGGGGGAGGGGACAAAAGCTGAAAAATCAGAACATGATTTCTAAACTGCCGCCACTCCCTCATTTTCAAGCCCACCTACAAAAATCTTATATCAAAACGTTCAGCTATCCCTGCTGCCACTAAACATGTCCACGGCTAAGCCATAGTCCTGATAGTTTTCACAATATGACCATTTGTTTGCAACTCACACCGTCCATTGACATTCATTGAAACTACACTCTAGCCCCTTCAAATTTGAAGGGCAATTTCTAAACTGCGACTGTGCCTTTAATTTTAATATTTCAGAGACATACTATGTATCAAAATCTAGGTCTGGGTCTTGTGATTCTCACAATATAAAGATCTTCGCTGTAGGATGTATAGTTTTTAAAATACGGCCATTTGTTTAGAGGTCATTTCAGGAAATTTTAGCCATTAATCAGAGTGTACTGTGCTTGTTTTGTTGCCATGGTTACCAAAGCTTCTGTTATACACAGGGGGGGAGGTGGCTGGAGCATCTCAGCTTTGATTACAGAGCCCGGGGGAGGGGACAGACACACCATGTACTGATTTTTAATAGAGGAATATGATGGGGCAGTTTTGATGGGGCAGTTTTGATGGTGGCAATATGATGGGGCAGTTTTGATGGTGGCAATATGATGGGGCTGTTTTGATAGGGCAATTCTGATGGGGCAGTTTTGATGGTGGCAATATGATGGGGCAGTTTTGATGGCAATATGATGGGGGCAATTTTGCTGGGGGCCGTTTTAGCAATTCAGCATTCCCACGCATTTTCCCCAGGAAATGCATTTTCTAGTTATTATTATAGCCAAGTTTACCACCCTAACTCCTCCCACAGTTTTTACACTACATAGACAAGTAATATACCGAAACGTGCAGATTGTTCCCGAATGGTGTGCTATTACTTTGTGGAACGTTTCGCCGAATGGTTCACGAAATATCATCATTTTTGCGGCTAAATTGGTCCCATAGGAATGAATGGGGAAACTAGAGTGGGAGATGATAAAAGCTGGAAAATCAGAACATGATTTCTAAACTGCCGCCACTCCCTCATTTTCAAGCCCACCTACACAAATCTTATATCAAAACGTTCAGCTATCCCTGCTGCCACTAAACATGTCCACGGCTAAGCCATAGTCCTGATAGTTTTCACAATATGACCATTTGTTTGCAACTCACGCCGTCCATTGACATTCATTGAAACTACACTCTAGCCCCTTCAAATTTGAAGGGCAATTTCTAAACTGCGACCGTGCCTTCAATTTTAATATTTCAGAGACATACTATGTATCAAAATCTAGGTCTGGGTCTTGTGATTCTCAAAATATAAAGATCTTCGCTGTAGGATGTATAGTTTTTAAAATACGGCCATTTGTTTAGAGGTCATTTCAGGAAATTTTAGCCATTAATCAGAGTGTACTGTTAGTGTTTGTTTTGTTGCCATGGTTACCAAAGCTTCTGTTATACACAGGGGGGGAGGTGGCTGGAGCATCTCAGCTCTTATTACAGAGCCCGGGGGGAGGGGACAGACACACCATGTACTGATTTATAATAGAGGAATATGATGGGGCAGTTTTGATGGGGTAATTCTGATGGGGCAGTTTTGATGAAGTAGTATTTGGGAAGCATAAACAGGGCATGAGCGTTGCTAGGAAACAGTGGTTGTAAACACAAGATGCTGAGACACCCCAAATGCATGTGACTTCATCTGCTAGACTTGATAATGCTTGTAGACTCCTCCCACAGTTTTTACACTACAGAGACAAGTAATATACCGAAACGAGCGGATTGTTCCCGATTGGTGTGTTATTACTTTGTGGAATGTTTCGCCGAATGGTCCACGAAATGACGTTTTTGCGGCAAAATTGGTCCCATAGGAATGAAAGGCGAAATGTTCCAAACTAGAGTGGGAGGTGACAAAAGCTGACAACCCCATGATCAGCCAAAACATTATGACCGCCCCATGTAAAAAAAAAAAATATTTTGAAAAAAAAAAAAAAACATTTTTGAAAAAAAAAACCAAATTCATTTTTGAAAAAAAAAAAATATTTTTGAAAAAAAAAAATATTTTTGAAAAAAAAAAATCATTTTTGAAAAAAAAAAAAATCATTTTTGAAAAAAAAAATTCATTTTTGAAAAAAAAAAAAAATCATTTTTGAAAAAAAAAAAATTTGAAAAAAATATATATATTTTGGAGAAAAAAAAATCATTTTTGAAAAAAAAATTCATTTTTGAAAAAAAAAAATATTTTTGAAAAAAAAAATACATTTTTGAAAAAAAAAATATATTTTTGAAAAAAAAAAATATTTTTGAAAAAAAAAATATATTTTTGAAAAAAAAATATATTTTTGAAAAAAAATATATATTTTTGAAAAAAAAAATATATTTTTGAAAAAAAATATATATTCTTGAAAAAAAATATATATTTTTGAAAAAAAATATATATTTTTGAAAAAATATATATATTTTTGAAAAAAACATTTTTTGAAAAAAAAAAAAATTTTGAAAAAAAAATCACTTTTGAAAAAAAAAAATCATTTTTGAAAAAAAAAATGTTTGTGCTCTTTCAGCTAATGATGAGACTTCAACTTTTTTACTACTATTTATACTTTTTAAAATATTAAGCTTTTTAACATTTTTCACAGTTACTCCAGCCACTCCAACCACACAACAGTTACTCAAGCCACTCCACCCAGTTACCCCGCCCACTCCAGTTGTAGAGGCAAGAACACTTTCACAATTTCCCCAGAAATTGTACCTTTTCTAGTTAATAAATGAAGCCTTTATTGATGGAGACCATAGCGCAATGACATTAAGACCTCATGCACACGGACGTTTTTACAGCTGCTTTTTTGAGCTTTTTTTTCAGCTTAAAAAGGCCTGTCTATGTTAGTCTATGGCTTCATGCCCACCTAGGCGTTTTTGAGCTGCAAATGGCATAGGCGTTTTTAAGCTGTAAAAAAAAACCCAGGACCAGTGGGTTCTGAGAGACGTTTTTCAGCTGTAAAAACGCTCTAACGCTGATAAACGCTCAAAAACGTCATTCACCAACTTTTTTAACGTTTTTGATCCATTGAAAAAAAAAAATTGGAAAAAAACCTGCTAAAAAACGCTAACACGGAAAAACGCTAAAAAACGCTCAAAAATGCTATTGCAAAAACATTGAAAAAAGCTGAAAAAAGTTTAAAAAAATCGCTGCAAAGATACTGGCATTTTCATAACGTTATTTTAACAGCCTGTGTGCATGAGGCCTAACAATTAAATATGAGCTCTGGTACAGAAAACCCATAAAAAATCCATACATGTGGTGCAAACACAATGTAATACACAACATTATAGGTCAACAAATGCTGGTAAAGTACATGAATTCTGACGCCTTTCGACCCTTCAGGGTCATCTTCAGAGGATGGGTTTGCTGTAGAAGAATTACATTAGTAATTTAAATTTGTAATTTTTAAAAAAAACCTTTTACTGGTATTGATGAACATCTTAATGCATAGTTACCAATCACACTGTATAGAAAGAGGTTTCTTAACCAGAGATCCTCTAACGGGTCCTCACATGATCCCCCAACGGGTTCCCCGGCCAACCGGCATCTCCAAAACAGGGCGTCCCACCCGTCCATGCGCAGCTTACAAGAAGTCACACTGGTAGGAGAAATTCCCCACACGCTGGCGGAGCAAAGGAAGGGGAGGAATCAGTACCTGTAGTAAGTCAGCAGGGGACATTATTATAGAATATGTTATATGTTGCACACACATGGGGTTTGGGTGCAAAGTGTTAACTAATTATATTATAATTATTTTTAATGGGCGGTTGAATAAGGCGAAATAGAAAAGCATATTGCACGTTGAGTCGCATCAAGCGCCCCTCATGCAATATGTTTGTGGGATCAGGTATTACTTATTATGGGCCTATTAGGTCAATCTGTTAATCAATGGGAACTGACTAGGGGTGGGGGAAGGGAAAGAAAAAAATGGGGGAATGGATAAGGGGGTGGGGAGCTGGCGTGTAAATGTGAAAAAAAGGGTGTGTATGTGTGTGTGTGGAGGGATGAGTGTATGGGAAGGGGGAGAGAGAAAAATTGTGTAATGTGGGCAAATCAGTGAAAATGGGAATGAAAAAAAGGAGAAAATGGCCTAGTGTGTGGATAAAGGAGTGAAGGAGCTAGAAAATAAAATAAAAGGTGTGTGTGTGTGAAAGAAGAGTGAGTGGACTAACAAACAGTGAATAATGGAAGGTCTGTATGAAAATCAAGTGGAAGGAAGGGAAAAGGAGGGGAAGAAACGAGGGGAGGAAAAAGAAAAAAACAAACCAAAACAAAACAAAAACAACCCAAACAAAACAAGGATAAGTGAATAAGGTGTGGAAAAGGGATGGAGAGTGGGGATGATACCAAAGTGATAGAATGGAGAGGGAGAGAAAGGGAAAGAGTGAATAGCATGAAATATGTAATAAAGGGATAGTGAAGTGAAGAAAAGGGGGGATATGTGAATAAATGGAATGGCAGACAACAAGTGAGGAAAACACTCGGATGATCGCACACCTTCATTCATAGGCCAAACCTAATACAGCACAATGGGGGAACCAGTAGTGGGGGAACCCTCCACTCATCTCTCTGCTTTCCTGTCAGGGATATAAGACATGCCTAGACCAGAAAGGTCATGTGACCTGAGACCTCTGTAGAGTGAGGTGAGCCTGGTATAGATGGTGAGAAAAGTATCCACCTTTTCCTATTTCCCATGAAAGGGATCTCTGTATACAGCACAATGCATGGGTCTCTCTGTATACAGTACAATGCATAGGTCTCTCTGTATACAACACAATGAATGGGTCTCTCTGTATACAGTACAGTACATGGATCTCTTTACAACACAGTACAGTGCAGTCATCTCTCTATATACAATGCGCATGACTCTCTATATACACCAGATATAGCTGGTGGTATTCTGCATTGTTACTGTATTGATGGGATTTGTAGTCCTCTATACAGTGGGTGAACTACCAGGTTTCTTGCACTGGGTCTTTGAGGTTTTTATTTCCCCCTCTTGTTAAATACACACATTTTCTGCTAAATCTCAGCATATAAACAAGTAAAAATAAAACATTCCAAATTGTGCTACAGCAATGAGATATTAGGGTTAGTTACTCCTTGATTTCTACCTCCCTGAACTCCATATCAGATCTCGTGGTTACCACTAGGGATGAGCTTCGTGTTCGAGTCGAACCCATGTTCGACTCGAACATCGGCTGTTCGACCGTCCGTCGAATTGCGAACGTTATGGGCCGTTCGCGCCAAATTCGTGTGGCGCGTCACGGCCCATAATTCACTGCGGCATCGCAGTGCATTGCTGGCTGATGATTGGCCAAGCATGCACTATGACCCGCATGCTTGGCCAATCACAGCGCCGTCAGTAGAGAGAGCTGTAATTGGCCAAAGCCAGGGTGGCTTTGGCCAATTATGGCTCAGGGGATTTAGTACACGCCCCACACTATATAAGGCCGCCTGCACGGCGGCCCTGTGTAGTGTGTTCCGGTGTGCTGATAGAGAGAGAGACAGACAGTGTCATTTGATTTGAGTTAGATAGATTAGGCTAGATCTGTTCCTGCTATTTACATTTAGTGCAGTGCGTCCTGCTCACAGTGTTCAGCTAGATCCGTTCCTGCTATTTACATTTAGTGCAGTCAGTGCGTCCTGCTCACAGTGTTCAGCTAGATCCGTTCCTGCTATTTACATTTAGTGCAGTGCGTCCTGCTCACAGTGTTCAGCTAGATCTGTTCCTGCTATTTACATTTAGTGCAGTGCGTCCTGCTCACAGTGTTCAGCTAGATCCGTTCCTGCTATTTACATTTAGTGCAGTGCGTCCTGCTCACAGTGTTCAGCTAGATCTGTTCCTGCTATTTACATTTAGTGCAGTGCGTCCTGCTCACAGTGTTCAGCTAGATCTGTTCCTGCTATTTACATTTAGTGCAGTGCGTCCTGCTCACAGTGTTCAGCTAGATCCGTTCCTGCTATTTACATTTAGTGCAGTGCGTCCTGCTCACAGTGTTCAGCTAGATCCGTTCCTGCTATTTACATTTAGTGCAGTGCGTCCTGCTCACAGTGTTCAGCTAGATCCGTTCCTGCTATTTACATTTAGTGCAGTCAGTGCGTCCTGCTCACAGTGTTCAGCTAGATCCGTTCCTGCTATTTACATTTAGTGCAGTGCGTCCTGCTCACAGTGTTCAGCTAGATCTGTTCCTGCTATTTACATTTAGTGCAGTGCGTCCTGCTCACAGTGTTCAGCTAGATCCGCTCCTGCTATTTACATTTAGTGCAGTGCGTCCTGCTCACAGTGTTCAGCTAGATCTGTTCCTGCTATTTACATTTAGTGCAGTGCGTCCTGCTCACAGTGTTCAGCTAGATCTGTTCCTGCTATTTACATTTAGTGCAGTGCGTCCTGCTCACAGTGTTCAGCTAGATCCGTTCCTGCTATTTACATTTAGTGCAGTGCGTCCTGCTCACAGTGTTCAGCTAGATCCGTTCCTGCTATTTACATTTAGTGCAGTGCGTCCTGCTCACAGTGTTCAGCTAGATCCGTTCCTGCTATTTACATTTAGTGCAGTCAGTGCGTCCTGCTCACAGTGTTCAGCTAGATCCGTTCCTGCTATTTACATTTAGTGCAGTGCGTCCTGCTCACAGTGTTCAGCTAGATCTGTTCCTGCTATTTACATTTAGTGCAGTCAGTGCGTCCTGCTCACAGTGTTCAGCTAGATCAGTTCCTGCTATTTACATTTAGTGCAGTCAGTGCGTCCTGCTCACAGTGTTCAGCTAGATCCGTTCCTGCTATTTACATTTAGTGCAGTGCGTCCTGCTCACAGTGTTCAGCTAGATCTGTTCCTGCTATTTACATTTAGTGCAGTGCGTCCTGCTCACAGTGTTCAGCTAGATCTGTTCCTGCTTTTTACATTTAGTGCAGTGCGTCCTGCTCACAGTGTTCAGCTAGATCCGTTCCTGCTATTTACATTTAGTGCAGTGCGTCCTGCTCACAGTGTTCAGCTAGATCTGTTTCTGCTATTTACATTTAGTGCAGTGCGTCCTGCTCACAGTGTTCAGCTAGATCCGTTCCTGCTATTTACATTTAGTGCAGTCAGTGCGTCCTGCTCACAGTGTTCAGCTAGATCCATTCCTGCTATTTACATTTAGTGCAGTGCGTCCTGCTCACAGTGTTCAGCTAGATCTGTTCCTGCTATTTACATTTAGTGCAGTGCGTCCTGCTCACAGTGTTCAGCTAGATCCGTTCCTGCTATTTACATTTAGTGCAGTGCGTCCTGCTCACAGTGTTCAGCTAGATCTGTTCCTGCTATTTACATTTAGTGCAGTGCGTCCTGCTCACAGTGTTCAGCTAGATCCGTTCCTGCTATTTACATTTAGTGCAGTGCGTCCTGCTCACAGTGTTCAGCTAGATCCATTCCTGATATTTACATTTAGTGCAGTGCGTCCTGCTCACAGTGTTCAGCTAGATCCGCTCCTGCTATTTACATTTAGTGCAGTGCGTCCTGCTCACAGTGTTCAGCTAGATCTGTTCCTGCTATTTACATTTAGTGCAGTGCGTCCTGCTCACAGTGTTCAGCTAGATCTGTTCCTGCTATTTACATTTAGTGCAGTGCGTCCTGCTCACAGTGTTCAGCTAGATCCGTTCCTGCTATTTACATTTAGTGCAGTGCGTCCTGCTCACAGTGTTCAGCTAGATCTGTTCCTGCTATTTACATTTAGTGCAGTGCGTCCTGCTCACAGTGTTCAGCTAGATCCGTTCCTGCTATTTACATTTAGTGCAGTCAGTGCGTCCTGCTCACAGTGTTCAGCTAGATCCGTTCCTGCTATTTACATTTAGTGCAGTGCGTCCTGCTCACAGTGTTCAGCTAGATCTGTTCCTGCTATTTACATTTAGTGCAGTCAGTGCGTCCTGCTCACAGTGTTCAGCTAGATCTGTTCCTGCTATTTACATTTAGTGCAGTCAGTGCGTCCTGCTCACAGTGTTCAGCTAGATCCGTTCCTGCTATTTACATTTAGTGCAGTGCGTCCTGCTCACAGTGTTCAGCTAGATCTGTTCCTGCTATTTACATTTAGTGCAGTGCGTCCTGCTCACAGTGTTCAGCTAGATCTGTTCCTGCTATTTACATTTAGTGCAGTGCGTCCTGCTCACAGTGTTCAGCTAGATCCGTTCCTGCTATTTACATTTAGTGCAGTGCGTCCTGCTCACAGTGTTCAGCTAGATCCGTTCCTGCTATTTACATTTAGTGCAGTGCGTCCTGCTCACAGTGTTCAGCTAGATCCGTTCCTGCTATTTACATTTAGTGCAGTGCGTCCTGCTCACAGTGTTCAGCTAGATCTGTTCCTGCTATTTACATTTAGTGCAGTGCGTCCTGCTCACAGTGTTCAGCTAGATCCGTTCCTGCTATTTACATTTAGTGCAGTGCGTCCTGCTCACAGTGTTCAGCTAGATCTGTTCCTGCTATTTACATTTAGTGCAGTGCGTCCTGCTCACAGTGTTCAGCTAGATCCGTTCCTGCTATTTACATTTAGTGCAGTCAGTGCGTCCTGCTCACAGTGTTCAGCTAGATCCGTTCCTGCTATTTACATTTAGTGCAGTCAGTGCGTCCTGCTCACAGTGTTCAGCTAGATCTGTTCCTGCTATTTACATTTAGTGCAGTCAGTGCGTCCTGCTCACAGTGTTCAGCTAGATCCGTTCCTGCTATTTACATTTAGTGCAGTGCGTCCTGCTCACAGTGTTCAGCTAGATCTGTTCCTGCTATTTACATTTAGTGCAGTGCGTCCTGCTCACAGTGTTCAGCTAGATCTGTTCCTGCTATTTACATTTAGTGCAGTGCGTCCTGCTCACAGTGTTCAGCTAGATCCGTTCCTGCTATTTACATTTAGTGCAATCATCACGCTGATAGCTTGTAAGAACATTTTTGGTTCTGGGCGCCACCACCAGTGCCTAAGGCACAATTTTTCAGCCCCTGTTTAACAGGGGCGTGTAATTACAATTTTTGATGTAATACTTTGCAGCAGGGCTCGTTCCTGCATTCCAACTAGAGTGTCTGTGAGGGGTTGCAGTGTTGTGGCACCAGCACCAGTGCCTAAGGACCAATTTTTCTGCCCCTGTCTAACAGGGGCGTGTAATTACAATTTTTGATGCAATACTTTGCAGCAGGGCTCGTTCCTGCGTTCCAACTAGAGTGTCTGTGAGGGGTTGCAGTGTTGTGGCACCAGCACCAGTGCCTAAGGCCTAATTTTTCAGCTCCTGTTCAACAGGGGCATGTAATTACAATTCTTGATCTAATATTTCACAGCAGGGCCCTGTGAGGGCTTACAGTGTTGTGGCCACAGCCACACCTAAGGCCCAAATTTCTGCTGAGTATATAGGGCAGGACCCTACTTTCAAACATCTAACTTACAAACGACTCCTACTTGCAAACGGAAGGAGACAACAGGAAGTGAGATGAAATCTACCCCTAGGAAGGGAAATTCTCTCCTGTAAGAGTTAATATGGGAAAACAATTTCTCCTTTCCACTGATGCTTTCCAATCCTTGTTCCACAAAAAAACCCAAATTTTCAAAAAACATTTTTCATTGGGACAAAAAAGTGAGGTGAAATCTTCTGAAGAGGAGGAAAGACAGCAAAACAAATGTCACAGGGGTGATAACCCTTCCCTATGTTTTCCAAAAAGCTTAAAAAAGATTTTTTGGCTGGAGCTAAACACGTTAAAAATGTACCCGTTCAAAATTACAAAGAGATTCTACTTAACAACAAACCTACAGTCCCTGTCTTGTTTGCACCGCCTGTATACTGCTGTTCAGAGTATATAGGGCCTTTCCTTATTTTAATTTGGGTGCGGGGTTCCCCTTAATATCCATACAGGACCCAAAGGGCCTGGTAATGGACTGGGGGGGTACCCATGCCGTTTGTCTCACTGATTTTCATCCATATTGCCATGACCCGACATGACATTAAACCCGCAAGCAGTTTTAAATGAGATTTTTTCCTTTAAAAATGACATTTGGTGCAGGGACTGTTCTAAACATGGGAAACACGCGTCACTTTACAGGCATACTATAGACACCCCCCAGGTACGATATTTAAAGGAATATTTCACTTTTTTTTTTTTTACTTTAAGCATCATTAAAATCACTGCTCCCGAAAAAACGGACGTTTTTAAAAGTTTTTTTTGCATTGATACATGTCCCCTGGGGTAGGACCCGGGTCCCCAAACCCTTTTTCGGACAATACCATGCAAATTAGCCTTTAAAATGAGCACTTTTGATTTCGAACGTTCGAGTCCCATAGACGTCAATGGGGTTCTAACGTTCGTGCGAACTTTCGGTCCGTTCGCGGGTTCTGGTGCGAACCGAACCGGGGGGGTGTTCGGCTCATCCCTAGTTACCACTCACCTCTCTGCACACCACTCCCAAAGTGATTCTATGGCTGCCCCAGCACCAATTAAAGAAATACTTTACACACAGCAGGGAGAAATGATAAAAATTCAGCCACAGTGACCCTTGTGGTGGGATAACTATTACACAACATAACTGAACCAGAGCTTGCAGCAGACTTGCAGAATGTTTGCAAAGAAAGTTGATCTGGAGTCATGCAATGCAGACTTGCTGCAATTGTGCAACAAACTTGTGAAGCCTGGCAAGTCTAGCAATAGCTTAGCAAGTCATTTTCAAACTTGCAGCACAATTACTTGCCATCTGGGTTTGCACAGAGCAACCTCCTCTTCTCGAGTCCCCTGCCAGCGCTCCTGCCCCCCCCCCACTGTGTGCCCGCACAGAAAACCGCTTGCTATGGCGGCACCTGTGCATGCTCGCCTGTGAACCCTGCTCTGTGTATCCATAAGACACACAGAACAGGACTCATCCCTCTCCCCACTCCCTCCTCACTGGCTCTAATTGACAGCAGCGTGATCTGAGCCAATGAGGAGCGAGAGAGCCCATCTCTGGATCAAGATCAGGCTCAGGTATGTATTTAGGGGGTTCTGTGGGTGGAGCTGCATGCAGAAGGTTTTTTACCTTACTGCATAATGCAGTAAGGTAAAAAAACCTTCTGCCTTTATAACCACTTTAAAGCGGAACTCCACCAAAAAGGGGAGGCTCCACTTGTCTGCCTCCTCCACCCCCTCCGCCACCCTTTGGGGGGATAAGGGAGCGGGTACTTGGTTTTGATTGGTGCCCGCTCCCACTTCCGGTTGAGTTTGCCGCTGTGAAGTTCAGACCCCCCTCCCTCATTCTTCCTCTGCAACTGCACCATTTACAGAGTGCAGCACGATTTGCGCATTGGCATTAGGGAACCAGCTGTGAAGCCACAAGGCTTTACTGACAGTTTACCTTAGTGGAGATGACGGTGGCAGCACCCGATAGCTGATTTAAAAATTGGCTCAGGTAAGGACACCACTGGATTCCTGGACAGGTAAGTGTCCTAATAATAAAAGTCAACAGTTACAGTATTTGTAGTTGCTGACTTTCATTTTTTTCTGAAGGAGCCTGCTGCTCCTTTTTAAAGAATTAAAAAATAACTAAACATATAATAAAAAACAGTTTGATACCAAGAAATGCTAGCCTACAAAATAAATATTCCAAATGTATTTATTCATTTAGCTATTAGCAAAAGATTTCCAAATATAAAATGAAAGAGACACAAAATTATATCTTTATTCTCCAAAAATAATCCATACGAATCAACTACTTAACCAGTTGCCTTTTATAGCAATTTTAAAAACAAATGTTATGCTCAAATCTGCATTTTTGGCTATAAAGTTAAATACCCCAAAACATACCGTATTTTCTGAAAGCAGAGCCCTTGTAGATTAAAAAGATGGCTATTGCAGTTTTTTATGTCACACAATTTTTGCTCAACTGTTTATCAAATGCATATTTTCAGGAAAAAAATCACTAAAACTATTTTTAGTGCAAAAACTTGCACAGTATAATACCCATTTGTTTTGGGGGGTAAAACAAAAATTAGGGGTTGCATCCAGTCAAGTAAATAGACACCAAACATGTCAAGTCCTAAAATTCTCCATAAGTATGCTTTAAAAACCTTTTACAGCTCATCAGTTTAGGGTTAACCACGAGATATGCCCCTAGAATTATTGCTCTCACTCCAATGTCCCTTTGCATTTGTGGGTGTGGGTTGATGAAGTTATGTTTTTTATTTTTTATTCATTTGTACCATAATTGAATTTTTCTTTTACTTTTTCTGGCTTCATAAATAGCAAAGGAGATCTGGTAATGGCTGTTCCTTGATCTCCTTCAGCTCACCATCCTAAGTACATTTATTGTGGTCTTGAGCTCCTGGTCCTGAGTTCCTGGTAACCACAGACCTTGAGGGGGGCATCACAATGCAAAGTAAAAGTGATTGGGCATTTATACAAGCAGGAGCTGACTGAACCCTTCACTTTGTGAACATATGTAGCATGTTCAAATAGAAAAAAGTAGTTAATGGCCTTGTAAATCATTTTGTTTAGTAAAATTATTTCATACTGTGTTTTTTTGATGTCCCAAAGTCCCCCATGAGCTCCTGAACTTCTCCTTTTACCCCTCACTTCTGTTTGTTTACAACAGGCAGCGCACATTTGTTTTGGTCATGTGCATTTGATTATGCACAGTACAGTATGTTCCTCTGGTACTATGGAGAATGAATGCAGTCACCCTCTAACAGGAAGAAGAATCACCGCGGGGAAAAAAAGGATTTGCACAAAGCTAATTAGAAGGTACTTTTTTAGGTTGATAAATGCCTGAATAAAAAACTTTAAACAAGAATTTAGTGTCAATTCGATAGAAAAAGCACAGTAGTATTTTTTCTAGTATTTCAATAAATAAGGTAAATTGACCTGTCTTGCAGTTTTCTCATTGTAAGTGCTCTAAAATTGCATGTGCTGCTTTTAATATGTTCCTACTTGTATGCACGGTCAGGCAGAGCAATCAAAGGAGAACTGGAGCTGAATTTTGGATTTAGCTGAAGGACATCATAGAGTTCCTGAATGAGTTAAATAATTGCCTTGATGCACTTAGCACCAGTAAGGCTATTTCCCTAGAGATTACCTCATATTCTTCAGTGTTGGAAGGCAACATGGTTTAATATCATATTTCTGGAGTTTCTTTCTGGTTGATACAACCAAGTTGGAATGCAACAAGTTGCACATCAAAGCTTTGTAGCATATCAGAATATTCAGAGATCAAGCCTCCATTAAGGCTGATCAAAGCTTGGCTCCTGGTCATCTGGTGTGATAACATGGAAATCCTTGATTAGCCCTCTGCAAGCCAGCTTCAAAAACCAGCTTCAAAAGGACCATAGCTGACAAGATGATTGATGAATGTCCCGCTACAAAGATCAAAGGAACAAAAGGCATTGAAGATACATGGACAATGCTGCCTCTAGAGGCCAATAGACATGTGCACACTGAAATATTTTGTTTCGGACTTTCGTTTTCGTCCGAAAAATAAATTTATTTAGTTACTCCCGAAATTCGTTTTTATTTATTTTGTTTTGTTAAAAAATGCATTAGTCCGAAAATCCGAAATAATTAAGGTTGAATCTGTCATTGAAGGCTCATGGTGTCTATCGAGCAGCTAAACTGTACAATGCCGCAATCGTACATTTCCAGTCGAATGTTCCGCCTACAAGCTATAGTAGAATTCTAATGTTGTATGACACTAGTAATAATTATATTTATTAATTATTATTACTAGTCAACCAACATTAGAATTCTTCTATAGCCTATGGGCGCATTTGACCATAAATGTCCGCTCACGGTGACTGCCTCATCAAATCTTCATGTCAAATCTTTTCTCTCTGTGTCGAATAATCTTGGACTAATAGACTTAGGTTAGGCACATTCAACCTTTTTTGCTTTTGTCTCTATAATGTCGAATCTTTTCTCTCTATGTAGAATAATCTTGGACTAATAGAGCTAAGGTTAGGCACATTCGACCACAGGTTCGATGGACACAGATCGCTATTGTCAGCATCATGTCTAATCTCCTATCTATATCGAACTGTAGTCGCAACGAAAATGAAAATAAAGCATTTGTTTATGTCAGATCTTTCGGTTTTCGGATTCTGCACGTTCATTATCGTTTGTTAAAACAAACGAAAATACCCGAAATTAGGACGAAAATGCATTCGGATGAAAACGAATGCACGTGTCTAGAGGCCAATACAGCAGGACGGACAGAAATATAATATATTGAGAAGGACTGCCCCGGAACTACTCATTCGTTAGAAACCTAAATGGGCAAGCAATGGGGTTGGGTCTGAACGGTATATGATTGAAGTATAAAAAGTGCACACAGGAGGGAAGTCATCGCTTTTTTTCGCACTTGGCTTGTGCCTGAGCCTCATGGCTCTCTCTACCATTTTTGAGCCTCATGGCTCTCTCTCTATCATTTTGAGCCCAGCCGAGGAGACCGTGCAAGAAGTATCTTTGAGTTTCTTGTATTATATGTTCTGTTGTTATATGCTTTGTAATATCTTTCTTTAGTTAATTGGATGGTGGGTGGTGTGTCCTACCAGATACGGCACCTCATCCCGAGTCGAAGATCTCAAAAAATGGGGGAAGGGGATGATGGGATTATTGCGGTGCCACCAAACTTTAAAATTACTAGAATGATATTTTATATAAAATCATTTATTTTATTGATATCAAAAACATCTAAAATGTTTACATGAAAGAGTACAAAAAATATACAAAGCAAAAACAAAAACAGAAATAAAGTTCAAATAAATGACCGTCACCAAAGATGTTGAGGGGTGATCATAGTCTGTACAGTGCACATATATATTTTTTCCGGTCTTGGCTTCTCAACTAGAGTTCCCTCCCTCCAAAACATTGGCTTCATCAGGGGAATATAGAGATGTACTGCAGAGAGTAAAACCACTATAATAAAGAAAAAATGCATTATTGGATCAACATAATCTTGTACTGCTGGAGGCAAGCCAATCGCATCGCATAGTGGTCAAATTGCCACCCCCCCCATATCCCACAGTCTTCCCACCCCCCACACACCCAAAACATACCATGCGGGCTCCAAAACGCAAGGGGGACACCACCAAGACACTGAGAATGGAAGTTGCACTCAGCCCAGTATTTGGCTACAGGGGAATTAAAGGGCGCCTAAAAAGAGAAGTATAGCATATAAGTATTGAAAATTCTTTTAATTTTATTTAACAAAAGGGACCTAAGCCTCAATTACATACCCTAATTATATGCAAAACCAAGGCACTCAATGTTGCACAAGGTAGATTCACAGCGCAGTCAGTTCATGTAAAAAATCGCATGAATGCGGTCAAAAGGACTGTAAAATAGATTCAAGAGAGGGAAAAAGAAAAAAGAAAAATCTATGGGAAAAATAATATTGATACACATAAAAATATCAGTGAATTTCAGATTTGAAGGACATAGTGAAATATGTTGGATATAGTGAGTATGGCTTACCGAATACGCATTAAGTTAGAAAAAATGCATCCTATGAATAAGGTTCCGCCAATATCTTGGCTAAACGTTGGAATCTCCACAATGAGTCTTTCTGGTAACACCGGTTATTGTAGATGGTCTGAAAGTCAATGCATATAACAAAGGGACTGTTAGCAAGAAAGTTCAGCCAGTATAGCCATATGTGGCAATATAATGACAGATGCTTGCTGTGATGAAAAAAAGTTTGTTGGATCTATTACCTTTTACATATGTAGCCAGCTCCCCAGGATGGTCCCACAGCAAGGAGATAAAAAACACACTGAGAGCAAGGCTGCCTTTTAAAACCCCCACCTGATCAGCATGATATAAATCAGCTGATCAGGAGCGGACGACAGGCGAGCGGGGCACATGCGCAGTAGCCAGTATCATTTGCCTACATATCCCATAAGTCCGAGCGTCGGTCCGGTCACATGGCAGCTACTGCCTGCGACATGATCGACAGATGGAAAAGTGCAACGGAAGGCTCCAGAGAAAGAAGGGGGAGAACCCCACATCATCCAAGGGAGACAAAGGGGAGAGGAGGCATGAACAGGCATTGGAACACTGCGATGGTCCCGGCCAAAGGGGCGGGCTGACAATAAAGCCAGCCCTTGGGCGTCCATGCAGCCAAAGGCTGTAGTGAAACAAGTTCCCAGATGAATGGGGGGTAAAAACACCCAGTGCATTGGGCCCACCATGGCACGCCCCAGGAGGGGGGGAGGGCGGAAGGAACAAGGGGAAGTCTGATAATTCAGACAGATCGGGGACATAGGTGGAGCGGAAAACCAAAGAAAGAAACAAGAGAGCGCACCAGCCTAGCGCATTATCCTTGGCAAGTTTAATAAATTAAAAACAAGGTAAAAAGCTACTCACAAAAGTCGCAGGTAAAATTGCATATCGAACGCACAAAGGCGATAGTTCAAGTGGTAGGCAGCTGTCCAGGTCCCAGGGGGGAGGCACACGGACCGCCGCTGGCTTACGCGTTTCAAAGGTTTGACCTTCTTCCTCAGAGCTCGATATGCAATTTTACCTGCGACTTTTGTGAGTAGCTTTTTACCTTGTTTTTAATTTATTAAACTTGCCAAGGATAATGCGCTAGGCTGGTGCGCTCTCTTGTTTCTTTCTTTGTTTTTCACTATTAGGATAATCCCATCCTTCGGGAGCAGCAAAGCCGAAGTCCATAGTCCTTCTTGAACTTTTTTAGCTAACACACCAGTGCGCAAGAGTACTTTTTTTTTTCGTTTTTTTTTTTTTTTTCATTTTTCTATATAGGTGGAGCGGCCCTGGCGGTGGACAGATGGTATCACCGCATTGGCCGCCATGCGATAACGGAGGAAAATGCCTGCAACAACACAAGTATAAATTAGATGACAAAATTGCATTAATAAAATCAATATGGTAATCCAAAATTAAACAATGCATTAGGTTCTAACATATCTCTACATGAACTTAGGTCATCATATTATCAATAATTGTTTTTTTATTATATTTTATTATTTTGCATTTTTTATATACATCAAACTAATCCAGATATTTTAATTATGTATTCAATAAAAACAAGTAATAGGAATTATCGTACATACAGTATGCAACTACATATAGTGACTACTGTATTTATTATTTCAACATACAGATATAAAGTTAACCAGCAGTGGGTACAGGACGGGGGCAAGGAGTAAGGGCAGATGGAACACCGAACCAGCAGGGCCCGATGGGCATAAGATCGACCAGCCAGTGAGGAGACAGTCAAAGAATAGACTAGCTAGATAATAAGAATATTTGTATATATACACATAAATGTTATTCTAAAGAAAAGATTTGAAGCTAATATACTCATTGAGGCCAGGATATTTGACCGCATTCAATAAATATATCCATCTGGTCTCCATCTGAAGCAAGGAGTTGTCAATATTACCTCCCCTGGCATGAGAAGGGATATGCCCAAGGGCCACAAACTTGACAACATGAGGGTCAAAGTTATTCTCTGTGGCCACATGCCTATTCAGGGCTGTGGTGGTTAAGTGTTTATATAGAGGTGCAATGTGATCCTTAATACGTTTAAGGAATGGACGCTTAGTCTTCCCTACATAGAAACAGCCACACTGGCAAAGAGCCAGATACACAACACCAATTGTTTTACACGTAACTCTATGTTTCAAACGGTGTATCCTACCATTTGGAAGGGGAATATTCTTAGAGTTAACCACTTGCCGACCGCCGCACACAGATGTACGTCGACAAAGCGGCACGGGCAGGCATAAGGGCTTACCTGTACGTCCCTGCCTGCCCGCGGGTGGGGGGTCCGATCGGACCCCCCCCGGTGCCTGCGGCGGTCGACAAATTTCCCCCGGCGATCGGTGGTGAGGGGGAGGCCATCCATTCGTGCCCCCCCCTCGCGATCGCTCCCAGCCAATGGGATCATTTCCCTGCCTCTGTATTGTACACAGAGGCAGAGGAAATGATGTCATCTCTCCTTAGCTCGGTATTTTCCGTTCGGGGCCGAGGAGAGAAGACTGAAATGTGAGTGCACAACACACACACACACAGTAGAACATGCCAGGCACACATTACACCCCGATCCCCCCCCCCCCGATCGCCCCCCGATCCCCCCCAATCACCCCCCCGTCACAAACTGACACAAAGCAGGTTTTTTTTTTTTTTTTTTCTGATTACTGTATTGGTGTCAGTTTGTGACAGTTAGTGTGTTAGGGCAGTGAATGTTAGGCCCCCTTTAGGTCTAGGGTACCCTCCTAACCCCCCCTAATAAAGTTTTAACCCCTTGATCACCCCCCGTCACCAGTGTTGCTAAGCGATCATTTTTCTGATCGCTGTATTAGTGTCGCTGGTGACGCTAGTTAGGGACATAAATATTTAGGTTCGCCGTCAGCGTTTTATAGCGACAGGGACCCCCATATACTACCTAATAAATGTTTTAACCCCTTGATTGCCCCCTAGTTAACCCTTTCACCACTGATCACCGTATAACTGTTACGGGTGACGCTGGTTAGTTTGTTTATTTTTTATAGTGTCAGGGCACCCGCCGTTTATTACCGAATAAAGGTTTAGCCCCCTGATCGCCCGGCGGTGATATGCATCGCCCCAGGCAGCGTCAGATTAGCGCCAGTACCGCTAACACCCACGCACGCAGCATACGCCTCCCTTAGTGGTATAGTATCTGTACGGATCAATATCTGATCCAATCAGATCTATACTGGCATCCCCAGCAGTTTAGGGTTCCCTAAAACGCAGTGTTAGCGGGATCAGCCCAGATACCTGCTAGCACCTGCGTTTTGCCCCTCCGCCCGGCCCAGCCCAGCCCACCCAAGTGCAGTATCGATCGATCACTGTCACTTACAAAACACTAAACGCATAACTGCAGCGTTCGCATAGTCAGGCCTGATCCCTGCGATCGCTAACAGTTTTTTTGGTAGCGTTTTGGTGAACTGGCAAGCACCCGCCGTTTATTACCGAATAAAGGTTTAGCCCCCTGATCGCCCGGCGGTGATATGCGTCGCCCCAGGCAGCGTCAGATTAGCGCCAGTACCGCTAACACCCACGCACGCAGCATACGCCTCCCTTAGTGGTATAGTATCTGTACGGATCAATATCTGATCCAATCAGATCTATACTAGCGTCCCCAGCAGTTTAGGGTTCCCAAACACGCAGTGTTAGCGGGATCAGCCCAGATACCTGCTAGCACCTGCGTTTTTCCCGTCCGCCCGGCCCAGCCCACCCAAGTGCAGTATCAACCGATCACTGTCACTTACAAAACACTAAACGCATAACTGCAGCGTTCGCAGAGTCAGGCCTGATCCCTGCGATCGTTAACAGTTTTTTTGGTAGCGTTTTGGTGAACTGGCAAGCACCAGCCCCAGGCAGCGTCAGATTAGCGCCAGTACCGCTAACACCCACGCACGCAGCATACGCCTCCCTTAGTGGTATAGTATATGAACGGATCAATATCTGATCTGATCAGATCTATACTAGCGTCCCCAGCAGTTTAGGGTTCCCACAAACGCAGTGTTAGCGGGATCAGCCCAGATACCTGCTAGCACCTGCGTTTTGCCCCTCCGCCCGGCCCAGCCCAGCCCACCCAAGTGCAGTATCGATCGATCACTGTCACTTACAGAACACTAAACGCATAACTGCAGCGTTCGCAGAGTCAGGCCTGATCCCTGCGATCGCTAACAGTTTTTTTGGTAGCGTTTTGGTGAACTGGCAAGCGCCAGCGGCCTAGTACACCCCGGTCGTAGTCAAACCAGCACTGCAGTAACACTTGGTGACGTGGCGAGTCCCATAAGTGCAGTTCAAGCTGGTGAGGTGGCAAGCACAAGTAGTGTCCCGCTGCCACCAAAAAGACAAACACAGGCCCGTCGTGCCCATAGTGCCCTTCCTGCTGCATTCGCCAATCCTAATTGGGAACCCACCGCTTCTGCAGCGCCCGTACTTCCCCCATTCACATCCCCAACCAAATGCAGTCGGCTGCATGAGAGGCATTTTCTTTATGTCCTCCCGAGTACCCCTACCCAGCGAACCCCCCCAAAAAAGATGTTGTGTCTGCAGCAAGCGCGGATATAGGCGTGACACCCGCTATTATTGTCCCTCCTGTCCTCACAATCCTGGTCTTTGCATTGGTGAATATTTTGAACGCTACCATGCACTAGTTGACTATTAGCGTAGGGTACAGCACTGCACAGACTAGGCACACTTTCACAGGGTCTCCCAAGATGCCATCGCATTTTGAGAGACCCGAACCTGGAACCGGTTACAGTTATAAAAGTTAGTTACAAAAAAAAAAAAAAAAACACATACAAAAATATAAAAAAAAAAAAAAAATAGTTGTCGTTTTATTGTTCTTTCTCTCTCTATTCTCTCTCTCTATTGTTCTGCTCTTTTTTACTGTATTCTATTCTGCAATGTTTTATTGTTATTATGTTTTATCATGTTTGTTTTTCAGGTATGCAATTTTTTATACTTTACCGTTTACTGTGCTTTATTGTTAACCATTTTTTTGTCTTCAGGTACGCCATTCACGACTTTGAGTGGTTATACCAGAATGATGCCTGCAGGTTTAGGTATCATCTTGGTATCATTCTTTTCAGCCAGCGGTCGGCTTTCATGTAAAAGCAATCCTAGCGGCTAATTAGCCTCTAGACTGCTTTTACAAGCAGTGGGAGGGAATGCCCCCCCCCCAACGTCTTCCGTGTTTTTCTCTGGCTCTCCTGTCTCAACAGGGAACCTGAAAATGCAGCCGGTGATTCAGCCACCTGACCATAGAGCTGATCAGAGACCAGAGTGGCTCCAAACATCTCTATGGCCTAAGAAACCGGAAGCTACGAGCATTTTATGACTTAGATTTCGCCGGATGTAAACAGCGCCATTGGGAAATTGGGAAAGCATTTTATCACACCGATCTTGGTGTGGTCAGATGCTTTGAGGGCAGAGGAGAAATCTAGGGTCTAATAGACCCCAATTTTTGCAAAAAAGAGTACCTGTCACTACCTATTGCTATGATAGGGGATATTTACATTCCCTGAGATAACAATAAAAATGATTTAAAAAAAAATGAAAGGAACAGTTTAAAAATAAGATAAAAAAATAATAATAATAAAGAAAAAAAAAAAAAAAAAAAAAAAAAAAAAGCACCCCTGTCCCCCCTGCTCTCGCGCAAGCGTCGGTCTGGCGTCAAATGTAAACAGCATCAATCTAAAGTGGTAACCTGTAAAGGCTTTTAAAGGCTTTTAAAAATGTATTTAGTTTGTCGCCACTGCACGTTTGTGCGCAATTTTAAAGCATGTCATGTTTGGTATCCATGTACTCGGCCTAAGATCATCTTTTTTATTTCATCAAACATTTGGGCAATATAGTGTGTTTTAGTGCATTAAAATGTAAAAAAGTGTGTTTTTTCCCCAAAAAATGCGTTTGAAAAATCGCTGCGCAAATACTGTGTGAAAAAAAAAAATGAAACACCCACCATTTTAATCTGTAGGGCATTTGCTTTAAAAAAAATATATAATGTTTGGGGGTTCAAAGTAATTTTCTTGCAAAAAAAAATTATTTTTTTATGTAAACAATAAGTGTCAGAAAGGGCTTTGTCTTCAAGTGGTTAGAAGAGTGGGTGATGTGTGACATAAGCTTCTAGATGTTGTGCATAAAATGCCAGGACAGTTCAAAACCCCCCCAAATGACCCCATTTTGGAAAGTAGACACCCCAAGCTATTTGCTGAGAGTCATGTTGAGTCCATGGAATAATTTATATTGTGACACAAGTTGCGGGAAAGAGACAATTTTTTATTTTTTTTATTTTTTTTTGCGCAAAGTTGTCACTAAATGATATATTGCTCAAACATGCCATGGGAATATGTGAAATTACACCCCAAAATACATTCTGTTGCTTCTCCTGAGTACGGGGATACCACATGTGTGAGACTTTTTGGGAGCCTAGCCGCGTATGGGACCCCGAAAACCAAGCACCGCCTTCCGGCTTTCTAAGGCCGTAAATTTTTGATTTCACTCTTCACTGCCTATCACAGTTTCGGAGGCCATGGAATGCCCAGGTGGCAAAAAAAAACCCCAAATGACCCCATTTTGGAAAGTAGACACCCCAAGCTATTTGATGAGAGGTATAGTGAGTATTTTGCAGACCTCACTTTTTGTCACAAAGTTTTGAAAATTGAAAAAAGAAAAAAAAATTTTTTTTTCTTGTCTTTCTTTATTTTCAAAAACAAATGAGAGCTGCAAAATACTCACCATGCCTCTCAGCAAATAGCTTGGGGTGTCTACTTTCCAAAATGGGGTCATTTGGGGGGGGTTTGTGCCACCTGGGCATTCCATGGCCTCCGAAACTGTGATAGGCAGTGAGGAGTAAAATCAAAAATGTACGCCCTTAGAAATCCTGAAGGCAGTGATTGGTTTTCGGGGTCCCGTACGCGGCTAGGCTCCCAAAAAGTCCCACACATGTGGTATCCCCATACTCAGGAGAAGCAGCTAAATGTATTTTGGGGTGCAATTCCACATATGCCCATGGCCTGTGTGAGCAATATATCATTTAGTGACAACTTTGTGCAAAAAAAAAAAAAAAAAAAAAATTGTCACTTTCCCGCAACTTGTGTCAAAATATAAAACATTCCATGGACTCAACATGCCTCAAAGCAAATAGCTTGGGGTGTCTACTTTCCAAAATGGGGTTATTTGGGGGGTTTTATGTCATCTGGGCATTTTATGGCCTTCAAAACTGTGATAGGTAGTGAGGAGTAAAATCAAAAATGTACGCCCTTAGAAATCCTGAAGGCAGTGATTGGTTTTCGGGGCCCCGTACGCGGCTAGGCTCCCAAAAAGTCCCACACATGTGGTATCCCCGTACTCAGGAGAAGCAGCTAAATGTATTTTGGGGTGCAATTCCACATATGCCCATGGCCTGTGTGAGCAATATATCATTTAGTGACAACTTTTTGTAATTTTTTTTTTTTTGTCATTATTCAATCACTTGGGACAAAAAAAATGAATATTCAATGGGCTCAACATGCCTCTCAGCAAATTCCTTGGGGTGTCTACTTTCCAAAATGGGGTCATTTGTGGGGGTTTTGTACTGCCCTGCCATTTTAGCACCTCAAGAAACGACATAGGCAGTCATAAATTAAAGGCTGTGTAAATTCCAGAAAATGTACCCTAGCTTGTAGACGCTATAACTTTTGCGCAAACCAATAAATATACACTTATTGACATTTTTTTTACCAAAGACATGTGGCCGAATACATTTTGGCCTAAATGTATGACTAAAATTGAGTTTATTGGATTTTTTTTAGAACAAAAAGTAGAAAATATCATTTTTTTTCAAAATTTTCGGTCTTTTTCCGTGTATAGCGCAAAAAATAAAAACGGCAGAGGTGATCAAATACCATCAAAAGAAAGCTCTTTTTGTGGGAAGAAAAGGACGCAAATTCCGTTTGGGTACACCATTGCATGACCGCGCAATTAGCAGTTAAAGCGATGCAGTGCCGAATTGTAAAAAGTGCTCTGGTCAGGAAGGGGGTAAATCCTTCCGGGGCTGAAGTGGTTAAAGATAAATGGACAGAAATCGCATGTGCCGCATGAAAAAGTGCCGGCAATTGAATGATCAAGGGGGCCTCGTATCTCATGATGACTATGAACAAGCATGTCTCTCATAGATGGGGCCCGTCTGTAAGTGATTTCTGGGTATGATTTGAGAAATTTTTTAATGGTATTATCAGCCATCAGAAGTGGCCAATATTTTTGAAAGATCTCTCTCATTTGGCCATGCTGTTTTGAGAATTGGGTAATAATCCTAACAGAGTTATTGATTTTTGAAGATTTAGTAGAATGAATGAGATCATGTCTATTCCGTTTAATGACTCTGTTGAAGGACCTCCTCAGCAGGGAGCAACTGTATCCACGCCGACAAAGCCTCTCATACAGGTCATTAGCTGCCAGGTGAAAATCTGAATCCAAGGTACAATTCCTCCTAAGTCTAAGGAATTGACTATAGGGTATGCTGTCTAATAAAGACTGGGGATGTGCACTAGCTGCATGTAGGATCGTATTGCCCGATGAGGGCTTACGATATAATGATGAATGTAAAGTTCCATCACAATCTAAATGTATTTGTAAATCCAAAAAATGTATCTTAGTTTGGCTGCATTCCATTGTAAAATTCAGGTTAAAGGTATTCACAGCCAGCAAATCCATCAGCCGTGAAAGATCCTCTCGACTACCTGACCATAAAATGAAAACATCATCTATATACCTGTACCAGGCTATAATTTGAGAAAGCAAGTCTGACATGGATTCTTGAGAAAACAAATCCCTCTCCCACCCCCCCAGGTACAGGTTGGCATATGAGGGGGCGCATTTGGTCCCCATAGCCACACCCTGCACCTGGAGGAAGTGGGAGGAACCAAACATGAAAACATTTCTAGTCAAGATAAACTCAAGTAACCAAAGGACAAACTGGCTGTAACCATCAAAAGATGGTCCTCGCTCCAGGAGATGGGTACGGATCACGTCCATACCTTTAGCATGTGGAATTGAGTTGTATAAACATTCAACGTCTAAGGTAACTAGCCACGTATTGGGAGGGACCCGCTTTCCATCAATATGGCGTAACATGTCTATGGTATCCTGCACATAAGAGAATAAAGCTGTCACATGGGGTATTAGGTATTTATCCACCAAGGCACTGGCATTCTCTGTTAAACTTTGACATCCCGAAACAATCGGTCGTCCAGGGGGTTTCTTCACTGACTTATGCACTTTGGGTAGTGAATAAAAAGTAGGAATTTTGGGATCCTTCACATTTAAGTAGTTCCATGTACTAGAGTCAATAACACCTGATTGGTATGCTTCGAAGATCAAGCTATAGTATTCGCTGTTAAAGTTGGTTATTAGTGTTTTGGAAATAGGGCGGTACCAACGTGCGTTGTCAAGGATCTCCCGACACATAGCTTCATATAAGGGGACATCCATGACCACAACGTTGCCGCCCTTATCCGCAGGTTTAATAATTAAGCCAGAATGACTCTGTAGTTCTTGAAGGGCTTTTCGAAGTTTCCAAGGTAGATTATGTGTGTGGACTTGTTGCAAGTCCAGGTTTTCAATTTCTTGAGTAATTTGTTGGACAAAAGCCCAAATATTGGGATTTGTTTGTAATGAAGGAAAATTACGTGATTTGGGTTTAAAAGATGTTGGTGGTGGGAAGGAGACACCAGAGACGACCATGCCACCAGAGGCCATCGGTGCCACGTCCTCTGTGGCGTGTCCCTCATCCCATAGACACTCAAGATCCGCCAAAGCTCGAAGTTCCGCCTCAGAGGGTTCCCCTGAAGTGGATGTGCTAGACTCCAGAGATGGTGTTTTATCATAGATTACCTTAAATAGCAAACGCCGAGCAAATAGGTGTATGTCTTTTATAAGTTGAAAGCGATCCAGATCCGTGGAAGGGCAGAAGGTGAGCCCTAATTTTAGAACTTGAACTTGGTCAGCTGTAAGATCAACAGAAGATAAATTCACAACATCCAATTCAAACAAATTCGTGTTTAAGGAAGTGGGGGCTGGTTGGTTGTGTCTGGTGTCTTTCCTAAAAAAAATAGGTGCCAATTTGGGGTCTATAGAATGAGTACTGGTGGGAAAAAGTGTAGAAATGGTGGGCTCGCTAGAGCGACGACCACTAGTTGTGGAGGCCAGATTGCTCTGAGTGGGGGTGTTTATACCTAGTGAAGAGTGTACAAGGGTGTCAGATGAAGTAAGTGTAGATGTAGACTTGCCCAAAGAAGGAAATGGGGTAGATGATAGTGTTTTAGAAGAATGTGTACGGCCCACTGGGGGTTGAGATTTAAGTGAGGAACCCGGTATACGGAGAGGGGGAACCATAGTAGTGTGGTCCCCCTTTCTCTTTTTGGGTAATCTTTCTTGAGAAAGTTTGTGATAAGTAGTGGAGGAACTAGGGGAGAAAGTGACAGAGTTAATATTAGGTACCACAACATCTGTTTTGGAGGGTTCAGCAGTATAAGGTTTAGAAAAAAGTTTGTTAAAGGTCGTGTGGTTCCATTTATAGGCGAAACCATTATCATGGGCCGTTTTATCCCGAAGAAATTTACCTTCCTTAGTGTTTATGATCTCTAATGTGTATTCTTCCAAATGTGATCGTAGATCTTTATCACGTTTAATAAAACGAGGGGAAGAAATAACAAGATAGTGTTCATCATACCAATTATTGATTTGTGCATCTAGTTGACCAAGTTCAAGTTCATATTGTTTGCATAGTAGTGAAATCATTTCAAAGGAGCAAGATTGAAGGTTTTGCTCCCAGGATTGTTTAAGAGAGTCAGTGATCTTCCTAAGATTGGGGAAGATCTGGATTCTCAAACCCCAGGGTACTATACCGTTTAGAGAGTACTTTTCAAAGTAGGCTTTATGCCAATATGTGCGTACCTTTTTTTCGAGAAGACGTTGCAATCTCATGAATGCACGATCAAGTTCATCATCAGAAACGTTGGCCTCTGTTTTGGATGACCGGATCTTTGTCATCAGGTCCGTGAAGGCCTCACCACAAAAATCCGCCATCCTGCCCCACTGCTGGTTAGGGAATAGTAAAAAATACAAAATTGCATACACTTTAATAATATTACACTTTTCAAATTTAAATAGAGACACACAAAAAAAATCATTAGTAATTTAGTTTATAAGGATAGATGTCCCCACTAGAAGAGAGAGGAAACAATTATACTCAATTATCTCAATGGTGTTGTCATTTGGTTTGTAGCTAAAAGGACAGACCACCCGTTATGTGGTGTGTTGAAACACCTGGTATAGGTAATTGGATGGTGGGTGGTGTGTCCTACCAGATACGGCACCTCATCCCGAGTCGAAGATCTCAAAAAATGGGGGAAGGGGATGATGGGATTATTGCAGTGCCACCAAAATTCAAAATTACTAGAATGATATTTTATATAAAATCATTTATTTTATTGATATCAAAAACATCTAAAATGTTTACATGAAAGAGTACAAAAAATATACAAAGCAAAAACAAAAACAGAAATACAGTTCAAATAAATGACCGTCACCAAAGATGTTGAGGGGTGATCATAGTGTTATGTTCCCAACTAGTTTCGCCAAAACATTGGCTTCATCAGGGGAATATAGAGATGTACTGCAGAGAGTAAAACCACTATAATAAAGAAAAAATGCATTATTGGATCAACATAATCTTGTACTGCTGGAGGCAAGCCAATCGCATTGCATAGTGGTCAAATTGCCGCCCCCCCCATATCCCACGGTCTTCCCACCCCCCACACACCCAAAACATACCATGCGGGCTCCAAAACGCAAGGGGGACACCACCAAGACACTGAGAATAGAAGTTGCACTCAGCCCAGTATTTGGCTACAGGGGAGTTAAAGGGCGCCTAAAAAGAGAAGTATAGCATATAAGTATTGAAAATTCTTTTAATTTTATTTAACAAAAGGGACCTAAGCCTCAATTACATACCCTAATTATATGCAAAACCAAGGCACTCAATATTGCACAAGGGAGATTCACAGCGCAGTCAGTTCATGTAAAAAATCGCATGAATGCGATCAAAATGACTGCAAAATAGATTCAAGAGAGGGAAAAAGAAAAAAAAAAAAAAAGGTATGGGAAAAATAATATTGATACACATAAAAATATCAGTGAATTTCAGATTTGAAGGACATAGTGAAATATGTTGGAAATAGTGAGTATGGCTTACCGAATACGCATTAAGTTAGAAAAAATGCATCCTATGAATAAGGTTCCGCCAATATCTTGGCTAAACGTTGGAACCTCCACAATGAGTCTTTCTGGTAACACCGGTTATTGTAGATGGTCTGAAAGTCAATGCATATAACAAAGGGACTGTTAGCAAGAAAGTTCAGCCAGTATAGCCATATGTGGCAATATAATGACAGATGCTTGCTGTGATGAAAAAAAGTTTGTTGGATCTATTACCTTTTACATATGTAGCCAGCTCCCCAGGATGGTCCCACAGCAAGGAGATAAAAAACACACTGAGAGCAAGGCTGCCTTTTAAAAGCTATGTGTCGGGAGATCCTTGACAACGCACGTTGGTACCGCCCTATTTCCAAAACACTAATAACCAACTTTAACAGCGAATACTATAGCTTGATCTTCGAAGCATACCAATCAGGTGTTATTGACTCTAGTACATGGAACTACTTAAATGTGAAGGATCCCAAAATTCCTACTTTTTATTCACTACCCAAAGTGCATAAGTCAGTGAAGAAACCCCCTGGACGACCGATTGTTTCGGGATGTCAAAGTTTAACAGAGAATGCCAGTGCCTTGGTGGATAAATACCTAATATCCCATGTGACAGCTTTATTCTCTTATGTGCAGGATACCATAGACATGTTACGCCATATTGATGGAAAGCGGGTCCCTCCCAATACGTGGCTAGTTACCTTAGACGTTGAATGTTTATACAACTCAATTCCACATGCTAAAGGTATGGACGTGATCCGTACCCATCTCCTGGAGCGAGGACCATCTTTTGATGGTTACAGCCAGTTTGTCCTTTGGTTACTTGAGTTTATCTTGACTAGAAATGTTTTCATGTTTGGTTCCTCCCACTTCCTCCAGGTGCAGGGTGTGGCTATGGGGACCAAATGCGCCCCCTCATATGCCAACCTGTACCTGGGGGGGTGGGAGAGGGATTTGTTTTCTCAAGAATCCATGTCAGACTTGCTTTCTCAAATTATAGCCTGGTACAGGTATATAGATGATGTTTTCATTTTATGGTCAGGTAGTCGAGAGGATCTTTCACGGCTGATGGATTTGCTGGCTGTGAATACCTTTAACCTGAATTTTACAATGGAATGCAGCCAAACTAAGATACATTTTTTGGATTTACAAATACATTTAGATTGTGATGGAACTTTACATTCATCATTATATCGTAAGCCCTCATCGGGCAATACGATCCTACATGCAGCTAGTGCACATCCCCAGTCTTTATTAGACAGCATACCCTATAGTCAATTCCTTAGACTGAGGAGGAATTGTACCTTGGATTCAGATTTTCACCTGGCAGCTAATGACCTGTATGAGAGGCTTTGTCGGCGTGGATACAGTTGCTCCCTGCTGAGGAGGTCCTTCAACAGAGTCATTAAACGGAATAGACATGATCTCATTCATTCTACTAAATCTTCAAAAATCAATAACTCTGTTAGGATTATTACCCAATTCTCAAAACAGCATGGCCAAATGAGAGAGATCTTTCAAAAATATTGGCCACTTCTGATGGCTGATAATACCATTAAAAAATGTCTCAAATCATACCCAGAAATCACTTACAGACGGGCCCCATCTATGAGAGACATGCTTGTTCATAGTCATCATGAGATACGAGGCCCCCTTGATCATTCAAATGCCAGCACTTTTTCATGCGGCACATGCGATTTCTGTCCATTTATCTTTAACTCTAAGAATATTCCCCTTCCAAATGGTAGGATACACCGTTTGAAACATAGAGTTACGTGTAAAACAATTGGTGTTGTGTATCTGGCTCTTGCGGTCAAATATCCTGGCCTCAATGAGTATATTAGCTTCAAATCTTTTCTTTAGAATAACATTTATGTGTATATATACAAATATTCTTATTATCTAGCTAGTCTATTCTTTGACTGTCTCCTCACTGGCTGGTCGATCTTATGCCCATCGGGCCCTGCTGGTTCGGTGTTCCATCTGCCCTTACTCCTTGCCCCCGTCCTGTACCCACTGCTGGTTAACTTTATATCTGTATGTTGAAATAATAAATACAGTAGTCACTATATGTAGTTGCATACTGTATGTACGATAATTCCTATTACTTGTTTTTATTGAATACATAATTAAAATATCTGGATTAGTTTGATGTATATAAAAAATACAAAATAATAAAATATAATAAAAAAACAATTATTGATAATATGATGACCTAAGTTCATGTAGACATATGTTAGAACTAAATGCATTGTTTAATTTTGGATTACCATATCGATTTTATTAATGCAATTTTGTCATCTAATTTATACTTGTGTTGTTGCAGGCATTTTCCTCCGTTATCGCATGGCGGCCAATGCGGTGATACCATCTGTCCACCGCCAGGGCCGCTCCACCTATGTCCCCGATCTGTCTGAATTATCAGACTTCCCCTTGTTCCTTCCGCCCTCCCCCCCTCCTGGGGCGTGCCATGGTGGGCCCAATGCACTGGGTGTTTTTACCCCCCATTCATCTGGGAACTTGTTTCACTACAGCCTTTGGCTGCATGGACGCCCAAGGGCTGGCTTTATTGTCAGCCCGCCCCTTCGGCCCGGGACCATCGCGGTGTTCCAACGCCTGTTCATGCCTCCTCTCCCCTTTGTCTCCCTTGGATGATGTGGGGTTCTCCCCCTTCTTCCTCTGGAGCCTTCCGTTGCACTTTTCCATCTGTCGATCATGTCGCAGGCAGTAGCTGCCATGTGACCGGACCGACGCTCGGACTTATGGGATATGTAGGCAAATGATACTGGCTACTGCGCATGTGCCCCGCCCGCCTGTCGTCCGCTCCTGATCAGCTGATTTATATCATGCTGATCAGGTGGGGGTTTTAAAAGGCAGCCTTGCTCTCAGTGTGTTTTTTATCTCCTTGCTGTGGGACCATCCTGGGGAGCTGGCTACATATGTAAAAGGTAATAGATCCAACAAACTTTTTTTCATCACAGCAAGCATCTGTCATTATATTGCCACATATGGCTATACTGGCTGAACTTTCTTGCTAACAGTCCCTTTGTTATATGCATTGAATTTCAGACCATCTACAATAACCGGTGTTACCAGAAAGACTCATTGTGGAGGTTCCAACGTTTAGCCAAGATATTGGCGGAACCTTATTCATAGGATGCATTTTTTCTAACGTAATGCGTATTCGGTAAGCCATACTCACTATTTCCAACATATTTCACTATGTCCTTCAAATCTGAAATTCACTGATATTTTTATGTGTATCAATATTATTTTTCCCATACCCTTTTTTCTTTTTCCCTCTCTTGAATCTATTTTACAGTCCTTTTGATCGCATTCATGCGATTTTTTACATGAACTGACTGCGCTGTGAATCTCCCTTGTGCAACATTGAGTGCCTTGGTTTTGCATATAATTAGGGTATGTAACTGAGGCTTAGGTCCCTTTTGTTAAATAAAATTAAAAGAATTTTCAATACTTATATGCTATACTTCTCTTTTTAGACACCCTTTAACTCCCCTGTAGCCAAATACTGGGCTGAGTGCAACTTCCATTCTCAGTGTCTTGGTGGTGTCCCCCTTGCGTTTTGGAGTCCGCATGGTATGTTTTGGGTGTGTGGGGGGTGGGAAGACCGTGGGATATGGGGGGGAGGCAATTTGACCACTATGCGATGCGATTGGCTTGCCTCCAGCAGTACAAGATTATGTTGATCCAATAATGCATTTTTTCTTTATTATAGTGGTTTTACTCTCTGCAGTACATCTCTATATTCCCCTGATGAAGCCAATGTTTTGGCGAAACTAGTTGGGAACATAAGACTATGATCACCCCTCAACATCTTTGGTGACGGTCATTTATTTGAACTGTATTTCTGTTTTTGTTTTTGCTTTGTATATTTTTTGTACTCTTTCATGTAAACATTTTAGATGTTTTTGATATCAATAAAATAAATGATTTTATATAAAATATCATTCTAGTAATTTTGAATTTTGGTGGCACCGCAATAATCCCATCATCCCCTTCCCCCATTTTTTGAGATCTTTCTTTAGTATTTTCATGTTAGCGTTTTCCTATTTTCTTGGGAAATAAATAAGACGTTGTTTTATTAAGCAGTGTGCTTGTTTTCATAGCTACCCTTATATCATTGTAATATCAACAGTGACTATCAGAGTTTTATTAGACTAACTAACTATATGAATAGACAAATTAATACATATATGGAATAAATAGAGGGAATCCGTAACCACCTTGGATAAGTTTAGAATTTATTCCAAATTTACAACATTTATTTAATTTAGTATTCTGGAAGCTAATGTTGTTCCCACCAGTGTCTTTTTTTCCCCACAGAGTATAAATATCTTTATGGGGTAAAGGGTCAGATGTCACAGACCTCTGCTCTAGTACCCTTTCACACGGGCTCTCTGATCAGGTCTACCTGTCAGTTTTTCAGGCGGACCTGATCAGATGCTCTATTCACCCCTATGGGGCAGTGAATGTCAGAAGTGACATGTCCACTGACACCTGCTGCTATCCGATCCGATCCTGTCCACCAAATCAAGATGGATGATGACCCTTTTTTCCATCTGTCTGGCGGATCGGATGAGATCGGATGAAAATGGAAATGCCCTCCTTTTTCAACCGATCTCCCCACAGAGGAGAGCAGGACTCTGACAGGTCCATCTCTGCACATTGTGCAGAGACAGACCAGTCATCCGCCAGCTCAGCGGAGCAAGCAGAGTCCATCAAATGGACACTCCTGTGTGAAAGGACCCTAAAAAAGGAGTACAGCGCTGAGGCAGTGCCATCATTCTGTCTGAGCTTTGTGGTGTCCCTGTGTATGGCTTTTGGGTTGTCTCTCAGTCTGGGCCTTAATATCTTGGCTTGAAATAATTTTCTTCTTTACCCTTTGAGCCATTCTTTGCCTATATCATTAGTGTTTGAGTGGCACCTAACTTGAAGCCGAACTCCACCCAAAAGGGGAAGCTCCGCTGGTTTTCACCTTCCCCCTCCACTGCCACATTTGGCACAATTTGGGGGGGAGCGGGTACCTTGTTTTGACAGGTACCTGCACTCACTTCCTGGTAAGATCGCCGCACGGCGATATATGTCTGCGTCATGCTCAAACCTTCCTCCTTCCCTCCTGTGTGGACCTGTGTGTGTCCCAGAAGATGGAGGGACCATTCAGAAAGTGCAGCACGACTTGAGTATGCACAGTAGGAAACAAGCTGTGAAGCCTGAAGACTTCACTGCCAGTTTCCCTTACTTGCAATAGCAATGCCGGCGTCTGCACCCAAAGCTGATGGACGAATTGGCTTGGGTTGCTGACATCGTGGGACCCCTGGACAGATACAGAAAGTGTCCTTAAATTAAAAGTTAGCAGCTACAGTATCTGCTGACTTTTATTTATGTTATTTTTTTACAGGCTGGAACTCTGCTTTAAGCAAAAATATTTAATCTGCAAACTTTGCTTGTTTCTTAATGTTTCAACACCAGCAATCTATAATTCAGCTAAGCCAATATTTTGTAAGGTCACTTGGTAAAATTAGTACCACAGGGCGCAAAGCCATAACATGAACTGAGCACATACACTCTATTCCCCTGATTGACTAATAATATGCAAAATTGCAGACAACTGAATGCAACCTTCAAAGTCTGGGTTCACACTGATCTGATGGGAATGGAATCCATTTTGCAGTTCAGTTTCAACAAGCAGCAGCGTACACGTTGATTTTCATGTGATACATCTGCAATTTCTATGCTGGCCCATCTCTCTCTCTCTCTCTCTCTCTCTCTCTCTCTCTCTCTCTCTCTCTCTCTCTCTCTCTCTCTCTCTCTCTCTCTCTCTCTCTCTCTCTCTCTCTCTCGCTCTCTCTCTGACAGGTAAGAAACATAGCAGAGAGTAGCTGAAAACGCACTAGAATTGTGTTACAGTGCCTTGCAAAGTATTCACCCCCCTTGGGATTTTTCGTGTTTTGTTGCCTCACGACCTGAAATTAACATGGATTGAGGATTTGCATCATTTAATTTCAGAACATGCCCACAACTTTGAAAATGTTTTTTTTTTTATTATTGTGAAGCAAACAACAAATAGGACAAAATAACAGAAAAAGTAAATGTGCATAACTATTCACCCCCTAAAGTCAATACTTTGTAGAGCCACCTTTTGCGGCTATCACAGCTCCAAGTCGCTTTGGATAAGTCTCTATGAGCTTGCCACATTTTACCACTGGGGTTTTTGCCCATTCCTCCTTGCAAAACTGCTCCAGCTCCTTCAAGTTGGATGGTTTGTGCTTGTGAACGGCAATCTTTAAGTCTGATCACAGATTTTCTATTGGATTGAGGTCTGGGCTTTGACTAGGCCATTCCAACACATTTACATGTTTCTCCTTAAACCACTCAAGTGTAGCTTTAGCAGTGTGTTTGGGGTCATTGTCCTGCTGGAAAGTGAACCTCCGTCCAAGCCTCAAATCACACACAGAGTGGTACAGGTTTTGCTCAAGAATATCCCTGTATTTAGCACCATCCATCTTTCCCTCAACTCTGAGCAGTTTCCCAGTCCTGACTGCTGAAAAACATCCCCACAGCATGATGCTGCCACCACCATGTTTCACTGTGGGGATGGTGTTCTTTGGGTGATGTGATGTGTTGGGTTTGCGCCAGATATAGCATTTTCTTTGATGACAAAAAGTTCAATTTTAGTCTCATCAGACCAGAGCGCCTTCCTCCATACATTTTGGGAGTCTCCCACATTCCTTTTCGCAAACTCAAAACGTGCCATTTTGTTTTTTGCTGAAAGTAATGACTTTCTTCTGGCCACTCTGCCAAAAAGCCCAACTCTATGGAGCATACGGCTTATTGTCATCATATGTACAGATACTCCAGTCTCTGCTGTGGAACTCTGCAGCTCCTCCAGGGTTACCTTAGGTCTCTGTGCTGCCTCTCTGATTAATGCCCTCCTTGCCCGGTCCGTGAGTTTTGGTGTGCGGCCGTCTCTTGGCAGGTTTGCTGTTGTGCCATGTTCTTTCGTTTTGATTATGATAGGTTTGATGGTGCTCCTAGGGATCATCAAAGATTTGGATATTTTTTTATAACCTAACCCTGACTTGTACTTCTCAACAAAATTGTCCCTTACTTGTTTGGAGAGTTCCTTGGTCTTCATGGCAGTGTTTGGTTAGTGGTGCCTCTTGCTTAGGTGTTGCAGCCTCTGGGGCCTTTCAAAAAGGTGTGTATATGTAATGACAGATCATGTGACACTTAGATTGCACACAGGTGGACATCATTGCACTAATTATGTGATTTCTGAAGGTAATTGGTTGTACCGGAGCTTTTTATGGGCTTCATAACAAAGGGGGTGAATACATACGCACATGCCAATTATCATTTTTTTATTTCTGAGAAATCGTTTTGTGTATATATTTTTCTAATTTTACTTTACCAACTTAGACTATTGTGTTCTGATCCATCACATACAATTCAGATTAAAAAAACATTGAAGTAAAGGCTGTAATGTAACAAAATAGGTAAAAAGCCAAGAGGGTGAATACAAGGCACTGTATATTAGGACAGATCAGCATTTTGCATGCAGTTTCTATTTACCTCTATGGATCATAAGATTGCATCGTACCGCACTAAACTTGCACAGGACCCTTTTTCAAATCGGAATAGATTTGCACTGCACAAATGTGAGTGGCCTCCATTGAATGTCATGTTATTTCACCTGTCATACGAGTCCATGCATTCTTGAACGCATCAGAAATAGCATCCGTGAAGGGGTGTGGCCTGAACATGGCGGTGTGAAGACACGCTAGAGTGGAGCTCCGGGAACACCATGCTCTCCCCGACCAAACAATAGCCGACCAATAGGCGTTACCCCGGTATGAAGGCAGCCCGGGAAACACGATCTACAACAAGGAGAGCCCAGCCTCTTGCTTCCCGCACGATACAGGGAGACATCCAGCAATACTTTGTCCCATCTTTACGAGTGTCTCCAGACGCTACAGTGGCTGCTTTACACAGCTCAAGCCAGGCTGTCAGTATCAAGCCAAGCCTACCTGCTTTACCCCACATGCCGGACTCTAAGCTGGAAGTTCCGGTGTCCTCACAACCTGCACAGGCGGAAGCCGGCGATCCTCTACAAGCTGAGGATACAGGCAACATGGAAGGAGACATCCGAGCGTTACTGAGAGAGCTCCCCACACGCCGGGATATTGAAGACTTGATTCGCCGGGTAGAGGAATCACATCACCAGGACATTCAGGCGGTAAGAGCAGACATTGAGACACTCGTGGAGAGGGTGAACATAGGAGAGGGAAATGTGTCTTCACTTGAACAGCGGGTAAAAGCTATTGAAAAAACACAGACTTTTCAGGCTGATACAGCGGTGGAACTACAGCTCCATATGGAGGTTTTGGAAGATAGAAGCCGCCGCAACAATTTGCGGCTCCAGGGTATCCCTGAATTGATGGAGGTAGAAGATCTCCAAAAAATAGTGAATATTATATTTCAGACGGCTTTAAAATCCCCTCAGTTGGAGGTTGAGTTAGATAGGGTTCACAGAGCCCTGGGCCCTAAATCAAGAGATCCAGAAAGACCCAGGGATGTTGTATGTCGACTATATAGATATTCACAGAAGGAGCAAATACTTAGAGCTGCGTGGGAAGTAGGGAATATTGACTTTGAGGGGAACCCTGTTAAAATTCTGGCGGATCTATCTCGGTCTACCCTCCAGAGAAGAGCATGTCTGCGGCCTATTTTAGATCTGGCTAAAAAACAGGGGTACACATATAGATGGGGATATCCACTGACGGTGACATTTCGTAAGGCATCATCTTCGTATATGCTTCGCACACCGACAGATCTCCCGGGACTATTTGCTTTTATGGACGTGCCACCTATTCAGACCCCCAACTGGCTCTTTTATATTCCACATATAGGGGGTAGATCGGGCCCCCAGAGTAAGCAAGGTCGTGGAAATAATTCTTAAGTGATACAACAATAGCAACCGTGATGCGGACCCCCAAGTTTCAGCAGAACATAGAGCTAAGAACCAGGACTCAGACCTTTTGTCCAATTGAGGGGAAAAGGCGACAGAAAGATCACCAGGGACCCCCTTTTTTTTCCCTCCTATCTTAGAGCTGTAACTTTGACCTCTTCTATAGGTACTAAGATAGGTACCCTGGAATTCCTGAATGGACGCTATAGATATCCTAAGACAGGACATTAATGTAGTTACTTATTGAATTAGGAAATGGCTAGCCCTTTATTTAGGATGCATTAAGAAGATAATTATTTGCATTCAGTATGATGTATAAGCCTTTGACCCCCTCCACCTTTTTTTTTTTTTTTTGGTTGTATGGGTTTTTTTTTTTTTGTGTATGTAACTATATAGGAAGTTTTGCACCCGCTGCCTCATAGCACTTAATAGGCAATCAATTATTCACAGTTGAAAGGGTATTTCCCTCTCTCCTTTCTTTTCAACACAAAGTCAATTAGTGGTTAAGGGTTTGTCTGGAACACGAGATTGCTATATGGAGAGTTGTCAATTTAGAAGGTTATAGTCTTTTTTCTTTTTATAAGGTCACAGTTGGAGGCCTCCTAATATATATATGATATATTTTGTAAGGCCCCCCCCCTTTATTTTTTTTCTCTCTTTTTGTTTTTGTCCAATGTAAAGATGGTTAAACTGGGTCTGGAAGTAGAAGAATCAGCAGAAACATGGATGTATAGGTTCGTTCTGGTGTGATATTGGGGTCTCCCCCTTCTATGTTATTTTTTTTTTTTTTTTTTTTTGAAGCTTTGCCTGTTGCCCTAGAGCACTTGATAAATAGATACCTAACTATCACAATCGGAAGGATATTTTCCTTCCCACCCCCCCCTTTTTTTTTGGTCTGGAAGTAGAAGAACTAGCGGAAACATGGGTGTAAAGGTTCATGCTGGTGTAATATTGGGGTCACCCCCTTTTATAATTTTTTATTTTTTTTTTTAAGCTCTGCCTGTTGCCCTAGAGCACTTGATAAATGGATATTTAGCTATCACAATTGGAAGGATATTTCTCTTCTCATCTTCCCTGCGTTTCCTTCTTTTTTTTTGCACTTATTGGTGTTTTAATTCACTGAAGCAATAGGCACCTTCCCCCCCCCTTTTTTTTTTTTTTGCACTTATTGGTGGATCAAAATATAAAGATGGTTAAATTGGGCTTAATGACTTAAATGAATATTGGGTCTTTTTTTGATACATGTGTAAGTGTGTGTAGGTGCGATTAGTCATATATAGATAAATAGGTGGGTATGGATACTTTGTACCCTGCTTTGCGCCTCTTAGAATAGGGGATAGGTTATATGCCTAGGTCGCACCTAATGTAAGTAGGAGGTCCATGTCTGTAGAAGGAGATGGGGAGGAGGGTTTGGTAGAGAAGATTAGTATCTCATTTACTTGGAATTATAGAAGTGGGCCCTATGGAAGTATACATATAATTTATATTTTTGATTTATAAGGTTTATTAAGAAGAGAGGGGACCTTAGAAAGGGGAAACCTTCAGAATTTGAAGGGACATTATTATATGCTTTTGATTATAAACGGCGAATTATAAGATAATACCCTCGTGTAAGTTGATACCGTGTAATAATATAAAGATTGTTATATGTTGTTTGATATGGCCTAGAAGGTCGGCTCCCTTTTTTTTTATATACATATTTTTTTTTAGATGGTCGGGGGGATGGGGGGACCCGGAGCCCCACCTTCGACCATTTTTGTCCACAACCCCATATAGGTTAACGCTCAATACCGGGTTGGACCGGTGAGCGTTTTAGCAGTATACTGCCTTTTTTTTTTTCTTGTTAGGTATTTAAGTGTTTATCCCTTATTACTTTTTCCCTCCCCTCCTTCCCCCCCCCCTTTTTTTCTTTTTTTTTTTTTCTTTTTCTTCTTTCTTCTTTCTCTTTCTCCTTTTTTCCTCCCTCCTCACAATGGAAACCCTCAATGTGCTCTCGCTCAATGTTAAGGGCCTAAATACCCCAGCTAAAAGGAGGATGCTCCTGCATGACTTGCAGCGTCTCAAGATAGAGGTTGCATTTATACAGGAGACACACTTTAGAGATGATAAAGTACCTATTTTAAAAAGCCGTCCATATCCAATAGTTTATCATTCTACAAATCAAATGGCAAATGAGTCAAGGGGAGTGTCTATTATCCTTTCGAGTAGAGTACCATGGTTTTTTGTAGACGCAGTTAGAGATCCTGGAGGGCGCTTCCTGTTTGTTAAGGGCAGGGTGGGCGATGTGGGGGTTACATTGGCGACAGTGTATGCTCCCAATGTACATCAAGGGACTTTTTTGGATAAAACGCTTAAACGGTTAACTGAATTCTCAGAAGGTCAGTTGATCTTAGGAGGAGACTGGAACATGACATTAAACCCAATGGAAGATACTTCCACCGGACTATCATCTACCTCTTTTAGTACACGGAATGGTATTGCTCAAATTCTGTACAGGAACCAATTGATTGATATATGGCGTATACTCCATCCTACAGAAAAAGATTATACTTTTTACTCCCTTCCGCATAAATCCTACTCCCGTATAGATATCTTCTTCGTTCCACATGCCCAACTTCATTCAGTACGAACCGCTACAATCGGCTCTATTACTTGGTCAGACCATGTACCTATATTTTTGACATATGACCTAGACAAATCCTGGACGAATAGATCGACTCAATGGAGACTGAATGAGAGTCTCCTACAGGACAAAGATGTCCGGGAAGACGTAATCAAAGAGTTAGAATTTTACTTTAGCGCCAATGATACCCCAGATTGTGATCCCGGAATTGTCTGGGCAGCACATAAGGCGGTTATTAGAGGGGTGCTGATTAAACATGGAGCTAGGATTAAACGGAAACGGGCAGAACAGCTTAAATTACTATTGGAGGAGTTGACTTCTTTAGAGCAGCGGCATAAACAAGCTCAATCCGCGTCATTAGAGACAGATCTTCTGGCTAAACGGGCACAAATTTCGGACCTTCTTCAATATAAAGCGAAGGCAGCACTACAAATTTGTAGGAAGGTCTCATACGAGTCTGGGGACAAGTGTGGAAAATTTTTAGCTAGGTCTTTACGTGAGCAGAAATTAAGGAACTATATCCCACACTTGGTTACATTTAATAAGCTTAAGGTTCCGAAACCATATGATATAGCGCAAGAATTTCAAAAATTTTATAGTTCCTTATATAATTTGCAGACGCAACCCCCCACTCAAGCCCAGATAGATCGGTATCTCTCGCGGTCATTAATGTCCCAACTGTCAGATGAGGATAGAAATAACCTTGAAAGTCCCATAACTATGGAAGAACTTCAAGAAGCTGTAAAGACCACTAAAACAGGTAAAGCACCAGGCCCCGACGGCTTGACGGCACAATATTATAAGATTCTGCTCCCCTCTCTAGACCAATATATGATTAAATTATTTAACGCTCTTGGTTCGTCAGCAACACTAACACAAGATATCTTGCTAGCTCATATCTCAAGGATACTGAAGGAGGGGAAAGACCCAGCTTCCTGTGGAAGCTATAGACCAATTTCTTTGCTTAATTTAGGTCTCAAAATCTTTACCAAAATTTTAGCAAATAGGATCCAACAGTATGTTCCAAACCTGATACACCTGGATCAAGTGGGATTCGTTCCCACACATGAGGCAAGAGACAATACTACGAAGCTCCAGAATCTTTTACAGGTAGTGAATAAAACACAGACACAATGTGTGTTTTTAAATACAGATGCGGAAAAGGCCTTTGATAGGGTGAACTGGAGGTATATGCTGGCAGTTTTGCGATATGGAGGTTTCGGGAATAAAATGTTGCAGTGGATCACCTCCATTTACTCTCACCCGGCGGCTCGAGTTCAGGCTAACGGGGTTTTATCAGAAACTTTTTCAATCTTTAATGGGACACGCCAGGGATGCCCCCTGTCACCACTCCTGTTCACCCTGTCATTGGAACCGTTTCTTTGCACAATACGCCTGAATCAAGATATTACAGGAATACAAATAGGGGAGGCCCAATGTAAAATTTCAGCGTATGCAGACGATATGTTATTCTCTCTCACGAGCCGTTTGATCACAATTCCAAATTTAATGAAAGAATTTGAGAAATATAGTCTAATCTCCAATCTCCGTATTAATTTTTCTAAGTCGGAAGCAATGGGGGTTAATTGTCCTCGAATATCAATTGAGCAATTCAAGCAAAATTTTCAGTTTAAATGGACAGATAAAGCGCTAACATATTTGGGCACGTTGATTCCACCCAATATAGGTAAAGATCTTTGAGTCAAATTTCCCCCCATTGCTTAAAAAGGTTAAAAGTTTACTGGATAATTGGAAAACTGGCTTTCACTCATGGCTTGGACGCTGTGACATTATTAAAATGAGCATCCTCCCCAAATTTCTTTTCCTCCTACACGCATTGCCGATACGTATACCATCTACATATTTTAAACAAACTCAGAGGTTAATCTTTGACTTTATTTGGGCACATAAACAACCTCGGTTGCAACGCAACCATTTAACACTTCCAAAAAGATGTGGGGGACTAGCGGTCCCAGATATACGAAAATATCATCAAGCTATACATCTGAGCAGAATAATTGATTGGAACAGACATAAAGATCTTAAACTTTGGGTACAGTTGGAATATGCTCAGTCGCCCGTTCCATTGGACGGAGCTCTATGGTGCTCTGCCCATCTTCCTGGAGTGCTCACCAAACATCCTTTAACCACTTCAAGACTAGCCTCGTTTTGGATTTTAGGTGTTTACAAGTTTAAAACAGGTTTTTTTGCTAGAAAATTACTTAGAACCCCCAAACATTATATATTGCTTTTTTTCTAACATCCTAGAGAATACAATAGCGGTCATTGCAATACTTTTTTTTGCACCGTATTTGCGCAGCGGTCTTCTAAGCGCACTTTTTTTGGAAAAAATTCACTTTTTTGAAAAAAAAATAAGACAACAGTAAAGTTAGCCCAATTTTTTTTTATATTCTGAAATATAATGTTACGCCAAGTAAATTGATACCCAACATGTCACGCTTCAAAATTGCGCCCGCTCGTGGAATAGCGTCAAACCTTTACCCTTAAAAATCTCCATAGGCGACGTTTAAAAAATTCTACAGATTGCATGTTTTGCGTTACAGAGGAGGTCTAGGGCTATTGCTCTCACTCTACCGGTCGCGGCGATACCTCACATGTGTGGTTTGACCACCGTTTTCATATGCGGGCGCTACTCATGTATGCGTTCGCTTCTGCGTGCGAGCTCGTCGGGACGGGGCGCTTTAAAAATTTTTTTTTTTTTTTTATTATTTATTTTATTTTATTTTATTTATTTTTTCACTGTTTTTTTAAAAAAAAAAATTGGATCACTTTTATTCCTATTACAAGGAATGTAAACATCCCTTGTAATAGAAAAAAGCATGACAGGTCCTCTTAAATATGAGATCTGGGGTCAAAAAGTCCTCAGATCTCATATTTAGACTAAAATGCAAAAAAAAAAAAAAAAAGTCGTTTAAAAAAATGACACTAAAAAAAATTTGTGCCTTTAAGAGAGTGGGCGGAGCCGTCGTAATGACGTCGCTCCGGCCGTCACATGGTATGGAGACGGGTAGGCGCCATCTTGGCCTCACTTGTCTCCATACCTCAGCAGGGAAAGGACCCGATCGCCTCCACCGCTACCGACGGCTCCGGTAAGCGGCGGAGGGTGCGGGAGAGCGGCGGGAGGGGGGGTGGCACCTCTCCCGCCGCCGATAACGGTGATCTCGCGGCGAACCCGCCGCAGAGACCACCGTTAACGTGTACAGAATCGCTCACTGAAAAGATGGATATCTCGGTTGTGGCAGGAGCTGCTGCCGTTACCGAGATATCCATCTTCAAAAAAATGACGTATATATACAGTGAGCGGGGCTGAAGTAGGTACCACTATTAGGCTCTGTTCAGCCCTGTTAACTAGTATGGGCATAACACCCGAGGAATCCCCCCTATATCCGATACTGGGAAACCCCCGTTTTCCTCCGGGGATGGAAGATGTGGCATTTAAGCATTTATGGAATATGGGCCATGTACAGGTGTCTTGCTATATAAAAGCTGGGGCGTGGCAAACAGTCTCAGAGTTGATGGAACAGGCGGGTATGTTCAGATTAAGACTCTGGAATGCTCTCCAGATCACCCACTTTCTTAGCACTCTTCCGGCCCCTGGATGGTTTACCAGGCCCCTTACCACTTTTGAAAAAATGTGCGCAGAGACTGGTGCAATATCTCATACTTTATCGGTCAATTATGAAATACTGATTACACTTAAAGGAAGTAATCTTTTAAAGTGTGTTCAGGAATGGGAACAAGAGCTGGGAAAACCTTTTAGCTTAACACAGTTACAACGTATTCTTAAATTTACGCATGAATCATCGATCTGTGCGAAAGTTCAAGAGACTAATTTCAAAATTTTTGCTCGGTGGTACAGAACGCTAGTGAAACTGAAGAGAATCTTCCCTGACTCCTCTGACTTGTGTTGGAGATGTCAGAGAGACAGGGGTACGATGTTACATATTTTCTGGAAGTGTCCTAAACTAGAGAAGTTTTGGACAGAAATTAGACGTATTGTTCAAATGTTTATGGATAGTGAAACACCAGTAGACCCTGCTTTCTTTCTTCTCCATGTGTCTCATATATCAGAAAAGACCTACAAGAAATCGATTATTCGTCATCTTTTAGACGCTGCTAAAGCATGTATACCCCTGACATGGAAAACATCGACGCCCCCGTCAATAGGAATGTGGTTGCGTGAAGTAAAAGAGATTAACAAACTAGAAGACCTGTTTCTTTCTGCGCGACACCAGCAGGAGCATTACTTTAAGACTTGGTCACTTTGGAATGTGTTTATGGTTTCAGGGGAGGGAAGCACCCTCCTTGACATTAATCTGGGTAGTTAGAGGGAGTACTTAATTCAAGGTTCTTAACTCAATCCTCCTTCTGATACATGAGCACAATTGAGGTGCATTTCCATGGAGGAGCTTGACTCCCCCCCCCCCCTTTTTTTTTTTTTTTTGCCGTTTTGTTGTTTTGGTATAAAATATTTTCTTTTGTATAAAATAGATTAAGATGAGTTCGAGAATACAGGATGGTTGGACAGGGGATTCTTGGTTAAGAACATTTTGCTGATGAGTAGTGTCCGGGTAGCGAATTAATTTACTACATGATATGATTTTAATGTGATAATGGATGTAATATTTGCCTGATCTACTGTATATGTATATGTATTCGAACTTGTCTTATGATGGAATAAATAAAATAATTGAAAAAAAAAAGAAAAAAAGAAATAGCATCGGTGTGAAGCAGGGTTAGGTGATACTTTTTGAGTACATCACTTATGGCTAATATCACATCTGTCTTTGCTTGCACAGACTGAATGTTTCAAAATATTCACTGTCATGATTCAACCACTTGACCGCCAGAAGATTTACCCCCCTTCATGACCATTTTTTGCGATACGTTACTGCGTTGCTTTAACTGACAATTGTGCGGTCGTGCAACACTGTATCCAAATAAAATGTATGTCATTTTTTTTCCCACAAATAGAGATTTCCTTTGGTGGTGTTTGATCACCACTGGGTTTTTTATTTTTTGCGCTTTAAACAACAAAAGACTGGCGATTTTGAAAAAAAACAACTATATTTTTTACTTTCTGCTATAAAACATATCCAATAAATTTAGGCCAATATGTATTCTGCTAAATGTTTTTGATAAAATAAAATCCAAATAAGCGTATATTGATTGGTTTACGTGAATGTTATAGTGCCTACAAATTATAGGATATAGTTCTAGAATTTTTATTGTTTACTAGTAATGGCAGCGATCAAAAACTTATAGCAGGATTGCGATATTGCGGAGGACATTCTGACACTAACTGACACTTTTGTCTCTTTGGGGGAACCAGTGGCACAGTGCTAAAAATATGCATTGTCACTGTACTAATGACACTGGCTGGAAAGGGGTTAACATCTAGGGTGATCAGGGGGTTAACTATGTGCCTAGCCAGTGTTTGTGTTTACTATATGTGCTGCTTTTACTAGGGGAAGAAATGTATTCTAGTTCCTCTGCAGGAACACAGAATCCAATCCCCCCCCCCCACCAGAACTGGGATCTGCCTTGTTTACGTAGGCAGATCGCCATTATGTGTAGTTTACCAATGATTAGCAGGTGCTGGAGGACATCGCGTGCCCGGCACTCGCAGATCGGCTTCTTGCGATGTGGATTATTAGAGCAGGAGCAGCTGCCGGTGCTGCGCCTGCAGGGCAGAATCATGTACAGTATATACAGGCAGTTCCCGAGTTACATACATTCGACTTACATATGACTCCTACTTACAAACGGAGGGAGACAGCAGGAAGTGAGAGGAAATTGACCCCTAGGAAGGGAAATTCACTCCTGTAATGCCCCGTACACACGGTCGGACATTGATCGGACATTCCGACAACAAAATCCATGGATTTTTTCTGACGGATGTTGGCTCAAACTTGTTTTGCATACACACGGTCGCACAAAGTTGTCGGAATTTCCGATCGCCAAGAACGCGGTCACGTACACCACGTACGACGAGACTATAAAAGGGCAGTTCAGGCCAAGCGCGGCACCCTTTGGGCTCATTTTGCTAATCTCGTGTTAGTAAAAGTTTGGTGAGTGTCAGAGAGTCCCCTTGGGCATGCGCTCTGTTGGTGGGCATCGCGGCGCGTTGGCGCGCGTCGGCAGGCGCGCGCGCCCGGTGTTTGGCGCCAACCTGCCTATTTAAGCCATCTGCACAGGGGGCTCGGTGCTGTCCGATCTTCAGCTTCCTGTGTTCCTGCTTCCTGTTTCCTGTTTCCTGTTTGATTCCAATCTCCTGACCACCGGCCTGTCTCTGTTCCTCCTTGTTTGCTGCCTGCCACTGATCCCGGACCGTCCTGACTACGAATCTGCCTGCTCCTCTGTACTGCGTTGCCCGCCTGCTGCCGACCTCTGCCTGTGACCGACCAACCCGCTCCACTCCTGCTCTGCACCCACTGCCTGTGCTCCAGTTGACTGGTGATCTCCATAACCATCTTAACCGGGATCTTCCTGCAGCTACCCGCCAGGCTCTCATACCACTCTGTGCTCCCGTGCCTCCTGTCCATACTACCAGGGGCCGGTAACCAGATACGTAAGGGAGGCCTCCCCCTGCTACATCGGGCTCACCTGTCTGCTACGCACAAGTCTGACAGTATCGGACAGCCATGTCCGAGCCCGAGCAGGGAACCTCCCCCATGGAGGAACTGTGTAGACACCTGGCGGGTCTCACGCAAGCTGTGAAGAGCCTCCAGGAAGGCTACACAAGGCTGGAAGAACAAGTCCAGGTCCTGTCAGTTCCAACCCATCCACAAGCTGCTTCATCGGCCGGAGCACCCTCAGTAGTTATGCTACCTCCAGAGCCTAAGGTACCCGTACCAGAAAGATTTGCGGGGGACCGCAGTAAATTTCGTGCCTTCCGCAATGCCTGCGAGCTTTACTTCGCCCTGCAACCTCGCACTTTTTCCTTGGAGGCGACCAAGGTGGGCTTTGTGATCTCCCTCTTGTCTGGTGAACCACAGACCTGGGCTCACCGCCTCCTGGAACGGAAGTCTGGAGCACTGGACAACCTTGATGCCTTTTTCACCGTCATGTCCCAGTTGTATGAGGATCCTCAGGTAACAGCGACTGCCGAAGCCGCCCTACACGCCCTTCAACAGGGGCGTAGAGCCGCAGAGGACTATGTGGTGGAATTTAGGCGATGGAGTTCCGACACTAGTTGGAATGATGCGGCTTTACGTTATCAATTCCGCATGGGGTTGTCTGATCCCTTGAAGGATGAGTTAGCACGGGTCGGTGTACCCCAAACCTTGGATGAACTCATCAATCTGGCTATTCAGATCGACCGACGCCTCAGAGAGCGTCGCTCCGAGAGGTCTACCAGCCAATTCCGCCCTACCTGGATGCTACCCAAGGTTCCAAGCTCTCCCAGCCAGTCCTTCCCGGCACCGGCCACATCAGTTCCTGACACCGCTGAACCAATGCAACTCGGGCTATTCCGCCCTTCTCTCGATCCAGAAGAACGCCAACGCCGAAGAGTTAACAATCTCTGCATGTACTGTGGGGAGCCGGGACACTTCGTGAGGTCTTGCCCAAATAAGACACGTAAGTCGCTTAAGTCGCTGTCCATCTCTTCAATTTGTGCACCTGCTCTCTCTAAACCTGTTAATCATCTTGCTCTGTCTATCACCCTACAGCTTCCAGGAAAGATTATTCCAGCTACAGTCATCATTGATTCAGGAGCCTGCAGCTGCTTTATTGACCTGACCTTCGTTGCCAACCATCACATTCCTCTTCAGCCCAAAGTCCGGGGACTCTCGGTACATCTCGCAGATGGCTCCTCTCTTCGCTCCGGCCCTGTCACGCAGGAAACCATTCCTTTGTTGGCCACCATGGGCCCTAACCATCAAGAACTTCTGCGCCTGGATGCCATCTCCTCTCCCCTTTTTCCCATCATATTGGGGATGCCATGGTTACAGGCCCATAACCCCAGCATTGACTGGTCCAGTGGAGAAGTCAAGTTCTTGTCTCATTACTGCCAACAACACTGCTTACATACAAATTCTGATGAGTCTACCCAATTACTCTGTTTAGACACCGAATCCGAGCTTCAACAGGTGGTCCCTGCACCCTATTGGGACTTTCTGGACGTCTTTAGCAAAAAAGGAGCAGAGGCCTTACCGCCTCATAGGCCTTACGATTGCCCAATCGAGCTATTACCTGGAGCAGAAGTTCCCTTTGGAAGGATTTTCCCACTGACAGAGCAGGAGCTGGATACTCTAAAAATATATATCGACGAGAACCTGAAGAAAGGGTTTATCCGCCCATCTACCTCTCCGGCCGGGGCTGGCATATTCTTTGTGGAGAAAAAGGACCATTCCTTGCGTCCTTGTATCGACTATCGGGAATTGAACAAAGTAACAATCAAGAACCGTTACCCGCTACCCTTAGTGCCCGAACTCTTCCAGAGATTAGGATCCGCAGTAATCTTTACCAAGCTAGATCTCCGTGGTGCCTACAACCTGATCCGCATTCGAGAAGGAGATGAGTGGAAGACAGCCTTTCGCACCAGATTTGGACATTACGAATACCTTGTCATGCCCTTCGGTCTGTGCAACGCACCTGCTACGTTCCAACATTTTGTCAACGACATCTTCCGTGACTTCCTGGATCTTTATGTTATTGTCTACCTAGATGATATCCTGATCTTTTCCTCCTCAGTCTCAGATCATCGCAGGCATGTCGGAAATGTGTTAGCCCGTCTCAGGCAGCATGGACTTTATGCTAAACCAGAAAAATGCCAATTCGAACTTCAAAGCATCCAGTTTTTAGGCCTAATCATTTCTGTTGATGGTATAAAAATGGATCCGCAGAAAGTATCTGCCATTCTGGAGTGGCCCGCACCCTCCGATAAAAAAGGGGTTCAAAGGTTCATCGGCTTCTCGAACTTCTACAGGAAGTTCATTAGGGGCTTCTCTACAATAATTGCCCCCATCACCGAAATAACCAGACAAGGGAATCGATTCCAGTGGTCCCTTGAGGCACAATCTGCCTTCGAAAAACTCAAGGAGCTGTTCACCTCCGCCTCAATTTTAAAACACCCGGATCCTGCTCTACCATTCGTCCTTGAAGTGGACGCTTCGGAGGTCGCAGTCGGAGCTGTTCTGTCCCAACGGCAAGGCCCAAAGGCCCTTCTCTACCCAGTGGCCTTTTTCTCCCGCAAACTCTCTTCAGCGGAGAGAAATTATGATGTTGGCGATCGGGAGCTTCTGGCCATTAAATCCGCTTTGGAGGAGTGGCGTTATCTACTGGAGGGTGCAGCACACCCTATCCTGGTCTATACGGACCACAAAAATCTGGAGTATCTCCGAACGGCCAAAAGACTGAAACCCCGACAAGCAAGATGGGCTCTATTCTTCTCCAGATTTCAGTTTCATATAACGTATAGACCTGGTTCCAAGAATACCAAGCCGGATGCTCTTTCTCGTATGTTCCCTGATTCTGGTAAACCTGAGCATCCGGACACCATTCTTTCATCCGGAAATTTTCTTTTGCTTCAAGTGGATCTATTATCCCGCATAAAACAAGCTTCTTTAAATTGGACTCCAAGTTCCGGAGAGCTGGTGAGGGCCCAGGATGGTCTTTTTTGGCACAAGGGTAAAATCGTAGTCCCTGAAGATTTGAGGGTGGCAGTGCTGGAGCTCTGCCATGATCATAAGATGGCTGGACATTTCGGTGTGCTGAAGACAACGGAGTTAGTGCAGCGCACATTTTGGTGGCCTTTGTTAGTGAACGACTGCAAGAGCTATGTAGAATCTTGTACCACCTGTGCCCGGAACAAGAATAGCCGGACTAGAGCCTGGGGTCTGTTAAAGCCATTACCTGTCCCGGAAAGACCGTGGAAGATGATATCAATGGATTTCATTGTAGAGCTTCCCCAGTCAGAGGGTTTCTCTACCATCTTTGTCGTCGTAGACAGGTTAACCAAGATGGCTCACTTCCTGCCGATGAAGGGCACACCCTCGGCCATGGAGACAGCAAAGGTCTTCATTAGAGAGATTGTCAGGTTGCACGGAGTCCCATCGAACATCATATCTGATCGTGGTGTTCAGTTCACCTCACGGTTCTGGAAGGCTCTCTGTAATTCCCTGGAAATCGAGCTGGCACTCTCCTCCGCTTATCATCCCCAGACTAATGGGCAGACGGAGAGAACTAATCAAACTTTGGAGCAATACCTCCGCTGTTTCTCATCTTTCTCTCAGGACAGCTGGGTCTCTCTGCTGCCAATCGCTGAGTTCTCCTATAACAACTCTCTACATTCGGCCATTAAGCAAACACCGTTTTTTGCCAATTACGGATTCCACCCGTCCTTTCTGCCCAGGTCCTTACCTGAATGTGCGATCCCTGCGGTCTCTGAGACCATGGACTTCTTTCTTTGTAACAACAAACTCTTGCAGGACACCATGGCTAAGACCCAAGAGTATAATAAAAAGATGTTTGACAGGAAGAGGCGGGGAGAGCTCATCCTGGAACCTGGCAACCAGGTTTGGTTATCCACGACCAATATAAGAATGGCCTGTCCTTCAAGGAAATTGGGCCCCAAATTCTTGGGTCCATTTACAGTCAAGAAGAGGATTAACAATGTGGCCTACGAACTCAATCTACCTAGTACCCTGAAGATTCATCCGGTCTTTCACGTTTCATTGTTGAGACCTGTTGTACCCAACACTTTTGCTGGTCGAAGTACTGACCCACCAGAACCCATAATGGTCGATAGCAAGGAAGAATTCGAGGTGGAAGCTATTCTGGATTGCAGGAAAAGACGCAACCAGTTGCAGTATTTGATCAAATGGAAGGGGTACGGACCAGAGGATAACTCCTGGGAGCCAGAGGGCAACTTACATGCCGAAGAGCTTCTGAGGTCTTTTAGGAATACCCACGCTTCCAAATTGGCACAGTTGGACATCCGGAGGCTGCCCTTGAGGGGGGGGCACTGTCAGAGAGTCCCCTTGGGCATGCGCTCTGTTGGTGGGCATCGCGGCGCGTTGGCGCGCGTCGGCAGGCGCGCGCGCCCGGTGTTTGGCGCCAACCTGCCTATTTAAGCCATCTGCACAGGGGGCTCGGTGCTGTCCGATCTTCAGCTTCCTGTGTTCCTGCTTCCTGTTTCCTGTTTCCTGTTTGATTCCAATCTCCTGACCACCGGCCTGTCTCTGTTCCTCCTTGTTTGCTGCCTGCCACTGATCCCGGACCGTCCTGACTACGAATCTGCCTGCTCCTCTGTACTGCGTTGCCCGCCTGCTGCCGACCTCTGCCTGTGACCGACCAACCCGCTCCACTCCTGCTCTGCACCCACTGCCTGTGCTCCAGTTGACTGGTGATCTCCATAACCATCTTAACCGGGATCTTCCTGCAGCTACCCGCCAGGCTCTCATACCACTCTGTGCTCCCGTGCCTCCTGTCCATACTACCAGGGGCCGGTAACCAGATACGTAAGGGAGGCCTCCCCCTGCTACATCGGGCTCACCTGTCTGCTACGCACAAGTCTGACAGTGAGAGACGATTCGTGCTTTTTCAGATCGTTTTCTGCTGTTCAGTTTGTGCTTGTGGGTTTGTATCTGGTCTTCAGTGCGTACAGCGAGTTACGCGTGACTCTGTCATTGTGTTCTTGTTCGTACGTTACTGTTTTTCAGGCCGCTCTTCACAGGCCTTGCTCTTCATCAGTGCGTTCTGCTACTTCGTTCTGAGCAGCCGACTGTTTTCTAGCCATGTTGCGTATACGTACTCCGTAGAGTTCGTGCTGTGCGGGGGCTTGGTGTTGGAGTCCTTACCTTGACACAAGTCCAGTCCATGAACAGTGTGGGGAGGAGTTCATGGACCAAGAATTGGTTGCTCCAGCGTGACCTGTTCTGTCATATGCCTTTGCTCCCTGAGATCCTTGAGAATAATCCTGATGATTTCAGGAACTTTCTCAGGATGACGGACCCCGTATTTCACCATTTGTTGGCTTTGCTGACCCCCCATATCAGCAGACAGGATACCTGCATGAGGCAAGCCATCACTCTGGAGCAGAGGCTAGTCGCTACCCTGCGGTACTTGGCGAAGGGGAGAAGCCTGCAGAACCTCAAGTTCTCGACAGGCATCTCCCCCCAGGCTCTGGGGATCATAATCCCGAAGACCTGTTCTGCCATCATTCAGGCACTGCAGAAGGATTATATTAAGGTAAGATTTTTATCCTTTAATATCACATTTTATTGTATAGAATGTTTGCTAATGTTTTGTGTTTCTTTCCTCATTCCCTAATTACCATGATTGTAATATGCTGTGAATGTCCCCTTTGTCCTCATGCATGCTGGAATTTTAGGCTTTTTTTTGTCCTTCATACATATTTGCCTTCAGTTACCTCCCCAGCATGCTCTCCTGGGCCTATATTCACCTCGTGTAGTCAATTAACAATGTATTTTGTCAGCTCCATAGTAGTGCTTTACCCTAAAAACCCCCTAAAATGTAGAAATTTGTGATGTGTGTTTGAAATTCTGGCAGAGTGCCAGAGGCTTTTTTTTTGTGTTCCAAAATCATTTGGAATCCTCCCTCCCCCCCAACTGCTAACTCAGCTGATACCAATCCTCTATCTGCTAACTTTGGCAAACCCATACACACTATACCCACCTCTTTAGTGGTCATATTTATGGATGAATTCCCCAAAGCATGTAGTGCAAAGGCCTGCCTGAATACTTACAAATGGTACTATTTAAAGTTTTTGTATCCTATTATTATCCTGATAGGTAATAGCAGAATGTACACACGTGCTTCCATTTGTACAGTGTGTCTTTATCTCTTTGTATTGTGGCACTTCTTATCTGTCCAGTGGGCTGCCAATAGTGTAAAGTAAGGAGGGGCTGGCCAAAGTAATACACATTATTTAGGCATTCATCTCTCAATAAAGTGGAGAGGGTTACCTGTCCCAAACATATCCCTCCCCCATAAAATTTAGCAAATGGCCCATGAGAGGGGGAGGGGGTCTGATAGGTGGACCTTATACCTTTGTCTTTAAATACTCCATAAAATAAATGTTATACTGATGTTGGCCAAGAATGTTTGTGTCTAATCTGCTTTCCATGTTTATGTGCAAAATGATTAATTTTCTTTTCTTGTTTGACTCCACAGTTTCCTTCCACGCCACAGGAATGGCAGACTGTGGCCTCCCACTTTGCCCAGCGGTGGAACTTTCCTAACGGCGAAGGGGCAATTGATGGGAAACACGTCCACATCGTCCCACCACCCAGCTCGGGGTCATACTATTACAACTACAAGGGGTTCAATAGTATTGTGATGTTGGCGGTGGTGTTGGCTACTTATGAGTTCCTGTATGTGGACGTGGGGAAGAATGGGCGGATGTCCAATGGTGGAGTCATTGCCCAGATGGAGTTCTACAGGCGTCTCCAGAATGGCAGCTTGGACTTGCCACCTCCAGAAGACAATGTGGAAGGACTCCCATTCGTCTTAGTTGCGGATGAAGCGTTTGCGCTGGGGGACCATCTTATGCAGCCATTCCCTATGAGGATCCTCACCCCAGACCAGAGGGTTTTTAATTACCGGCTGGCCAGAGCCAGAAGAGTGGTGGAGAACACATTTGGAATCATGGCCAGCCGGTTCCACCTATTTCTTACACCCATACACATGACGGAGTATAAACTGAATCATATAATCCTGGCGTGCTGTGTTCTACACAACTTTTTAAGGCAAAATTCTGCCAACTATGCTGCCTTAGTTGGGCCTGAGGCTGGAATTCCTGGAACTGAAACAACCCTGACGGCGCTTGAGGCTGGCCGTCCGGGCTTGCCCCCCCTGAGTGCCCGTGAGGTCCATCTTAGCTACCTTGAATACTTTGCGGGTAGGGGGGCCATCAATATGCCAGACAATGTATGATACATTTTTCAAATTAAAAAAGCATTTTAACTACTATAATCTTTGGTGACATTTACTGCTTGTGTTTCTTTTAGCTGACCCTGATAGAAATGTGGGGAGTCCTGAAAATGGCGTGATTGTGTAACCTAAAAAAGCACTGTTGGGTTTTATTTACTAAAGGAAAAACTACTTTGCACTACAAGTGCACTTGAGACTGCACTGAAACTGCACTTGTAGTGCAAAGTGGATTTTCCCTTAGGAAAAACCCACCATTGTCACTGAAAACCACAATTTTACCACCACAAAATTTAAGGAGCATTGAAACAATAATCCACACATTCTTGAGTATCAATCTTTTTAATACCAGCACAATACCAGTACAATCACATGTGCATTTATAAAAGGTTTTTAAAACAAACCTTTTGTTTGTATAACAATTTTTTGGGTCACATTATTAAAAGTAGAAATGTCCATTTAAGGTAAAACAAACCAACAATTTATGTTTCAAACCAACAATAAATACACAAATCTGGAACTTACAAAGTTCAACTTTTGTAGAAACTGAAGGCAATATCACACATGAGTATTTAGAAACTGTGTTTGATATTGCGTTCACATGGGGTGAAGTCACCCCTGGAAAAGCCAAATTTTGAAGATGCACACAAATGTCAACATGTGCTAGCTGCCATCACAGGCAATCAATGGACGTGTTTTGGGGGTGCAACCCCTTCCTCACAGCTACTTTATTATTGAGGAAGGGGTTGCACCCCCAAAACGCCTACATTGATCTCCCGTGATGGCAGATAGCACATGTTGACACACTGTGTGCATCTTCAAAATTTGGCTTTTCTATAAAATGTCAAAAAATTTAACAAATTCTTCCATTACAAATACCACCAAAAAGTCAGGGATTTGGAGGTCTTTTAAACTCTCCCTAAAACATCAATCATGTTCTTCATTTTGTTTTTAACCTCATTGATGTTTTTCTGGATGTTTTCCAAGTCCCTATTACACCCCATGATCTCCCGATCAGGATCTGGGCACTCTCACTGGTGAAATGACCTGGATCCACAACATCACGATCACCTACAAAAATACATTAAAAAAAAACCCCATGTATTAGAAATATGCCAGCATCCATCTCTTACCTGAGCCTGTGGTCGCAGACACTCACCTGTTGTGGTGACTAGTTCCACCACGTTTTCCTCCTCCTCCTCTGCTTGGCTTTTGGGGATTTCCCCTTCTTCCAGAGGTGGGGGGTCTGTGGTCTCCTCGGATGAGGGGTGTCCTCCCAGTCTTTTCTCCCCTATGTCCAAAAAAATAGGTATACTTAGGACACAGATATTTGATGGCAGAAAAAGGAATATGAAACGTTGCTTGGAAGTGGGGTACAATTGTCTGTTTGGTCAGAGTTACAAGATGAATAAATATTTTTTTCCTTTGTCAAGCTTGAATACTTACCTGTTTTGTACAAGCTTCACAGATGGAGTCACCCCTATAGTATACACTGGAGCACCTATGTGGGGCCCCTAATAAAAAGGGTGTTCTGGTGTCCCACACTAGTGGTCCAGCGGCCAGATGTGTAAACAGCTGCTGAGTGTCCTCTCCTTACACAGAATCTAGTTTGCATTACATTCTAGCTACAAACCCATCTAGACTCCAAAATTATTTTAACCACTTCAGCCCCGGAAGGATTTACCCCCTTCCTGACCAGAGCACTTTTTACAATTCGGCACTGCGTCGCTTTAACTGCTAATTGCGCGGTCATGCAATGCTCTACCCAAACGAAATTTGCGTCCTTTTCTTCCCACAAATAGAGCTTTCTTTTGATGGTATTTGATCACCTCTGCCGTTTTTATTTTTTGCGCTATAAACGGAAAAAGACTGAAAATTTTGAAAAAAAATGATATTTTCTACTTTTTGTTATAAAAAAAATCCAATAAACTAAATTTTAGTCATACATTTAGGCCAAAATGTATTCGGCCACATGTCTTTGGTAAAAAAAATGTCAATAAGCGTATATTTATTGGTTTGCGCAAAAGTTATAGCGTCTACAAACTAGGGTACATTTTCTGGAATTTACACAGCTTTTAGTTTATGACTGCCTATGTCATTTCTTGAGGTGCTAAAATGGCAGGGCAGTACAAAACCCCCCCAAATGACCCCATTTTGGAAAGTAGACACCCCAAGGAAATTGCTGAGAGGCATGCTGAACCCATTGAATATTTTTTTTTTTTTTGTCCCAAGTGATTGAATAATGACAAAAAAAAAAAAATTTACAAAAAGTTGTCACTAAATGATATATTGCTCACACAGGCCATGGGCATATGTGGAATTGCACCCCAAAATACATTCAGCTGCTTCTCCTGAGTACGGGGATACCACATGTGTGGCACTTTTTGGGAGCCTAGCCGCGTACGGGGCCCCGAAAACCCAGCACCACCTTCAGGATTTCTAAGGGCATACATTTTTGATTTTACTCCTCACTACCTATCACAGTTTTGAAGGCCATAAAATGCCAAGATGGCACAAACCCCCCCCAAATGACCCCATTTTGGAAAGTAGACACCCCAAGCTATTTGCTGAGAGGCATGGTGAGTATTTTGCAGCTCTCATTTGTTTTTGAAAATGAAGAAAGACCAGAAAAAAAAAAATTTTTTTTCTTTTTTCAATTTTCAAAACTTTGTGACAAAAAGTGAGGTCTGCAAAATACTCACTATACCTCTCAGCAAATAGCTTGGGGTGTCTACTTTCCAAAATGGGGTAATTTGGGGGGGGGTTTGTGCCACCTGGGCATTCCATGGCCTCCGAAACTGTGATAGGCAGTGAAGAGTGAAATCAAAAATTTACGGCCTTAGAAAGCCTGAAGGCGGTGCTTGGTTTTCGGGGTCCCGTGCGCGGCTAGGCTCCCAAAAAGTCCCACACATGTGGTATCCCCGTACTCAGGAGAAGCAACAGAATTTATTTTGGGGTGTAATTTCACATATTCCCATGGCACGTTTGAGCAATATAACATTTAGTGACAACTTTGTGCAAAAAAAAAAAAAAAAAATTTGTCTCTTTCCCGCTACTTGTATCACAATATAAAATATTCCATGGACTCGACATGCCTCTCAGCAAATAGCTTGGGGTGTCTATTTTCCAAAATGGGGTCATTTGGGGGGGGTTTGAACTGTCCTGGCATTTTATGCACAACATTTAGAAGCTTATGTCACACATCACCCACTCTTCTAACCACTTGAAGACAAAGCCCTTTCTGACACTTTTTGATTACATGAAAAAATTATTTTTTTTTGCAAGAAAATTACTTTGAACCCCCAAACATTATATATTATTTTAAAGCAAATGCCCTACAGATTAAAATGGTGGGTGTTTCATTTTTTTTTTTCACACAGTATTTGCGCAGTGATTTTCAAACGCATTTTTTGGGGAAAAAACGCACTTTTTTAAATTTTAATGCACTAAAACACACTATATTGCCCAAATGTTTGATGAAATAAAAAAGATGATCTTAGGCCGAGTACATGGATACCAAACATGACATGCTTTAAAATTGCGCACAAACGTGCAGTGGCAACAAAATTAATACATTTTTAAAAGCCTTTAAAAGCCTTTACAGGTTACCACTTTAGATTTACAGAGGAGGTCTACTGCTAAAATTACTGCCCTCGATCTGACCTTCGCGGTGATACCTCACATGCATGGTGCAATTGCTGTTTACATTTGACGCCAGACCGCCGCTTGCGTTCGCCTTAGCGCGAGAGCAGGGGGGACAGGGGTGCTTTTTATTTATTTATTTTTTTTCTTTATTATTTTTTTGCTTTTTTATCTTATTTTTAAACTGTTCCTTTCATTTTTTTTTTTTAAATCATTTTTATTGTTATCTCAGGGAATGTAAATATCCCCTATGATAGCAATAGGTAGTGACAGGTACTCTTTTTTGAAAAAATTGGGGTCTATTAGACCCTAGATCTCTCCTCTGCCCTCAAAGCATCTGACCACACCAAGATCGGTGTGATAAAATGCTCCCCCAATTTCCCAATGGCGCTATTTACATCCGGCGAAATCTAAGTCATAAAATGCTCGTAGCTTCCGGTTTCTTAGGCCATAGAGATGTTTGGAGCCACTCTGGTCTCTGATCAGCTCTATGGTCAGCTGGCTGAATCACCGGCTGCATTCTCAGGTTCCCTGTTGAGACAGGAGAGCCAGAGAAAAACACGGAAGACGGTGGGGGGAGGGCATTCCCTCCCACTGCTTGTAAAAGCAGTCTAGAGGCTAATTAGCCGCTAGGATTGCTTTTACATGAAAGCCGACCGCTGGCTAAAAAGAATGATACCAAGATGATACCTAAACCTGCAGGCATCATTCTGGTATAACCACTCAAAGTCGTGAATGGCGTACCTGAAGACAAAAAAATGGTTAACAATAAAGCACAGTAAACGGTAAAGTATAAAAAATTGCATACCTGAAAAGCAAACATGATAAAACATAATAACAATAAAACATTGCAGAATAGAATACAGTAAAAAAGAGCAGAACAATAGAGAGAGAGAATAGAGAGAGAGAACAATAAAACGACAACTATTTTTTTTTATTTTTGTTTGTGTTTTTTTTTTTTTTACACATTTTTTTTGTAACTGTAACTTTTATAACTGTAACCGCTTCCAGGTTCGGGTCTCTCAAAATGCGATGGCATCTTGGGAGACCCTGTGAAAGTGTGCCTAGTCTGTGCAATGCTGTACCCTACGCTAATACTCAACTAGTGAATGGTAGCGTTCAAAACATTCACCAATGCAAAGACCAGGATTGTCAGGACAGGAGGGACAATAATAGTGAGTGTCACGCCTATATCCGCGCTTGCTGCAGACACAACATCTTTTTTGGGGGGGTTCGTTGGGTAGGGGTACTTGGGAGGATATATAAATGCCTCTCATGCAGCCGACTGCATTTGGTTGGGGATGTGAATGGGGGAAGTACGGGCGCTGCAGAAGCGGTGGGTTCCCAATTAGGATTGGCAAATGCAGCAGGAAGGGCACTATGGGCACGACGGGCCTGTGTTTGTCTTTTTGGTGGCAGCGGGACACTACTTGTGCTTGCCACCTCACCAGCTTGAACTGCACTTATGGGACTCGCCACGTCACCAAGTGTTACTGCAGTGCTGGTTTGACTACGACCGGGGTGTACTAGGCCGCTGGTGCTTGCCAGTTCACCAAAACGCTACAAAAAAAAGTGACAGTGATCGATCGATACTGCACTTGGGTGGGCTGGACTGGGCTGGGCCGGGCGGAGGGGCAAAACGCAGGTGCTAGCAGGTATCTGGGCTGATCCCGCTAACACTGCGTTTTTGGGAACCCTAAACTGCTGGGGACGCCAGTATAGATCTGATCGGATCAGATATTGATGCGTTCAGATACTATACCACTAAGGGAGGTGTACGGTGCGTGTACGGTGCGTGCATGGGTGTTCGCGGTACTGGTGCTAATCTGACGCTGCCTAGGGCGACGCATATCACCGCCGGGCGATCAGGGGGCTAAACCTTTTTTCGGTAATAAACGGCGGGTGCCCTGACACTATAAAAAATAAACAAACTAACCAGCGTCACCCGTAACGGTTATACGGTGATCAGTGGTAAAAGGGTTAACTAGGGGGCCATCAAGGGGTTAAAACATTTATTAGATAGTATATGGGGGTCCCTGTCGCTATAAAACACTGACGGCGAACCTAAATATTTACGTCCCTAACTAGCGTCACCAGCGACACTAATACAGCGATCAGAAAAATGATCGCTTAGCAACACTGGCGACAGGGGGTAATCAAGGGGTTAAAACTTTATTAGGGGGGGTAAGGGGGGTACCCTAGACCTACAGGGGGCTAAACTTTTATTTGGTAATAAACGGCGGGTGCCCTGACACTATAAAAAATAAACAAACTAACCAGCGTCACCCGTAACGGTTATACGGTGATCAGTGGTGAAAGGGTTAACTAGGGGGCAATCAAGGGGTTAAAACATTTATTCGGTAGTATATGGGGGTCCCTGTCGCTATAAAACGCTGACGGCGAACCTAAATATTTACGTCCCTAACTAGCGTCACCAGCGACACTAATACAGCGATCAGAAAAATGATCGCTTAGCGACACTGGTGACGGGGGGTGATCAAGGGGTTAAAACTTTATTAGGGGGGGTAAGGGGGGTACCCTAGACCTACAGGGGGGTAACAGTCACTACCCTAACACTGCTAACTGTCACAAACTGACGCTATGCAGTAATCAGGAAAAAAAAAATAAAAAAAAAAAAAACCTGCTTGGTGTCAGTTTGTGACAGGGGGGGGGGTGATTGGGGGGGGATCAGGGGGCGATCGGGGGTGTAAGGTATGCCTGGCATGTTCTACTGTGTGTGTGTGTGAGTGTTGGTGCACTTACATGTCATCTCCCCTCGGCGCTGGAACGGAAACTCCCGAGCCGAGGAGAGATGACATCACATCCTCTGCCTCTGTGTACTATACAGAGGCAGGGGATGTTTGTCATTGGCTGGGAGCGATCGCGAGGGGGGGGCCACGATCGGATGGCCTCCCCCTCGTCTCCCATCGCTTCCAACCAAATGCCGACCGCAGCTGGCACCGGGGGGGGTCCGATCGGACCCCCCACCCGCGGGAAGGCAATCACGTTTCAGGTACGTGATTTTGCCTGCCCGTGCCGCTCTGCTCACGTATATAGGCGTGAGGCGGTCGGCAAGTGGTTAAGAGAAGTAGGCCAGAAAAAAGGTATTCAAATGCATATGGCCAAAACACTGGGGGTTTTCTATGCCGAACGAACAATGTTTCATACGAACGAACAATGTGCCCATTAACATGAAAGTAGCCATTTTAAACTGTACAACAGAAAAGAAAAGCACATGGAGCAGCACGAACGTTATAAAAATAAAGAATAGGAACACAGGACAAGTACTTTCTTTTTTGCAGCACTCTCCTGATCCTTCTGTACTGCTCATGCTCCCTTAATTTGAGGTCCGAACATCGCTTCCTCAGTTGATCTTTCGAACGTCGTACCCCAAAATTCCGGTGCAGACTCTTGACTACTTTCACCATGATCTTGGCCTTTGTGACATTGGGGTTGGGGTAAGGTCCAAACTTCCCGTCATAGTCGGCCCTCTTCAGTATGTCCACCATCTCCCCAAAGGACATATTTGATGCCTTAAATCGTCTCCTCTGGGATCGTGAAATTTCTGGCTCCGGACTTTCCTCCTCCTCCTCCTCGTTGCTGTAATTAGCACGCACCTGTTGTGTCTCCGCCATGTGCTCTTCCCCCCACTGCGCCGAACGAGAAGGGGCGGGGAATAGACTAGAAAGAACGTCAGTGGCAGGCGGAGTTTCACGCATGCGCAGTGTATATAAAGCGTAACACGCGTGCGTAGTACGTACGATCTGTGAGCGGAAGAAGAAGTATAACGAAGATAACGTGATAACGAAGGTAAGATCTAAACTTGGGCCTATACTGCTTCAAGATTGAGGCCTATATTGTAACAAGATTAGGAGAGTTTCGCCTGACATTAGGGTTTGTCTTGTGTTGTGTCTTGCAGATAAAATGGATGGCTTCAATGACCACAACTTCCTCCCCCTGTTCATAGACAAATACAGGAAGCTGCCCTGTCTATGGCAGATAAAACACCCCCAATACAACAATAAACAAAAGAGGCAGGCAGCGCTGGAGAAACCGCTGGAGTTGGTGAAGCCGGTGGTCCCCACGGCAACCATCCCCTATTTAAAAGCCAAAATTGGTGGCCTGAGGTGCATCTTAGGGAGAGCAAGAAGGTCACGGATTCCCAGAGATCCGGAGCTGCAGCAGATGACGTTTATGTCCCCAGGCTGTGGTACTATGAGAGACTTTGTTTTCTGTCAGACCAGACTGGAGTCAGGGAATCCCTCTCCACTCTTCCTTCCACTCTTCCTTCCACCCAATCTTCCACCCCAGCTAAGGGCTTCCGATGTCCAACCTGGGCCTTCCAGCCAGGAAGAAGTGGAGGGGCCCAGCTGGAGCCAGGTATAGCATTGTTCTGCAGATTTCTGGTCAATAAATAAATTATATTTATTAGATGTTATTATTTATCACTAATTGCTGATTTCATAAAGTGTTTTACATATCAATAGACAGTAGTGGGCAAAAATAATTGGGACAAGAATTAAAAATGCTGGGCTCAGAATGTTAGTCTGTTATATTTGTTAACTTTCAATTCGCAACAGTCATGAGATGAAAATTGTGTGTGATTGATGAAGAAAAAACTAAAACTATGTCCCTTTTTCATACACAGGAAGACCTCAGCCAGGACGAGGCTCTGGAATGTGGCACACAGGAGGAGGCGGGGGTAAGTGTCAGCCAGGAGGAGGCGGGCCTAAGTGGCAGCCAGGAGAAGGCCGGGCCCAGTAGGAGCCTAACCGAATAGCAGGTTCCTCCCCTCTGCCTTCCAACCAAAAGACCCAGGAAGGGGAGTCACGTGCAGGATTCAGCTCTAATGCTGATTCAGGAGGCTTCTGCATCCCTCAGAGCCTTTCCCACTCCTGAAGAGGCCTTTGCCTGCATGGCTGGCACAAAACTGCAGGGCATGCAGGAGGGCCAACGCCTCATGTGTGAGGACCTTCTTTATAAAGTCGTAACTAAGGGGGTGAGGGGCGAAATCACACCCAAAACCCACCCTCCTCCTCCTCCTGCCACAACTCCACCACCAGAGCCACAGCATGGAAGGAAGCGTGGAAGGAAGACCAGAGAGTGATGACCTGGGTTCAGTCTGGTCTGACAAAAGATGCAGGCTCTTGTATGACCACAGCCTGAGGACACAGATGTCATCTGCTGCTGTTCAGGATCTCTAGGACTTCTGGACCAGACTGCACTCCCTTATATATGAACTCCTCAGGCCACCAATTTTGCAGTAAAATAATTGATGTCTGCCCTGGGGGCCAAAGGCTTCGCCAATTTCTGCTGTTTCTCCAGCGTTGCCTCCCTCTTTGTTTGGTTCAGATCCCTTAATAAAGGAATTTTTGTTTCAATTATAATTGCCAATGTGTGTTTTCCTTCAAAAAGGACAGTTTGTTTGTGAGTAGGCAGGTACATTTCAAAAATACAATGTGAAATTAACAGGAGACACCAACACCAAACAATCTCCTTGAGATTAAATAATACAAGATAATAATGGTGTTGTGGTAACTTGACACACAAAACACACCCAAAATATTCTGGAGTAAAAAAAAAAAAAAACACGATCAGGCTTGAAATAAATACAAACCCAAATATATAAACATATTGCTTTTTTGTCAGATGTGAAAAATCAAAATACATTGATGAAATCATGATAAATAATAAAGAAAGAAGTTTGTAAGAACTCTGTGTGAATATGAGCAGCAAAACAACTTCATTCTTCTCACATTATAAAGAAGAAGAGAGTGCGCTGCATTAAACAATTTTAAACATTGCAGCCTGACGAAAGTGCTATATCCATTCCGAACGCTAATTTTACCAGACCGCACTGTTCCGTCTGGGAATTTCTTCTGAGCATGCGTGGCACTTTGTGCGTCGGAATTGTCCACACACGGTCGGAATTGACGCGATCGGATTTTGTTGTCGGAGAATATTATAGCCTGCTCTCAAACTTTGTGTGTCGGAAAATCCGATGGAAAATGTCCGATGGAGCCCACACACGGTCGGAATTTCCGACAACACGCTCCGATCGCACATTTTCCGTCGGAAAATCCGACCGTGTGTGCAGGGCATAAGAGTTATCAAGGGAAAAAGGTGACTCCATTAAAGCTTTATAACCTATACTTGTGTAGCACCCTGATGTTTAGGTACGGTTGCTCTGAAATTTACCTGCCAGGTGTAGTTACCTTGGCTCATCGTTAGGGATTAATTGAGTTCACCCTAAGTCTGGAATTGCTGCACTTCTCTCTTCTGCTGCTAGGTGGCTTGGTACCTGGGGACATTACACAAGATAAGGGCAAAGCAAATACAGATTAGGAGTATATGGGGCATCTCAGACAATGAGCAGGGGTTTTCTTCAATCTCTTGGCTTGCTGGGAGAACCTATATATTTGGGTGGATTCAGGTGATTGGGGTTTCTATGCCACCTGGAAGGCTGTCTGGGTGGACGTGTGTTGTATTGCCCGGGCTGCTAGGCCAGAGTTTGGGCCTATCCCAGGCACATCTGGCTGCTAGGCTGTCTGAGAGCCTATCCAGAAGCAAGAGAGCAGCGTAGGGTTGGGATTGCTGGCTTGTAGTCCAACCAGAAATGATGGTTCTGCCGGCTGCAGAAACTGTCATGGTCGGAGTTAGAGGGGAAGCTGTCACCACTAAGGGACCAACCACCTTATTACCAGGGACTACAGTGAGTAGCTGAAGCAAGTACCAGAGCAGTACTCTCACCAACCGGGGACGGTGAAGAATCTGGAAACTTCAGTGGGTGTCAACCCAGGGACCCAGCCAGCGGAGGTGACGCTTGCAGAGCAGCCTTGTGTGTCAAGCCAGGGAACGTGCAGGCCAGTGAGGTGAGGCTTGAGAAGTATCTGGAGTGCCAAGCTAGGGACCCAGCAGAGAAGCGGGGGTGACGCTTGAGGAAGATACTTAAGTGAAGATTGGAAGAGCTCAAGGGATTCAGTGGCAGTGAATCAGCAAGTGTAGTGAGAGAGACTGGGAGCTCAGTGGGTTGAGAACCTACAAGAAGCGACTGTAGAAAAAGTAAAGGAGTTAATCACAAGTTGTGTTAGGAACTGTACTAAGACCGTTGCCATAGGAGACACTGTGTTCTGCCCTCACAATGTGTTCAAAGTACAAGGCTTGGCAGACAGCTAACAGCTTCCCAATAAAGACTCAGGAGGAAGGGCTAATAGTTGTAATCTTTACTGAGAATAAGTTTTTTGTAAAACTGCAAAACACAAATTATAAAAATATGCATTAGCATTTAACATTACATCACAAATGCAAATAGTAACAGCCATGCTACAATACTGTTAAGGCACTAGCTAGCACAAATGAGGCCTAGCTGAATGAACTTCCTGACAGAAACATCCTACCAAACAAACAGATGAAATGTAGTTGAATTAGTAGAACATATACTAATTAATTGAAAACTAATGACAGCCTACTTACAGACTTATGCTTCCAAGGCCAGTATTAAGAAATAGTGGAGGGCTTTAACATGCTTCCTTCACTGTAGAAAGATTATCTGCTGGGCAGGAAGTGGGTGTAATATACTACACTTCCTGTTAATAATGGATGCCAAATTAAAGCAACAGTACGATCAGTAAATATATACCTTATAATGATCAGAACACTCCCCACCTGGCATAATGAACATTATACCACTATGTTTCATTTTTAAGAAGTAAAACAACTTCAGAGATAGGTCTAAAGTACACCTTAGGGGTGCCCTGTCTCATGACTTTAACTTTGACCTTTCTAACCTTACTATCATTACTAGGTACAGTCTCGACAATGAGTCCAACTGGCCATTCGTTTCGGTGGACCTGAGCGTCTTTTAGTAGGGCAACATCTCCGACTTGTACGTTAGGCTTGTCAACTTGCCATTTTCTGCGTGACTGTGTTTGGAGATCCCTTCTCCTTTTAAGAAGGCACTTGATGTCTTCTTTGAAAACTTCTTGCTGAACACATCTAATGATGATGATTTTGGCTTGCATAAGATGATTACACTTGTCAGTGTTTGTAGCTCTACAGAAGGATTTGGCTAGGTGAATAAGCTTTCTTATAGCTCAAATGAGTGACTTCCAGCTGGAGAATCTTTCAAACCTGTGTGCGCCAAGGTTACCTCTAGTAGTTATGGTACTAAACACTGTTACTTGTGCACGTACTTCTTTGTCGTTATCTGGTTCTATAAGTTCAAATGTCTCAAACTGAGTGGTCTCTTCGATTTCTGATCTAGTCAAAAAAGATGGTCCTGAAAACCAGTTAGTGTGCTTAAGGGCAGCCGCTAGAACCGGTCTAGTCCCATGATCGGCTGGATTTTTATCCGTACTGATGTAGTGCCACTGTTCTGGCCGCGTGGACTTTCTGATGCGTATCACTCTGTTTGACACGTACATGTAGAATCTTCTTGAAGCATTGTGAATATATCCTAACACAATCTTGCTGTCTGTGTAAAACTTTACTGCATGAATTTCAACTTCAAGTTCTGCAACGATCAAGTCTGCCATCTCCACTGCTAAGACAGCAGCACAAAGCTCCAAACGTGGAACAGTGTGAGCAGGACGTGGAGCTAGTTTGGACTTTCCCATGATAAACCCAGCATAACTTTGTCCTTCAAAGTCCATTACTCTAAGGTAGGCTACAGCTGCTATAGCCATAGTGGATGCGTCTGAGAATACACACAATTCTCTTTGCTTCGTGGCAGACAAAGAAACAGGGACATATGACCTTTAGATGATAAGTTGTTCAAGCTCTATTAATGAGTCCTTCCACAACTTCCACTGCATTTCTTTCTCCTTAGGTAGAGGCGTATCCCATTCACTTTGTTCATGTTCAGTAGTAATTTCTCTCATAAGAGCCTTGCCTTGCATAGTTATGGGGGCTACAAATCCTAGGGGGTCGTAAAGGCTGTTGACCGTGGACAAGACACCTCTTCTTGTGAATGGCTTCTCTTCTCTGGATACTCTAAATGTAAAGCTGTCGGTTTTGAGATCCCAACTGAGCCCTAAACTTCTTTGAAGGGGCAGTGAATCTGTTCCTAGATCCAGGTCCTTGAGGTCTTTTGCACGGTCCTCTGAGGGAAACGCTTCCATGACTTTGCTGCTATTGGATGCTATTTTGTGTAACCTTACGTTAGATTCTGCTAACATCTCTCTTGTTCTTTTCAGGATGTCGATTGCCTCTTCGTTGCTAGAGAAAGAAGCGAGTCCATCGTCTACATAAAAATTTCTCATGACAAACTGTTTAGCATCTGTTCCATGCTCTTCTTCACCTTCCTGTGCTGCTCGTCTCAGGTTGTAGATAGCTACAGCTGGGGAGGGGCTGTTCCCGAACACATGTACTTTCATCCTGTATTCTGTAACATCTTTGTTAAAGTCATTGTTTTCATACCACAGGAAGCTCAGGTAGTCTCTGTGATCTTTGCGGACAAGGAAACAGTAGAACATTTGTTGTACATCTGCTGTTACTGCAACGCGTTCTTTTCGGAACCTGATGAGGACTCCAAGGAGTGTATTATTCAGGTCAGGTCCACTGAGGAGGACATCGTTTAGGGAAAGGCCTTCATACTTTGCACTGGAGTCAAATACTACTCGTATCTGTCCTGGTTTCTGAGGATGATACACTCCAAATATTGGTAAGTACCAACATTCTTGTTTTTCTTCCAATGGTGGTGCTATTTCAGCTTGACCACTGTCGAAGATCTTTTGCATGAAATCATGGAAGTGTTCCTTCATATCTGTCTTTCTGTCTAGAGTGCGTCGCAATGAGGTGAGACGCTTTACTGCTTGTCCTTTGTTGTTAGGAAGGTGACGTCGTGGTGAACGGAAAGGTGGTGGAGCTACCCAGCTGTTTGACTCATCTATAAAGACTTCTCTGTCCATGATCTCAAGGAAGAGGCTATCTTCAACAGATGGTGCTGGTTTGTCATCATCTCGCGTTCTTTCAAACACCTTGCATCCTAGCTCATCTGTATCTTCAGATGAGGTTTTGGCCTCCATGTAACTCTGAACTTTCTGCTGTTGTATTGGGTTGACTAGTCTCTCTTTAATCTGTATCCTGTTGGTACAGGGGCTAAGACATGATGTGCGGCCATTTTGCAACATGTTTGTTTTGTAGACATTCACTTTTGCCGGCTTGTGAGCTCCATCCAGACATACATCACCAATGATGACCCATCCAAGGTCAAGACGCTGTGCAAATGGTGCATTGTGTGGCCCATTGTATTGCTCTCTGACCTTGTGCACTCTCAGTATGTCTCTTCCAAGTAGAAGGATAATTGCAGCACTTGAGTCCAGTACTGGAATCTTGTCTGATATTTGCATCAGATGAGGGTAGTAACATGCAATTTCAGGTGTGGGTATCTCTGATCTATCATCTGGTATCATATCACATTCTATGAGAGTGGGCAGAGTCAGCTGCGTTTTCCCATCTAATGACTCGATGATGTAGTTGTTTGCTCTTCTCCCTGATGTCTCCACAACTCCTGAACATGTCTTCAAAGTATACAGAGTTGGACTTCCTCTGTCCCCGAAGAGGTCAAAGAACTCTGTTCTTGCCAAAGATCTGTTACTTTGTTCATCCAAGACTGCATACATTCTGATTGCCTTCTCTCTGAGGCCTGCAGGATACACCTTGACTAAACATATCTTGGAGCATGATCTAGAGCTAAATGTGTTTGTGCAGATCTCAGTGCACTTTGAGGTTATTGCTGGTAATGCACTCTCATTTTGCTCCCCACCATGATCTTCTTGGGTTACCGGATTCTCTGTTTTCCATGGTGCTGGTCCTGGGTGTAAAGCAGACAGATGGTTGTCATTATTGCATTCTTTGCATCGAATTGTCTTCACACAGTCTTTAGCAACATGTTGAGTTGAACCACAGCATCTGAAACAAATGCGCTTGTCCTTAAGATAAGATTTGCGCTCCTCTATTGTCTTGCATCTGAAACTGCGACATTTTCTCAGTGGATGAGGCTTGATATGTAGTGGACACTGCTTATCTGGGTCCTCAATTTGCATTCCTGAGCTTTTATCCTGGTTGGCCTCAAACTCAGTCGGTACTTCTTTCTTCCGTACATACACTGTTGCTCTGCGTTCTTTATTGTACACTGAAGGTTATTTCTCTGTCTTTACAGAACTGGAGCCTCCCATGTTCAAAAAGGCGAAGCTTGGGTCATTGCGTATTTTAGCTTGATTCACAATGAATTTGGCGAGGAAGGAGAAAGGTGGAAATGCTACCTGATGATCTTCCTTGTATTTTGATGCTTGCGTGATCCATCTTTCTTGTAAGCTGTAAGGAAGCTTCTCGATTACCGGTTTTACTCCACGTGCTGTATCCAAATATGGGAGGCCTGGCAGGTATCCACCAGCCTTTGCCGCCTCCAGTTCTAAAAGTATGTCACCAAGCTCTCTCAGCTTCTGATTGTCTTTGTTTGTTATTTTTGGATAATTTTCAATTTTCTTCAGAAGTGCATCTTCAATTACTTCAGGTGACCCATAGCAGTCTCCCAATCTCTGCCATAACATTGTAAGCCCTGCTGTCGCATCATGAACTTGTACTGACCTGATTCTTTTGGCTTGCTCAGTGGACTCTGGTCCGAGCCATTTGGAGAGTAGATCAAGCTTTTCCCTGTCTTTCATATTTAATTCTTGGGTGCTGCTTAGAAAAGATGACTTCCAGGCCCAATAGTTTTCTGGACGGTAATCAAACTTCAGGAGACCAGAGCTCACCATTTCACGGCGTATCAAGTATTTTGTCACATCTGTGACTCCTGCTGCCTCAGGTGGGCATTTTCTGGGAACAAACTCAGGGCATGTCTGTGGCTTGTAAGACAGTTGGGATGCTTGGTTAAACCCACTATAGTCGTGTGGTTGTTCTCGTTTACTGCAAGTCTTTCTGCTATAGGCCAGATTTTTATTTTCCTGTGGAGGGATTATGTCACCATTCATTTGATTTCCTGAAGGACCAACAGATTGGTCTCTGAGTATGTAACTACTTGGCTTGTTATAGTAAAGTTCTGGTTCAGTCTTGTAGCATCGAGCGATATCAAAGTTGCCTGCTGCTAGCAGGACCCTGGATGATTCTAATGCATCATTTGACTGTTGATCAGTGTCCATGTTCGCGTGCAATTGTGCATACTCACAAGTGCGTTGGATTGCACTGAGTGGTGTCATCTGGGTATCTATCACCGAGTGCTCTCTGTGCTGTTCTTCTGCAGCTCTCATGAGCACCTCGGCTTCAGCTAAGGCTGCTGAAGCTGTTTTTTCTTGCTTGATAATATGTAAAGATGCTTTCACCTCTTTTCTTCTAAGTGCTTCAGCTTTACTTTTAGCTTTAATCATATGATGTTCTTCATCTATGCAGCCCTGTTCTCTTATCATTTCAGCTTCACGTATTGCATAGGAAGCCAGTGCACGCGCGGCTTCTGCTTTTGCATGGGCCCTGGCAGCTGCAGCACTGGTGGATGACAGGTTAGAGCAGCTTGAATGTCTAGAGCTAGTGCGCTTGGACCTGGCAGATTCAGCACTAGCTGATGTCTGATCCGACTGACTAGAGACTCAGGAGCTTGTGCAGCGTGACCTGTTGGTTGGCATATTGTGTATGCTTTCCTCTGCTTGTGTATGCTGAGGGATGACTGGTGTAGTATCCTTGTCTGTGTGCTGCATGATGAAACAGATTACTTCTTTGTAATGTCTGTGGCTGTAGAGGTTAGCTGATGATGAGCAGAATGAATCCACTCTTCTTTAGACTAGGCCCGCTGTGTTAAAAGTCTTTTTACTGTTCTGCCCTCACAATGTGTTCAAAGTACAAGGCTTGGCAGACAGCTAACAGCTTCCCAATAAAGACTCAGGAGGAAGGGCTAATAGTTGTAATCTTTACTGAGAATAAGTTTTTTGTAAAACTGCAAAACACAAATTATAAAAATATGCATTAGCATTTAACATTACATCACAAATGCAAATAGTAACAGGCATGCTACAATACTGTTAAGGCACTAGCTAGCACAAATGAGGCCTAGCTGAATGAACTTCCTGACAGAAACATCCTACCAAACAAACAGATGAAATGTAGTTGAATTAGTAGAACATATACTAATTAATTGAAAACTAATGACAGCCTACTTACAGACTTATGCTTCCAAGGCCAGTATTAAGAAATAGTGGAGGTCTTTAACATGCTTCCTTCACTGTAGAAAGATTATCTGCTGGGCAGGAAGTGGGTGTAATATACTACACTTCCTGTTAATAATGGATGCCAAATTAAAGCAACAGTACGATCAGTAAATATATACCTTATAATGATCAGAACACACTGACAGCATCCCTACACATGTAGATGTGGTGTCTTGCTGGATGCCTTTCCCTGCATGGCTGTCTACTGTACCTGTAGAAGTCTTGGAGTCTGCCAATTAACATTGCAAATAATTTAAGGGTGTCCTGGCCCTAAAGCCTCTCTCCCAAAGTTCTGTTCAACAGAAATAAAATCTCTTTGCGTTCAAGAAGTATCTTGCACTATATCCACTGTGCCTTATGACCCACTCCATACAGAAGGATGTCAGCAGCTCTTGGCTCTGGAGGTTCTCATTAGACTAAAGGAGGTCTGGGATCTTGCTACACTTGTTTCCACGACAACCCACAATTTTCAAAATCCAATTATCACAGGGACAGAAAGGTAGGTGAACAGGGGCACAGACAGCAAAACAAATATTGCAGGGGTGTGATCCCTTCCCTATGCTATCCAAATAAATATTTTTTTTTTTGGCTGGAGTTACAATTAAAAAAATGTACCTGTTCTAACTTACATACAAATTAACTTAATCTTGTTTGTAACCCAGGGACTACCATTATACGTGATATGGTGCACAGCTGCCGCCCTGTAGCAGTAAAACTGCTATGGGGAGGACGGAAAGCGGTTAAGATGACCATTTTATTGCATTTCTCTTATTGATTACAGTAGAACATAATCACTACTACGTGTCTGACTGAGATTGCTGAGCAAATTATGTTACCATACTCATATTTAACATAATGACTGTAGAGTCGATACAACCACCCAGCTTTGCAGAATACTGTCAGGAATAACAGAGTAACATAACGAAAACACCTGATTGTCTGTTTTTGTAAATTTTTAATTTAGAGACCCTTTCTTTTATATTGTATGCATAACAAGACCTAGTGCAGACATAATTAAACCATTGACTTATATTCTGAAAAGACATTACATATTGACTGCAAGACAAAAATTAGGAAAATGGGAAATGTTGCTGAAAAATTCAGAAAACATCTGTTAAGTACATTTTCTGTTTTGTTAAATTTTGCCTGATAGCACAAGCTGTAAAATACAGCTGGTGAAAAAACTCAAGGGAATCTGTTTAAAACAAATAAGACATAATGATCATGCTGATTAGCATGTTTTTACCCAGAATGTCTGTCCATAGATGCATTGTTATGAGACATGACAAGGTGGTAAAACATGTGGTAAAAATGTGACTCTTTTTTGTAGGATTTAATATACTTCACAGTCTTGGTTATTCCTGTAGGTGAGATATAAACACATATACGGTAAATACATTTAGTAAAAAAAGATGAAGATCTAAGGAAAAGAAAACTAGTTGAATCCATCAAGCTTTTAATCAATTTTGAAAGTTACATTCATTCAAAATAATTAAATAAAATGGATTTAAAAGTTATATAAAAAACATCTGTTTTCAACTGAGTGCAATTTAAAATGAAAACATAGCAGAATCAAACCTAGAGTATGTTGCAAGAAAAAAAAAAAGATGGACCAATGTAACTATGTTAAAATATTTAATGCCTGGAAATCCTCTTTAAGGCATCTTCCAAGCATGTTATTTAAAGTGATGCTTAAGGTTTGGATTTTTTTTCCTCAAATTGTTTTATACTTACCTGCTCTGTGCAAAGATATTACACAGAGTGGTCCCTTACCTCCTATTTTGTGGTCCCCCGTTGGTGCTGTTTGCTCCTCTTCTTCTCTAAGTGAACCCATAGACAGCCCTGTGCCATGGTGGCATTCATGTGGGCATCAATAGACACACGAAGCCTGGCTTGGCTACACTCCCTTCTCACAGGATTTGACTGGCAACAGTAGGAGCCTTCTACCCTCAGTCTTTTCTATGAGAACAGGAAGAGAGACCAGTGCTGCTGCAGATGGGCACAGCACTGAATCAAGAGACAACTCTGGTAAGTATTTAGGGAGAGGGTGGGGAGAGCAGCTAGTGGAAGTTTTTTTTTTTAGCTAAATGCAGGTATCCGATTAAGGTAAAAACCTTTTGACTTAAAGTGATTGTAAACAATGACCTTGTAAAACAGTCCATTCAGTTTAAAATTGAAACAAAAGGCAATGTATAGCTATAAAAAAAAAACTTAATAAATACCTTCTTTCCACTTTTTATAAGTGACCACATTCCCTCTGCTGCCTCTGTTCTCAGCTGCATGGAAGATAAGCAACAGCATACTGTTCTTCCCAGTGAATGGCTGTGCAGCAGGGGGGGTGTCAGGGTAAGTCTTATCATTGGAGGAGAGCACATTGAGTTCCTAGCCCAGCTAGAGAACTGACCACAGTGTGTTCTCCTGCTTAGTGTGGTCAGTTTTTAATAGGAAAGCAGAGTGACTTTCAGGAGCACCATGGATTTCACACAAAGGAAGCAATACAAAGAGAACAGGATAATTGCTCATACAAGTACATGGTACAACAAACACATATCAGTAATATGAAATGCTGGGGTAAAAAAACACTTTAGGAACCACTTTAGGTCAATTGTGCATGTAAATTAAAGCAGAACTAAATTAACCTTCCATCCAGTGCTGCAGTCTCCTGGAACTCCCTGCTAGCTGCTGTCATCTTCGGTTGGATCGGCTTCTGGGTATTGCCATTTTCATTGGCCCAGGCGCGATAACTTCATAGTATGTCTCTTCTGCATTAAAATCCTGGCAGTTTGCCTTTTTTTTCTTACATAAAGTTCCACTTTAAAGTAGCACTGTAAAAGACCCACTCCCTGCTGAAGAGTATTTAAAAAAAAATGTTTGCATTGGTACATGCCCCCCTGTGCCAGTGTCAAGATAATTAGACCATTATTTTACCAAAAGCTTGCAAACTGGCAGAACAAAATACAAGAGTTGGTTGTGTAGACTTCAATAGAGTTTGGTTTGATCTTGATTTCATCAGATGCTTTTGAGAGCAAAGGAGAGACCTGTGGTCTAATAGACCCCAGATCTCTCCATAGAAAGGACCTGTCATATGTTTTGCTATCTAAAGGGATATTGTTCATTTGTGTATTTTTTCCAAAGAATTTGCATTTGAAAAACCCCTGCACAAATATTTTAAGACATAAAAAATTGCAACATCCAACATCCCCCCCCCCCCCCCCGAGTCTTTACTTTCAGAATAGATATAATGTTTGGGGGTTCTAATTAATTATCTGCTTAAAAAATAGAAAGACACAGATTTTTACATACTGTATGTACAGTATATACATATAGAGTAGGCTTGGGAGGCAAATTGTTAAACAGTTTGTTTGGACCAAGCTGGACCAAATTAACTATTAACTTCATTACTAGATGTGCCTGCTGTGTGCTCTGTATAAACTGTATGTAGCCTCAGCTACATAAATTAAACAATGCTGTGCTCCGGCAGTGGGATGAGAATGTCCTGTCCTGGTCTGGAACAAAATCAAGTCGGCTTGTACTCCTTTCAACCATTCACAGGGAGCTTTGTAATTTATAAATGAATACAAAGCTTCCTTTAAATGGGTGAGTCAGTGTGATGTAACCCACCTGCCTCTCTACCTCAGCCAATCAGAGGAAGCTTTGTATTAATTCATAGAATGCAAAGCTCCATGTAAATGGCTATGCAGCTCTCTGTCCTACTACATTATGTTCCTGTCAGAAACCATGAATCAGACTGAGACAGAAGTACAGTTAAATCACACTTGTATAATAATAATAATAAAAAGGTAAACCGAGTAAACGTAGTCAAAACATAGCCAGAGTTCAGGAACTGGAACGGATAGCCAGACAAGCCAAAACATCAGGGAGCCAGAGATGAGCATAGTAGAACAGCAAGCAGGATCTGGAGCCAGAAGGAATGTCAGCCAAGCAAGTCTTTAACAGGAACACAGGAGAGCGTCTCTAGAGATGTGACCAAGGCGAAGGCAGAGATCATCTGGGCTGGACGGCTTAAGTAGGTAGGACTGACGAGCAGGATATCATCAACAGGTGAGTCACTGTGGAGAGAAAGGAGCTGGCAATTAGCCGACAGCTGAGCGGCCAGATTTGAGAAGGAAGGGCTGAGCCTAGCCTTGACAGTTCTAAAATTGGAGCACAACTCTACATAGTGCACGTAGCTAAGGCTACATACAGTTTATACAATGCACGCAAGCGCACATCTGATAGTGAAGGTAATAGTTAATTTGGACCAGCGTGGTTCAAATAATCTATTGAAACCTTATTGAAAGCTGGGGATCAGTTTTAATTATAACAAACGTGTAAAAATTCCCTTAAATACATTTGATAGTGGTAACTTTTGAATACTTTTTTAACTAACTACTGTGGAAAAAAGGTCTAATTTTAACTATTCCTATTCCATTCTTCTCCCTTACCTATCCACATACCCTTTGTAAAAAGATCTGTGTATTTAACTATTTTTAATCTACTTCAGTCCGGTCATGTGATCCTGCATCTCTGGCCTTCCCTGGCAGAAAAAAAATGTTTTACTATCCAAAGCAAAAACAACAAGGGCAGACGATTTAATAGATGGAAAACTGAAAAAATTACTGAAGGTCTGCTTTAACTAAAATATGATCTAGATCAGTCTAGTACTAATACAACCAGGTGATGTTGTTGATTGTAATGCACAGGCTAAACAACTGCAGGAATTCTTTAGAGTTTCAGCTTCTTTTTTTTAAAAAAAGCCAGTGACGCATAAAGAGGGTGAAAGTTATGCTAGGACTTTTGGGTTCATTTATAGTATAAGATATTAAATGTATGCTTTAGCTGTTTTACAGCGTGGTATCATTAAATGCAGAAAAGCATTAGGAGCTTGTAGCCAGCATCAGATTATTGAAGCTTGAAGTAAACCTTTTATGTGTAAGTGCTGATTGATACTTTCTAGACATATTGTTCTAAAAGTGTATGTAAATGCAAACCAATTCAGACTAATCCTTTTACAAACTGTGGAATTACTAAGCATTTTGCCCCATTTACAAAAGGCAAAAATGAATGTGAACACCTTCCTTAGTGCTTTTTTGCAGTCTCATGATGCTCATTCCCTCTCTTCTCTACTCAGTTTGGCAGCTTCTGCTGATGCCACTGGTCCCTTTCACTCCATGGAGACCATAAAAGTGTTCTATGGTCAAATCAGCCATCAGAAATTTTGGGGACCCTTACACAGCATTAGGCCTGGGCCCCCCTGGGCCTGACCACCAACATTCCCCAGGGCCCGCCCACTGGACTTGCCACTGATTTCACCTACTGGCCATCCCACTCCTTCAGTCCTTCAGTGCACCTACTTTTATTTTACAACTCATACAACGTAATATATAAAAATAAAAAGTTTATTCCAAGTCATCAGTGCTTTCCAGATTTAAGAGTAAGGAATTATATTTTGGCCAAAGAGCAGCAAATAGACATTCCCATGCTGTATATCAGGCAAAGAGACTGTCCCATATATTCAGCAAAGAGACAGCCCAATCCAGCAAAGAGAAATCCCCCATATATACAGCAAAGAGAAAGCTCAATGCAGCAAAGAGGCATCCCCATATATTCAGCAAAGAGACATCACAATCCAGCAAAGAGACATCACAATACAGCAAAGAGACATCCCCATATATTCAGCAATGAGACAGCCCAATTCAGCAAAGAGACGTCCCCGTATAACAAAGAGACAGGCAGACTGAAACCTGGACACTCTGGGTTGGGTTTATCTTGGACAGGTGGCAACACTAAGTGTAATACAGGGGCCCTCATAGAGACCCCTATTAGATCAGAATACTCCCCTTATGGGGATCTCTAAGGAGGTGCTCATATAAGGTCCCTCTGATCTAATGGGGGGGGGTTCTAAGGGGGGTGCTGATATAAGGGGACTCTGACCTAATTGGTTCTGAAGTAAGGGGGATCTAATAGAGATCCTTAGTCACCCCCCATTAGACTAGAGCCCCCTCATATCAGTGCCCCCTGCCCCTAAAGACCACAATTAGCTTGCCCGACAAGCAGGAGCTGCTGCAATTCAGGAAGTGTGGGAGCCAGAGTTGAGGGTGGAGCTGGGAGGTGGAGCAGCACTATTGTAGCATTATTTTCCTCCCACTGTGTGGGGGGAGAAGCAGGGGAGTCCAGGAGAATGCAGAGAGAGTACAAGCAGGGTCTGCTGTGCTGGACTGAGACAGGTTTGGAATCCTCACTGGTGCTGCGATGCACTGAGAGAAGAGCACATAAAACTTGCTTTGGCACTGGGACAAGATGATTGGACTGGAGATATCTGTGTCCAAGTCTCAGGTGGTCTGAATCCTGGACACAGGTGTCAAAACCAGGACTGTCCGGGTCAAAACTGGATAGTTGGCAACCTTGGCGACTGGGCCCCTCGGGACCCCCGGGCCCCCTTCCTGTATATGGGTTGCCACCCGTAATGGTGGCCCTGTCTAAGGTATAAATGATTGACACCCCTTGACACTCTTTATCTACAGCAGTCTATGGATTATTGGCCTGTCAGCCTGTGATGAAACAGGCTTACTAAAGAACTGCAGGCTCACAGTGCTTTGCACGGCATATTGTTTTTCTGTTTATAAAAACGGTATGCCATGCTTTGCACGGCATACTGTTTTTCTGTTTATAAACAACTGCACATATTTGTCAATGTTACTATGGGTGCAAACCCATGCATAAAATTGACATAATTCAGCAGGAAGCAGGAGCAGAAGTGAATGGACTGGCAGGATCATCTGGTATTTTTGAAAAGTTGCCAGGAGAAAAAGAGAAATGCATAAAAAGGAAGACTAAAATAACATGCTTTGAATTGAGTCAGGAATGGTGGTGTACGATAATGTCACTAATCTTCTGTCTGTTCCAGTAGACTTTTGGCTTGTTCCTGACTGCTCCTGCCTTCCGCCTGCCTCTGATCCTGGCTTGTCCTGACTTCGCTCCTGTCTCTCCCTTGGTCTCCCTTGGTCACCCCGCTGCCCGTCTGTTACAGACTCGTACCTTGACTCTGCTCCAGCCACTTGTTCCTGATCTATCCGCTAGTGTATGACCTAGCTTGCCTGTACTTGTCTGTGTTCCGATCTACAGAACACCTCCTCGCTGACTGCTGAGTCCCGCTTCTAGTCTAATCCAGTCTCCAGCCTGCCTGCCGTTCCAGCCATCTTCCTTGCTGAGAGTCTCTCCACAGCCTCATCAGAAGTTCCAACCAGCTCCTATATCAGTGATTCTGCCAGGCACTTGTGCCACTCTGCACTCACAAGCTCCCTGTCTGCTCTATCAGGGGTTCTCGAGTCAGAGGTGTAAGAGAGGCCTTTTCCTGCATACCGGGCTCGACAATCAGGTACATGACACTATCACATGTCTTCAATTTGGTGGTGCAGCGTTTCCCAGGTTTGCAAGATTTTCTAAGGCAGGCCAGAAGAGTCTGTAGCCATTTCAGCTGTCATACACAGCCAGTGTTTGGTTGGCTAAAATTCCACATGCCCATAAACCGCCCTATTTGTTATGTGCCCATCCAAGAGGAACTAAACTTTGGCAATGCTGCAGTGGCTGCACATGCTGCAGAAGGTCATCAATGAGTATATGTGTATGGCACATACATGGCACAAGGACAGGATCGGGGAAGCTCTGCTTTTTTTCCCACACCAATGGCTGCTGATAAAGGATGCATGCACTATACCATTTGAGGAGGCAGCAAGGATGGTGAGCCGTGACCATGCATGCATCAGTGACACTATCCCTCTTGTGTTCCTGCTGGGGCATACTCTGCGTGGCATTATGGACAGGGCACTCGAGGCAGAGCAGCAGGAGGAAGAGGAGGACCTCCTTTCCTTTCAAGGCCTGCTTTATGCAGACACCATTCTTGTGACGCCACAGAACACACAAGAGGAGAGGGAGGAGAATTCTGCCCATTTTGGAGACATTGAAGCAGAGGAAGACATACGTCAAACGTTAAGAGATGGGTTTCAGTCCCCAGAAACCTTGGCAGTAGTACGTGGCTGAGAGGAAGCAGTTCCAGATAGTGTAATCCTTAGTGACCCCAAGGATTCTGCTTCTCATGCCTCCGCAAACTTGCATGGGCGCCCTTATTCATCAAAGCCTGCAAAAGGACCCAAGAATTTGTGGCATCAAGGAGAAGGATCATTATTGGTTGGCAACCCTCCTTAACCACTGTTACAAGGGGAGACTCAGCAAGACAAGGAGCACAGAATACAATATCTTGTGAACACCTTAAAAAAGGGTTTATGTAACATTTTTCCAGTCTCTGGTAAGGTACAGTCTCATGGAAAAGAAAGTTTTGAGGCTTTTGTTGGTCAAAGTAGGAGCGATGGAGAAGGGGGGCCTAAGTGATGCATTTAAAAAACATTTAGTCCAGGGCTGTCAGCTTTCACACCCCTTTGGCAGCTTCTGCAGCATATGGTGGAAGATTATCTAGGGGCGAAAACAGACATGAAGAGCTTTTTGGGATCTGGAATCTCTGCAAGACTGTCTAGGCTGCCTAGCTTTGTGGGTGTTGATTTTTATCTTGAAATCATTTTTTGGTATAGGTTTCATGGGCCCAATTAACACCCAAAGACCAATTTTTCCACACCTGTTTGGCAGGTGCATATCATTTTAATTTTTTACAGCAAGGCCAATTCTTGCTGTCATGAAGAGTACCCCTATAGGGTTATGGTGTGAAGGCACCACCCACACCCAAAGCCCAATTTTTCCGCACCTGTTTGACAGGTGCATATACTTTCAATTTTTTTACAGAAAGGCCAATTCTTGCTTTCATTAACAGTACCTCTAGCCATTTCCTGCTGTCTCCGGTGGTGTGTTCTCAGAGCATTCCACAAGGAATTTTTTCTTCCTTTCACTGGTCTGTAGATCAGCGGCGGCTTCATTTGCAGAATAAGTTTGCCACTAAGCCCAAAACCATTCCCTTACTGGTAATCCAGAAATGGTGAAACTGAGGTGGGGTAGGGAATACAAGGGATACCTGGTCTCTATGGATGGCTACATGAACATGCAGCTCACCAATACAGAAGAGTACATTGAGGCATTGTCTGGACATCTTGGAGAAGTTCTAATAGGGTGTAATAATCTATTGTATACAGTATACGAGGAGTAGAAGATGGTGAGATGAGAGAATAAAGCAATTTCCAAATTAGTTTTGTAAATTTTTTTTTTAAATGTCTCTTTTGAGATTATTGTTTGACATTGTTTTTGTATGTTTTTTTTAAGAAAAATAAACAGATTTTTTTTCAAGAGTACCTCTAAAGGGTTACGGTATGAAGGCAGCACCACACTCAAAGCCCAATTTTTCCACACCTGATACTTCTATCCACAGTCTGCGAAAGAGACACCAGACTGTATCTAAAAAAAAAATTTAATATTGGCCTAAGTGTACAATAATTTGGCTTCTTCACATAAGGCTTGCTGGCCGTGGTGTAAAAATGTGTTATTTCCATCCAAAGTCTGCCAAAAAGACACCAGGATTTATCCAAAATATCATTAATCTTGTTCCGAGTGCACTAAATTATGGCTTCATCATACAGACTGGCTCAAGCCAAGCTGTTGCTTACAAAATAAAGAAAGCTTGCAGGGAAAATCAATTTAAATGACATTTGTATTTATTTATATATGTCAGTTTTTAGTGCAGCAGTTATACACGGTGCAGATGCACCACTTTACAGGCAGACTAATGCCCCGTACACACGGTCGGATTTTCCGATGGAAAATGTCCGATCGGATCGTGTTGTCGGAAATTCCGACCGTGTGTGGGCTCCATTGGACATTTTCCATCGCATTTTCCGACACACAAAGTTGGAGAGCAGGAGATAAAATTTTCCGACAACAAAATCCGTTGTCGGAAATTCCGATCGTGTGTACACAAATCCGACGGACAAAGTGCCACGCATGCTCAGAATAAATAAAGAGATGAAAGCTATTGGCCACTGCCCCGTTTATAGTCCCGATGTACGTGTTTTACGTCACCGCGTTCAGAATGATCGGATTTTCCGATAACTTTGTGTGACCGTGTGTATGCAAGACAAGTTTGAGCCAACATCCGTTGGAAAAAATCCTAGGATTTTGTTGTCGGAATGTCCGAACAAAGTCCGACCGTGTGTACGCCCTATAAGGGGACGCCCAGGCTCTATAATAAAAAAAACAAAAATTTTTTATTGTTTCACTTTAAGCATCAATAAAATCACTGCTCCTTTAAAAAATATATTTTTTTAAATGTTTTTTTTATATCAATAAGTTTTTATTGAGTATTTCAAGAAATGGGTACAGAAAGGAAAAAGGGGAAATGGGGAAATGGAGGAAAATGGGTTGTACAACATAAATAAAAAAGAAGGGATAGTAAGTGATATACATCTCATAGTGATATACAATCAGAAGATATAATTGTACAAAAGGATAAATAGGTACAGTATTGGACCTACTGGTTCTGTTAATACGGTATAATCACCTCGAATATCATTTAAGTCACAGCTTATAAGGCCATATAGACCAGGATTTGTCAAAAGTCACATTCTGTAAAGAGTTTAATGCAATGAGGCGTTCAAAGGTGTAGTTTCTGTTGACAGCTTTGACTATATCTGTCATATTCAAGGCTGTAGTGGATTTCCAATTACAGAGAATCATTAATCTCGTCTCTAGCAATATGTGTGTCACTACAGGTCTGAAGTCCTTATGAATTTTGTCAATGTTTAAATGTAAGATTGCTAATGCAGGGTCTGGGGGTATAAGCATTCCCGTTATGGAGGAAATTAGTCTAAATATTTGATTCCACGTACTTTTAATTGTGGGGCAATGCCATAACATGTGTAGTAAAGAACCCGTGTGTCCGCAAGCTCTCCAGCAAAGAGGCGATGTGCCGGGAAAGAATTTTGCCACCCTGTAAGGTGTATAATGCCATCTATTGGCTAGTTTTATTGCTAGTTCCCAGTGCTTAACGCAATGAGAAGCTTTATGTATCCCTGTAAAGGCCTGTCGCCATTGTTCTGGTGTGAACTGTTTGCCCAGGTCACCCTCCCATTTTGTCATCGCTGTAGTTTTGATGAACGTATTTTTATCCCTTATTTGGTGGTAGAAAAATGATATACCTTTAGTTTTGTTGTTGGCGTGTGAGTAAAATTGCCATATTGCTTTCGGTACGTGGATAGATGGACTGGAGTGGGAGTTAAGAAAACGTGTGATCCTTGTATATAGATGTTTCTCGTTATTGGTGAGGTTGTATTGGGACTTGACCTGGTCAAATGTTCTCAATTGATTTCCGTCGTAAAGGTCTAGGATGCTATGTACCCCTTTGGTCATCAAAGAAGTAACTGTCAGTAATGGGATCTTTGCTTCTAGTAGCGTTATAGGTATAGTGTATGGTAATGCTTGGTTATCCTGATGTTTTTGTTTGAGAAGGAATCTCCATGCTTTCAATGAGATCTGTATAGGGGGAGTAAAAGCAGATAATTTCCATGGCAACCAACCATCACTTAACAAAAATAGGGTTAAATCTTTTATTGGGGCTAAAGCTTTTTCAATGTCTACCCATAACGGTGGATCTTCAGTTTTGAACCATAATTTAGTCTGATCTAGTCTGACTGCCCAGTAGTAGTCACATAGGTCCACTAGGCCTGCCCCTCCTATTTTTTTGTGGAGTGTGAGGTTGTTTCTGGAGCATCTGGCTTTTTTACCATTCCATATGTATTTCCAGCTTATTTTCAACATTTTATGGATATAGTGAATAGGTATGTTGATTGGTAAGGAACGGAATATGTAAAGTATTTGAGGTAGCAGCATCATCTTATATGCTGTGATTCTACCAAACCAAGATATTTCTTTGTTAGACATGTGTTTGATTTGGGCTTCCAGTGTGGCCATCAGTGTTTGCATATTTGCTTTAACCAATGTGGAGGTTTTGTTAGTGAGTGTGATACCCAGGTATTTTATGCCATTTGAGCTCCACGTATAGGGCAGTATTGTTTGGAGCATTGTGCGTTCGTGTGGTAGAACACCCAGGTCTAGTATTAAAGATTTATTAAAGTTGACTTTATAGTACTTTTTAAATGTTTTTTGCATTAATACATGTCCCCCAGGGCAGTACCCAGGCCCCCATACCCCTTTTATGGGCAATAACTTGCATATAAGCCTTCAAAATAGGCACTTTTGATTTTTCAAGTTTGGGTCCCATAGACTTTATAAGGTTTGCGTTTCGGGTCCGACCTTTTGCGATGTTCGAGACTTCTGGTATGAACCGAACCGGGGGGGGGTGTTCAGCCTAACTCTATTTATCAGGTGTATCAAGAATTAATCAGATACTGTGGATTTGGAATTAACCCATGCCCCCAGACCTTGTCAAATTTGGTAGGTACCGTACCTATTCGCAAATTTGGCTTTATAAGATGGCAAGGCTTTATTTGTCGAGGCTTTCCAAGCAGGTAGGGTCAGCAGCTTTTTTCCTCAAAAGAATGTTTTTTGTGGGAGCAATCAACCAGACTCAAAATACACACCTTTATGTGAGGGTAATAATAACTAAGGTAGTAACTGACTGGACACACATTGTGATCTCCCTCCAGTACTGTTGAATGACTGGACACTACCAGAATATATGGATAATGAAACTCAGTGGATGTATGTAAAGCAAGGGCCATGGGCTCCATCATGAGGGTAAATAGTCCCAGAGACAAGGGGTAAACCTGATAGGTGCCCCTTGAAACTGGGAAAAAGTCAGACACTTCATCATTAAGCTTGATGGCAGCCAGGGGCCTTTGTACAACAGCTCAACCCACTGCAGAAAAACAGGGCCAAAGCCCATACTGACCAGAACTACTTTCATATAGGTCCGGTTGACTGAGTTGAAGGCCTTTTCCAGGTCCAGAAAAAACAAAATGCCTCCACTAGATACCCCAGAATCCCTTATGGGTTATGGAAAAAAATATTGTTAATATCTGTGGCTTTGTTGGGCATGGATATAAGTCTAGTAAGCTAACAGTTTTGTAAGGATTTTAAAATCCATATGTAAAAGGGCTATTGGCCCATAGGAAGTACAATAAGTAAGTCCTTGTCTGGTTTAGCCATCAATACCACATGAGCCTCATAAATGGATGAAGGAATGACCCCTTTCTTTAAGCAGTCTGCATATAAATGAAGAAGTGGAGATAAACATAATCACCAAATAGTGTTTGGAGCATCTAAAAGTTCTCTGGCTGTTTCCGGTAGTGGGGGAATGGGTAACATCTCTAAGAGAGAGATCAGGTTATCAACCTCATAGGTACATACAGCTTAGTGTAAAAGAAAACAAATGTCTAGAGAACCTCCTTCTTGGAAGTCAGTAAACTACCAGCTGAAGAATAAATGCAGGGATAAATATTTTGGGTTTCTCCGCTGAGGTAAGAAGCGCTAAGAGTTTGCCATTCTTGTCCCCTTTCTTAAAAAGCTTCTCAGTCTTTCTCTGCAGGGTACAATGTGTAAGGCTCTGGTAATGCACCAGAGACTCTGGAGTGGGTTTGGTGGGCGCACTCTTTTTCCTTATCCTGCAGAGCCTAGGTGGTATGGTTTTGACCAGCTCTGGCAGCCTTGATGACAAATATATATACCCCTCTAGTGGATGCCTTAAAATAGTCCAATTCCACCTGGGCAGTGGATGATCCCTCATTATGAACCCAAAAAGTATTAAAGTGTGTTTGCAGCATTGGCTCCACTGTAGACTCTCCCACCCAGCCTGGCTGCAGACACCACATGCCAAGGCATCTATGCTCAGAATGTTGTAATCTGATTTTTACAGATGTGTTATCTGACAATACCCCAGCAAGATACGTGGCATCTGACACTATGAACAATATCTTGGAAATTGAAAAGGCCAGGTCTATCCTGGAGGAGGAGGAAAACATAGGAGATAGATAGGAGTAGTATCTCGCCTTATGGTTTTTCCACCTCTAAATTTCAGTAAGGTTGGTCCTGGAGGCCCAGTTGGTAAGGCCATGATTGGGGTGTAGTCTAAAACATTATTAAAGTCCTCAGCAATTAATAACAGACAAACAAAATCTCCTGTGCTTGAAAGTAATGTGACGGTAGAGGAAATCGCCTAGAATTTCTATGGCTCCCGGTAAATACACTCCAAGGGTCAGCGGACACCCAATGGAAACACTGTAAAAAACTAAATATGAAAAGTGGGAGTACCAACTTTGTGCATTACCCAAGTGGTGTTTATTGAAATAAAAAAGGAGGAAATATACTCACAAACAAGTAGATAAAAACATTTCAAAGTCCACAATAGACACAAAGCGACCAGGTCACTGGGACCGTGTCCAGCACGCCAGAGGACCTTCCAGATGGCTGACGCGTTTTGAGGGGAGATCCCTTCTTCCTCAGAGCCCATCTGTAATGCTGCATTGGCACATTAATGTAGCAAATAGGTCTCATATGAGCTGAAAACTGGTCCCGGTGACCTGGTCGCTTTTTTGTCCATTGTGGACTTTCAAATGTTTTTATGGTATACTTGTTTGTGAGAATATTTCCTCTTTTTTTATTTTAAAAAAAAACACCACTTGGATAATGCGCATGGTTGGTGCACCCTCTTTTCATTTTTTTTTTAAGTGTTTTTCTCAGCAATTAATACTTAAGATGTAGGAAAGGGGCTACCCTGTTAAGGACTTTGTAAAGAATAGGACTAGAAAGCAGAGGAGGGATGTATATAGTAACTAAAGCCAGGAAGTTAAAACCAATTTCAATAATGGCTGCTACATATCCCCCCTTAGGATTAGAAAACACCTGATGAATTAAACAAGGTAGATTCTCATGCAACAATATTGCTACCTCTCTAGTATATGAGGAAAAGGAGGCTAGTGGTTAGTATGTCCTAGTAGATAAGCCACCTCATCCCAAAAATTGAGTATAGTAAAGGGCAAAGGGAGAGGGATTATTACGGTGCCAGAAACAACTCAATACAATGAATATATAGAAAGAACAAATTTTATTACAAAAAGTAAAAACATTAGTACATTCCCTACTTCCCTACTAGTTCCGCCAAGGCATTGGCTTCATCAGGGAAATAGAATATAACAGAAAAACAGTTGTGGCTCTATAAAAAGAAAAAAAAACACAATAAGATAAATATAATAAAGAAAACAGGGTGCGTATCCCTGAATGATTAGGCTGCAATGTGTCAAATGTCCAATCCCCCTCCTCCAATGGACCAACCCCCCCCCCCCTAAGAAGGCTACCATGTAATGGAACGTATTCCCAAACAATCACATATCCCCAAACGTACCCTGGCAGCCCAACGGGGCAAGGTCAATGCGGTCCAGTATAATGCCCCGTACACACGGTCGGATTTTCCGACGGAAAATGTGTGATAGGACCTTGTTGTCAGAAATTCCGACCGTGTGTAGGCTCCATCACACATTTTCCATCGGATTTTCCAACACACAATGTTTGAGAGCTTGCTATAAAATTTTCCGACAACATAATCCGTTGTCGGAATTTCCGATCGTGTGTACACAAATCTGATGCACAGAGTGCCACGCATGCTCAGAATAAATAAAGAGATGAAAGCTATTGGCTACTGCCCCGTTTATAGTCCCGACGTACGCGTTTTACGTCACCGCGTTCAGAACGATCGGATTTTCCGACAACTTTGTGTGACCGTGTGTATGCAAGACAAGTTCGAGCCAACATCCGTCGGAAAAAATCCATGGATTTTGTTGTTGGAATGTCCGATCAATGTCCGACCGTGTGTACAGGGCATAAGAGGGCAATAACCCCACACTGCCCAGTAATTGGCTGCAAAGGAAGCCTCATAAAAGCTGTAAAGAAAAATAAAAATAGTAGATAAAAGCGTAAGAGCTAAAAAATGCTCAATTATATTACAGAGAGAAGGGCAATATAGCCTCAATAAATACCCAAAACATGAAGATTATTTTATATAAAGGAGCGCTGTTTAGACCAGAAATATGTGGTCAGACCATCTAGGACAAGTACGCTGATTAGATGATAGAAGATTAACTGGATAAAAGATAAAAAAAATTGATAAATAGGAAAAAAAAGAAAAAGAAAAATAAAGAACAGCAAGTATAACATGCCCCCCCTCAGTTGCGGAATGCCAGACGCCCGCATACCGGAAGCAGTGCGGCGGCTTTATGGGGGCGCTAGACTAATTTGCCTCTCAGCCCATAAGACTAGCACTACATTAACAGTGTAGCGCAAGACGGCTGGGACTCTTTCCATGCTGACCCCCTGCAAAGTACTGCCCTAGGCCTGGGCCCTACAGAGAGAATGGCAATATAGCCTCACTACATACCAAAAACATGAACATTATTTTATATAAAGGAGCGCTGGTTTAGACCAGAAATATGTGGTCAGACGATCTAGGACAAGTACGCTGATTAGATGATAGAGGATTAACTGGATAAAAGATAAAAAAATTTGATAAACAGGAAAAAAAAAAGAAAAAAAAAAGAAGAACAGCAAGAATAACATGCCAACAAACTTAGAAAAACTTAATTGTATGCTGATTGAATGCTTACCCTGGAATAAGTTGGTACAGTCCAGGGCTTCATTCTATTGCCTGGAATTTTTTGGCTTCTCACATGTGGCCCGTCTTCCAACTTTGTATTTGGTTAGTAGGGATGAGCCGAACACCCCCCTGTTCGGTTCGCACCAGAACATGCGAACAGGAAAAAAATTCGTTCGAACACGCGAACACCGTTAAAGTCTATGGGACACGAACATGAATAATCAAAAGTGCTAATTTTAAAGGCTAATATGCAAGTTATTGTCAATAAAAGTGTTTGGGGACCTGGGTCCTGCCCCAGGGGACATGGATCAATGCAAAAAAAAGTTTTAAAAACGGCCGTTTTTTCAGGAGCAGTGATTTTAATAATGCTTAAAGTCAAACAATAAAAGTGTAATATCCCTTTAAATTTCATACCTGGGGGGTGTCTATAGTATGCCTGTAAAGGGGCGCATGTTTCCCGTGTTTAGAACAGTCTGACAGCAAAATGACATTTTGAAGGAAAAAACTCATTTAAAACTACCGCGGCTATTGCATTGCCGACAATACACATAGAAGTTCATTGATAAAAACGGCATGGGAATTCCCCACAGGGCAACCCCGAACCAAAATTAAAAAAAAAAAATGATGTGGGAGTCCCCCTAAATTCCATACAAGGCCCTTCAGGTCTGGTATGGATATTAAGGGGAACCCCAGCCAAAATTTAAAAAAAAAATTGACGTGGGGTTCCACCTAAATTCCATACCAGACCCTTCAGGTCTGGTATGGATTTTAAGAGGAACCCCGCGCCCAAAAAAAAAAAAAAAACGGCGTGGGGTCCCCCTAAAAATCCATACCAGACCCTTATCCGAGCACGCAACCTGGCAGGCCGCAGGAAAAGAGGGGGGGACGAGAGTGCGGCCCCCCCCCCTCCTGAACCATACCAGGCCACATGCCCTCAACATTGAGAGGGTGCTTTGGGGTAGCCCCCCAAAGCACCTTGTCCCCATGTTGATGAAGACAAGGGCCTCATCCCCACAACCGTGGCCGGTGGTTGTGGGGGTCTGCGGGCGGGGGGCTTATCGGAATCTGGAAGCCCCCTTTAACAAGGGGACCCCCAGATCCCGGCCCCCCCCCTGTGTGAAATGGTAAGGGGGTACTTACCCCTACCATTTCACTAAAAAACTGTCAAAAATGTTAAAAATGACAAGAGACAGTTTTTGACAATTCCTTTATTTAAATGCTTCTTCTTTCTTCCTTCATCTTCTTCTTCTTCTGGTTCTTCTGGCTCTTCTGGTTCTTCCTCCGGCGTTCTCGTCCAGCATCTCCTCCGCGGCGTCTTCTATCTTCTTCTCCTCGGGCCGCTCCGCACCCATGGCATGAGGGGGGAGGCTCCCGCTCTTCTCTTCATCTTCTTCTTCTTCTTCTTCTTCTTCTTCTCTTCTTCATCTCTTCTTCCTTCTTCATTTCTTCTGCAGGCCGCTCCGCATCCATGCATGGAGGGAGGCTCCCGCTGTGTGACGGCGTCTCTTCGTCTGACGGTTCTTAAATAACGGGGGGCGGGGCCACCCGGTGACCCCGCCCCCCTCTGACGCACGGGACATGACGGGACTTCCCTGTGGCATTCCCCGTGACGTCACAGGGAAGTCCCGTCAATTCACCGTGCGTCAGAGGGGGGCGGGGTCACCGGATGGCCCCGCCCCCCGTTATTTAAGAACCGTCAGACAAAGAGAAGCCGTCACACAGCGGGAGCCTCCCTCCATGCATGGATGCGGAGCGGCCCGCAGAAGAAATGAAGAAGGAAGAAGAGATGAAGAAGAGAAGAAGAAGAAGAAGAAGATGAAGAAGAAGATGAAGATGAAGAAGAAGATGAAGAGAAGAGCGGGAGCCTCCCCCCTCATGCCATGGGTGCGGAGCGGCCCGAGGAGAAGAAGATAGAAGACGCCGCAGAGGAGATGCTGGGCGAGAACGCCGGAGGAAGAACCAGAAGAGCCAGAAGAACCAGAAGAAGAAGAAGATGAAGGAAGAAAGAAGAAGCATTTAAATAAAGGAATTGTCAAAAACTGTCTCTTGTCATTTTTAACATTTTTGACAGTTTTTTAGTGAAATGGTAGGGGTAAGTACCCCCTTACCATTTCACACAGGGGGGGGCCGGGATCTGGGGGTCCCCTTGTTAAAGGGGGCTTCCAGATTCCGATAAGCCCCCCGCCCGCAGACCCCCACAACCACCGGCCACGGTTGTGGGGATGAGGCCCTTGTCTTCATCAACATGGGGACAAGGTGTTTTGGGGGGCTACCCCAAAGCACCCTCCCAATGTTGAGGGCATGTGGCCTGGTACGGTTCAGGAGGGGGGGGGGCGCACTCTCGTCCCCCCCTCTTTTCCTGCGGCCTGCCAGGTTGCGTGCTCGGATAAGGGTCTGGTATGGATTTTTAGGGGGACCCCACGCCGTTTTTTTTTTTTTTTTTTGGCGCGGGGTTCCCCTTAAAATCCATACCAGACCTGAAGGGTCTGGTATGGAATTTAGGGGGAACCCCACGTCAATTTTTTTTAAAAATTTTGGCTGGGGTTCCCCTTAATATCCATACCAGACCTGAAGGGCCTTGTATGGAATTTAGGGGGACCCCCACATCATTTTTTTTTTATTATTTTGGTTCGGGGTTGCCCTGTGGGGAATTCCCATGCCGTTTTTATCAATGAACTTCTATGTGTATTGTCGGCAATGCAATAGCCGCGGGTAGTTTTAAATGAGTTTTTTCCTTCCAAATGTCATTTTGCTGTCAGACTGTTCTAAACACAGGAAACATGCGCCCCTTTACAGGCATACTATAGACACCCCCCAGGTACGAAATTTAAAGGGATATTACACTTTTATTGTTTGACTTTAAGCATTAATAAAATCACTGCTCCTGAAAAAACGTCCGTTTTTAAAACTTTTTTTTGCATTGATCCATGTCCCCTGGGGCAGGACCCGGGTCCCCAAACACTTTTTATGACAATAACTTGCATATAAGCCTTTAAAATTAGCACTTTTGATTTCTCCCATAGACTTTTAAAGGGTGTTCCGCGGCATTCGAATTTGCCGCGAACACCCCAAATTGTTCGCTGTTCGGCGAACTTGCGAACAGCCAATGTTCGAGTAGAACATGAGTTCGACTCGAACTCGAAGCTCATCCCTATTGGTTAGTACTTACCTTCTGTTTAGAGCTGAATGAAGCCCTGGACTGTACCAACTTATTCCAGGGTAAGCATTTAATCAGCATACAATTAAGTTTTTCTAAGTTTGTTGGCATGTTATTCTTGCTGTTCTTTTTTTTTCTCTTTCTTTTTTTTCCTATTTATCATTTTTTTAAATCTTTTATCCAGTTAATCTTTTATCATCTAATCAGCGTACTTGTCTGACCACATATTTCTTGTCTAAACCAGCGCTCCTTTATATAAAATAATCTTCATGTTTTTGGTATGTAGTGAGGCTATATTGCCCTTCTCCCTGTAATATAATTGAGCATTTTTTAGCCCTTACGCTTTTATCTACTATTTTTATTTTTCTTTACAGCTTTTAGAGTCCCCGCCGTCTTGCGCTACACTGTTAATGTAGTGCTAGTTTTATGGGGCGGACTGGGCTGAGAGGCAAATTAGTCTAGCGCCCCCATAAAGCTGCCGCACTGCTTCCGGTATGCGGGCGGCTAGCATTCCGCAACTGAGGGGGGCATGTTATTCTTGCTGTTCTTTATTTTTCTCTTTCTTTTTTTCCTATGTAACATTTTTTTTTAATCTTTTATCCAGTTAATCTTCTATCATCTAATCAGCGTACTTGTCCTAGATGGTCTGACCACATATTTCTGGTCTAAACCAGTGCTCCTTTATATAAAATAATCTTCATGTTTTTGGTATGCATTGAGGCTATATTGCCCTTCTCTCTGTAATATAATTGAGCATTTTCTAGCCCTTACGCTTTTATCTACTATTTTTATTTTTCTTTACAGCTTTTATGAGGCTTCCTTCTAGCCCTCTGCAGCCAATTAATGGGCAGTGTGGGGTTATTGCCCTCTTACCCTGGACCGCATTGACCTTGCCCTATTAGGCTGCCAGGCAACGCTGTATCCTGGCCTAGGCCGACAAGGCTCAGGCCTAGGGCAGCACTTTGCAGGGGGGCAGCACGGAAAGAGTCCCCGCCGGCTTGCGCTACACTGTTAATGTAGTGCTAGTCTTATGGAGTGGACTGGGCTGAGAGGCAAATTAGTCTAGCGCCCCCATAAAGCCGCAGCACTGCTTCCGGTATGCGGGCGGCTGGCATTCCGCAACTGAGGGGGGGGGGGTCGCTTCTAATTTTGACTGTCCTATCATCCTGGACCACAGACCTTCCTCACTGTGCTATATGTTTTCTGTTGCACCTTTGGCATGGTTATATCTACTTAGTCCTCTCCATAAAATTATCAAAAATTGTGCTTAAAGTAGAACTATAGGCAACACTTTTTTTTCATTTTGGACAGTCAGTTTATTTTTTAACATCCCTGTCCCATTGCAGAGATTTCCCTTCACTTCCTGCCCCATAGCCAAACAGGAAGTGAGAGGAAATCTATCTCAAATTAAGGGAATCCATTGCCCCCCCCCCAGGCCCTCAGAACTAATGTCCCCACTCAAAAAATTTCAGGGCGGGTCTTAAACAGAAAGGGGTGTGGCTTTGACAGGAAGGGGTGGGTCATATTTAAATTAGGGGGTGCACGAGTTTAGTCAGGTCTAGGGAAGCACAAAACCTAAATACACTAATGCTGCCAGGGTACATTTGGGAATATGTGGTTGTTTGGGAATACAATCCATCACATGGTAGCCTTCTTAGGGGGGTTGGTCCATTGGAGGAGGGGGATTGGACATTTGACACCTTGCAGCCTAATCATTCAGTGATACGCACCCTGTTTTCTTTATTATATTTATGTTATTGTGTTTGTTTCTTTTCATAGGGCCACAACTGTTTTTCTGTTATATTCTATTACCCTGATGAAGCCAATGCCTTGGCAAAACTAGTAGGGAAGAATTGACCTGCTGTTACACTTTACCATCATTCCTTTTGGTCAACAGAATATTGTAAATTGCTCCCTTGTATATGTGGTTCAATATAATGTACTAATGTTTTTACTTTTTGTAGTAAAATTTGTTCTTTCTATATATTCATTGTATTGAGTTGTTGCTGGCATCGTAATAATCCCTCTCCCTTTGCCCTTTACTATACTCTAGTATATGAGGAGTAAATGGAATGTATTGCTCACTGAATCCAGTATTGTTTCAAAGAGGTTTTTTTACTTAAAAGATGAGTCACTTGAAGAAAAACAACCTGCGGTTGATGAAATTTGAAAAATTGGAGTATCAAAGACCGCTTAAATGTAGCATTTAAACCCCTGGCATTCCAGGGGATAACCTTAATCTGAGAAACCATTTATGTGCTGCCAATAAAAAAGATGATAGTATCACTACCGATTAAAAGGATCAGAGGGTCATACATAGCCACTTACGGGTACTGAGCATTCCAATACTAACAACAAACACATAAAGAAGCACATGCCTAGACAGAAGTGTGTCCTCCGAGACCAAGCAGGGTAGTTAAAAAGGGAAAAAAAACAGAAGCAACAAAAAACATATCCCACCCTGTCACTCTGGATTACCAAAACAGTGACTTGATAGCCCAAAACTGTGAACAAACTGTTTAAGCTTAACAGGCTCTCAGCAGGGAGGGGGGGGTGTTGGGTGAAGCCCCCAAGAACAAATAGATGCAGGACACCTCGTGGTACCTCACCTTGAAACTGATGAATAAAGTGTGGAAAGAAATTATTCAGATAATGGGTTGTGAGGGCTTCTCACTATTCTCCTATTTCTCCTATCTGAAGGGGGGATGCTTTGAGCAAGCTACAAGGTTGTAATGATTGTTTTTTTAGAGGGGTGCAATTCTACCAACTGTTTACACAAGATCAATTAAGATACTTTCAGAACCTGCAGCATGCGTTTGATTTTCCCTCTCACATATTTTTTTCAATACCTCCAGCTATGCCATGCCCTTTTAGCGCAGGCCAAATTATCTAACATGAGGTTGACCCCCACTCCTCTTATGGACTCCCTTCCCTCATACAGGAAGGTTCTTATTTCCTCGCTGTGTAGCTCGTTGTTGGATAAATCCTTGTTCAAACTACTTATCCCCAGCAGCATAGGGTAGGAAAAAGATCTTGGGGAGCTTGATGAGGAGACATGGTGAGCCGTGCTGTAGCTGGTTTTTATAGTAGTCCTTTCGCCTATGCAACGGTTACATCAACTTTTTGTAATATACAGGGTTTATAGAACACCTGTGAAACTCCATCAGTGGAACCATAGGGAGAGTCCTGATTGCCCTAGATGCTATGGCTCATCTACAGGTCTCTTACACATATTCTGGCGCTGCCCCAAGTTGGTCCGCTATTGCCACATTATTATTGATACTATAAATAAGTAGTTACAGGTCAAGTTAAATAATAATCCCTTGACATGTGTGTTAGCATATTTAGATGAAGAAGCTTTTACACCGCAGGTCAGAGCCTCTATTACCAGATTGCTATTCCTGGCATGTATTGCCTCTAAGTGGCTACATCCTCTTCCCCCAGCGTTTAAGGATTGGCATACTCAGGTTAATTCTACGCTTCTTTAGGAGCGTCATATATTTGAAAAAACAATGGGATCCATGGCTGCAGACCTCAGTCCTTGCTCCACTGGCACTAGCGTCCTTCTGATTTTTTCAGTGTTAATACTACAAAGAAAATGCATTGCTTATGGCTTTGTAGTTACATCTCTATCTCTAACAAACCACTAGGTATATGTACCCAACTGATATATGTATAGCATAAGTACACTGATTTAAAGACCAGCTCTAGTTGTGACTAATTTTCTTGTTCTTTGGTTAAGATTGTGGTTCTTTTTGTTCAGGTACACTTGTTGTTGTTTACACAACTACATCTCACTGTACTTGGCATTCCCTTAGTGAAATAGGGCGTAAGTAGTGCTTTGTACTCCTTTAGGATTGCTAGCTGGTTTTTGACTGACACATTCTTATATCTTCAATGGATGTACTTAATGTAATGTCATTATGTCTGTGTCTTACTGACAAATTGAGGCAGCAATGTTTACTGCAATATCTTTAGTGTACCATTTTTTTGTTTTTTGTTTTTCACATTCGAGAAGTTAAGCAAGTGTATCCGGCCAGTCCACATGACTGGGTGGCGTGTCAAAGAATTTAGTTATTCCTTGGGTCAACACCCATAACTTGCTGGCATACAACATGCTGTATATTTGGTTTTTCTCCTAGAGTCGTTTCTGAACATCCACAAATCAGCAGTGATGCATCAGCAGCTCAGGGGAGAAATTTGGGAAAAATTAAAGGACATTGTTGTCATATTGTAACTGGGGCTTCTCCCTTGCTTCTTCTAGGATGAGTTCTCGGTCCCAGAAATATAGAAAACGGACCAGGAATGGTCTGGGAGGAGAACAGGTCGGTCTGGGGCAGATCAGCACTTGGTGTGCCCACTTCACTATATACGCCAGGGATATTTGCATCAGGTTCAATAGTTGCCTGAAGAACGATTCAGCAAAAATGGGGTGGGAGCCCTCAACCCCTTCAGGGAGCCCCACCACCCACACATTGTTGTGCCAGAGCCTTTTTTCAGCATCCTCGGAGTGGGCAATCAGCAGCTTAATGGTGCACTGGAGCTCCAACAGGTTCTGGGTGTTGGAGGCAGTGATATCCTCCAAATTCGATATTCGGGACTCAGCGGAGGTAAGGTGGCCCCAAAACTTGTTTAGGTCTTGCCAAGTCAGCAGAGCCAACGTATGCATCTTGTCCATGAGAGAGGATTTACTTGCCTACATCGCTGCAGGGATAACCGTGGTGCAGGAGTCTGCTGCCCGATCAACAGGATCAGCGAGCTGTGGGTTTCCCTTCAGCTCAGAGTCCATGGATGGGACTGTCCATAGATCCATCTATATAGCCACTGAAGAGGAAGAGTTTGGGCTGGAAGGCAAGATGGCCACCATATGTGTCCCTGGCAGGGAGCTTCTAGAGCCTGCAGAGTCTGGCTCCTTGCAGAGCGTCCTTTGACTGGCTAGGATGGTTCATGGCTGGCCCCCTGACCTGGAGGCACAAGTTTGCTGAGCAGGATGGCAGATAAAGAGACAGATTATGCAGGATAATAGGTGTTGGGGACTATAAGCAACTGCTAAGCCGTCTGCTCACACTCGCATTCTGGCCACGCCCCCACCAGGTTTCTGGATTGTTCACATAGGAAAGAACAATTTACATAATACAATGACCAGTAAAGTAACTTATGAAATCTCCAAATGCAGCGCACAATTCTCTTCTTCTTTAATGGGATAATAATGAGGCTGCTTTGCTGGTGATACTAATGGAGTTATTGCAAACAAATTTTCAAAGGCTTTTTTTTTTCTAGTGATATCAAAAATAATATTATTATGTTTTGTTTTGTTTTTTAAGTTACCACAGCACCATTATCCCCTAGTTTATAAGATCAAAGATACAACTGCTGGAGTCCCTTGTCAATTTTACATTGTATTTTTTAAACTGCCTACTCCCAAACTGTCATTTGAAGTAAAACACATAGCCAAATATTATTCTCCACAATGTTTTATTCTGCATTAAAAAAAAAAATAGATATGCTACTGTATCTGCCAATAGAACTTAACCAAAAAGTACATTCTATGCATCCAAACATATAGAAAATATACCAAATCAAATCACTATTCAACCAAAAAAAACTGTCAAAGCAATAACTCCAAAGCCAATAATAAATAAAACATTATCTCTTCCGATTCCGCAACATGTGTGGTTGACGAACGGCCGTTCAGGAATGAACTGAAAAGCACAAAATGAAAAACGTGAAAAGAAAAGCGCAAATTAACACTCACCAAACTTCTACTAACACAAAATTAGCAGAAGGAGCCCAAAGGGTGGAGCTAAAGAGCTGAAAAATCGCGTAGTACATCTAGTATGTCACTACGTTCGTAATTGTTGGCCAATATTTGTGTAACTGTGTGTATGCAAGACAAGTTTGAGCTAACACCCTTCGGACAAAATTCCACGGTTTTGTTGGCAGAAAGTATGATCGTGTGTACAAGGCATTAGAGTGTTTATGTTGCTTGGCATCTCCAATGTATGCTGAAATCTGTTAAGTTGTTATGTGGTCATTGCATTATGAACTCACCACTGTGCTATGCATTTCAATATCAAACCTATTTGCTTAAAATTCTGGAGTTTAATGTTGAACTGGATTATACATCCACAATACAGTTTCTTCTTATCTTTTTTTGGTATATTATATGATAACAGAGTAGCACACAACAGTTTTTTTTCATTTGTAATGCTTATTTTATCACTACATATATTTTGCAAGATGACAAAATAGCCAATTTACTTTACAACATAATTCTAAACTGAATACAGCAGCTGCAAAAAAAAAACATAGTAAATTTACCTTGGGGACAACACAATAGTGCATTTGGGTATGGTTGAAATTAAAATGTAATGGCATTAAAGAACAGTCTCTCAATTCTATTATTACAGAATGAAATGAGATAACACTCAGAGCACAAACATATATGAACTCCATACACAAATCTCTTTATTTGCAATCAGCTTGAGAATATTGTGTAACTATAACTAAATAAATTACAGTGACATTTGGTTGTCTTTAGTTAAAGCAAATGTGTTAATGTGGTATTAAAAATAATATTATGAGAGGCACCCATTTTAATATTATCTTGTATATTCCTAGTATACCCAAAGATGCCAACTGATGTGACAAAGTATAGTGGTAGACTAGTGTATTTTATAATTAAATTAGTGCTACAAGAAAAATGTTTAATTTTTAATTTAGGATAGAGTGAGGGAGGGTTATAACTCCTATCAGTTTTTTTGCCATCCGTATCCCATTGGGGAGATTTCCCTTCACTTTCTGTCCCATAGCCAAAACAAGTTGTGAGAGGAAATTACTCCAAAGTGAGGGAATTCCTGGTTGTCACCAGGGTAACCAGAACCAAAGTCCCTTTGGAAGGATTTTTCTCTATTACTGTTCTGTTGACAACCCAAAATTTGGGAATTTATTTTGCTTTCACTGCCCATGAAAACAGTTAACAGAACAACTACAAAGGCTGAAGCTTTCTAAAGGGGCAGAAAAAGAAATAACATCTGACAACGGTTCCAATCCCTCTCGACTCAATCCAAAAACAAAAAAATGTTTGGCTTACGCTTTAATGCATTTAAAATTGTATTGTTAAGGTGACAAAAAGTCCAGTAAGGATCTGTGCTTGGCTGGCATAGTCCTGTGTGGCTAAGATTGAAGACCTGGTTGGGTCATACCATTTGTACTGTACATCACATCAATACAGTGTATTTTATGCCTTTGGTCTTCAGATTTCTGTGTAGCTTGGGTTTTAACTGTAGTAAATCTGAACGAAAGGTAGCATAGACCCCCCCCCCCCTCGCTTTAGGCCAATGTTACACACGGAGGTTTATTTATTAAAATTGGAGAGTGAAAAATCTGGTGCAGCTCTGCATTTTGTGTCAAACCTTAATTAAACAAGCTGAAGTTAGAAGCTAATTGACTACTATGCACAGTTGCACCAGATTTTGCACTTTCCAGTTTTAGTAGATCGACCCTATAGTATGTTACACATACTCTGCATGACCTGCCATGTAACATCCCATTTTATATGTCACTTTGCATCAAGGATTCAATGTCACCAGCTATTGTAGAGGAGAAGTCCTTATAAATATGTCATTAATATGCCATCATCATGTGTTGAAATTAGGGACAAGCTCAATGTTTGAATCAAACGTAAGTTTGACTCGAACATCGGGTGTTCGCTCATTGGTCGAACAGCGAATATTATGGGGCATTTGGATGCTTTGGCCAATCACAGCGCGGTCTGCTGAGACAGCCTTAATTGGCCAAAGGCAGGGTGTCTTTGGCCAATCATGGCTCAGGGGGACTAAGTCTACGCCCCACACTATATAAGGATGCTTACATAGCGGCCTTGTATAGTGTGTGGACGGAGATAGTTTGAGCTAGATTATGCAGGCCGGTTAGTTAGTGGCTTTGCATTTGATATATATATACAGTCTAGTATATATATATATATATATATATATATATATATATATATATATATATATATATATATATATATATATATATATATACTCTGCATTCAGTGTAGCCTATATATTCAGTGTAGACTCTAAATTTAGTCAATGCAGGCAGTGAAGTTTATATAACACAGTGTATTGAAGTGGTTAAGGGGAACCCCGTGTCAAAATTTTTAAAAATAAATGGCGTGGGGGTCCCCCCAAAATCCATGTCAGGCCCTTCAGGTTTGGTATAGATTTTAAGGGGAACCCCATGCCAAAATTTTGCTCCTGAACCGTACCAGGTCACATGCCCTCAACATGGGGATAGTGTCAAAAAAGTGTCAAAAAAGTAAAAATTACAGCATACAGTTTTTAACAATTCCTTTATTAAAAAAAAAAAAAAATATCCTGCGATGTGAATCCATTGTCAATCACGAAGCCTACGGTCCTGAGAAAAAAAATGGAAAATCTCCGCTCTGCCTCCATGGGAGGCGTCCTGCCGACTGCAGCCTTTTCGCAGTGACAGCTGTTATATAGCCAAGGGCTGGGCTACTGTAAGAATCGATATAATTATTAATATTATATCTGCGTATTAATTTGTCTAGTCCCTATCATTAGTTGGTCTAATAAACTCTGAGCACATGCTATTGTTAATATCACAATAATACCAGGTTAGCTATGAAACCAAACACACGGTGCTGCTAGTAAACAATATCCTATTTTTATTTCCCAAGGAGTTAGGAAACTATCATAAAAGTACTAAAAGAGTATTACAATGTTACATAGCTTACAATCAGAACACACTATACTAACAGCACATCTCTACGACATATAACAACAATGAAATATCAAAGATACTTATCACACATGGTTTCCTCTGCGGGTTCTGGATGTAAAAGGGGTCTGGGCCTCATGGAATATAGGCCCAAGCCCTCGGTCAGAGCAAGGTCCCAAGATAGCAAAAGGGATGACCTTACCGCAGGCTTCTCAGCAGCCAAAAGAGGAAGATTAAAAACCTATGTGTTCCTTTCATTCAAACATACACGCCCACTCATAGCCACCCCCATTTGCCTTTATCCAATACACATTGCCGAGGAGGTATCCCTCCCAAATGTCTGCCCATTCTCCAGGAAGCATGCTAAATTGTCCAGCAGGGCCAGCGTCTCTTTGAAACTTGTATTCCCACATGTCACAGCAGGTTGGCTTGAGCCAAGGCATTGTTCTTCTGATCACAGAGCTTTGATGTGTTTCATTCCTACCTGGCTGTGTCAAACAGGAAATGAAATACCAGAAGTAAGATATTAAACCATGTTGCTATCCAACAGCTACCCAGTGACATAATTGGGTGACCCCGCCCCTTCTGACATCATGTGATGTCAGAGGGGGCGGGGTCACCCGTTTAAGTCACCAGGTGGCCCCGCCCTTGGCTATATAATAGCTGTAAAAGTGAAAAGACGGAAGTCGGCGGGACGCCTTCCAAGAGTTTTTATGTTTTTTTTCTCTCGGGACCATCGGTGTTGTGATTGACGATGGATTTACATCGTGGGGCACTTTTTTTTATATAAAAGAATTGTCAAAAACTGCTGTCGTTTTTACTTTTTTGACACTTTTTTGGTGAATGGGTAGGGGTACAATGTACCCCTACCCATTCACATAGGGGGGGCAGAATCTGGTGGCCCCCTTGTTAAAGCGAGCTTCCAGATTCAGATAAGCCCCCCACCCGCAGACCCCCATAACCACCGGGCAAGGGTTGTGGGGATGAGGCCCTTGTCCCTATCAACATTTAAAATTTGGTGTGGGTTTCCCCTTAATATCCATACCAGACCTGAAGGCCCTGGTAATGGACTGGGGGGAACCCACGCTGTTTTTTTCAATTATTTTTTATGTATATTGCTGGTATCTGACAATACATTACAGCCACAAGCAATTTTGCATTACATTTTTTCCTTTAGAAATGTCATTTTGCTGCGGTACTGTTATAAACATGGGAAAGAGGCGCTAATTTACAGGCAGACTAAGGGGACCCCCAGGCACGATATTTAAAGGAATATTTCATTTTTATTGTTTCACTTAGGTCTTGGACCTGCTTGCACAGCCTAGTAAAGATACTGTATGGCTCTCTTCTAGACCAGCCATAGCCTGGAACAGTGTTTTTTTTAACCATTTTTTTTCAGTCAAGGCACCCCTTATAATTGTGCACAATCCCAGGGCACACAAGTCTGAGATCTTGTTCACACCAAGAGGTGCATTGGAGCACATGCACTTTTTTGTGCGTTCTTACACATTTTTTGTAATAAGCTGCTTTATGTGCGTGAAACAAGCAAAAGGGTGTTGGCATGATTTTTAAAATTGCGCAGCACCAAAACACATGGTACTTCGGTACCATGGATTTTAGCAGGCGTACGCGCATTTTCTAGATGTGTGGGGGTGTCATTAAGAATTAATGGCACCCAATGCATGTCTGCAAAAGGCAGCACATTTTTGTGTGGCATGGGAACACAGCCTATTTCGCAAACACAGAGTACACAGATCAGTAGTAAGTAGTAGTTATACATAAGTATAATTTTATATATACATATACATATATATATATATATATATATATATATATATATATATATATATATATATATATATATATATATATATATATACACAATGTCTTGAAAAAGTATTCATACCCCTTGAAATGTTCCACATTTTGTCTTGTTACAACCAAAAAAGTAGACATATTTTCTTGGGATTTTATGCGATAGACCAACACAAATTGGCACATAATTGTGAAGTGGAAGGAAAACGCTAAATGATTTTAAATTTTTTTTACAAATAAATATCTGAAAAGTGTGGCATGCATTTGTATTCAGCCAATACTTTATAGAACCATCTTTCACTGCAATTACAGCTGCCAGTCTTTTTGGATATGTTTCTACTAGCTTTACACATCCAGAGAGTGACATTTTTGCCCATTCTGCTTTGCAAAATAGCTCAAGCTCTGTCAGATTGGATGGAGAGCTTCTGTGAACAGCAATTTTCAAGTCTTGCCACAGATTCAGCTTCCCTGTCCCTGCTGAAGAAAAGCATCCCCACAACATTATGCATCCGCATAACATGATGAGACATGATGATGTCTCATCTGACCAGAGCACCTTATTCCACATGTTTGCTTTGCCCCCCACATGTCTCCTCGCAAACTGCAAACAGAACTTCTTATGGCTTTCTTTCAAAAATGCCTTTCTTCTTGTCACTCTTCTATAAAGGCCAGATTTGTGGAGTGCACAACTAATAGTTGTCCTGTGGACCGATTCTCCCACCTAAGCTGTGGATCTCTGCAGCTCCTCCAGAGTTACCATGGGATGTTCAAAGCTTGGAATATTTTTTATAACCTAACCCTGCTTTAAACTTCTCCTCAACTTTATTCCTGACTTGTCTGGTGTGTTCCTTGGCTTTCATGATGCTGTTTGTTCACTAAGGTTCTCTAACAAACCTCTGAGGGCTTCACAGAACAGCTGTAATTATACTGAGAATAAATTACACACAGGTGGACTATTTACTAATTAGGTAACTTCTATAGGCAATTGGTTCCACTAGATTTTAGTTAGGGGTATCAGAATAAAGCCTTAGTTGAAAAAGTTTTTGGTAATTTTGTTGCGGCAACCCTGGGGGCTCCTTACGGCAACCCAGGTGTCAGGGCACGGTTCACTGCAGAGGTGTCCAAAGATCTACTCTCCCTTTCTCTGTGCTACCAAAGACCTGCTGCTTCTCACGGGTGCCACCTGTCTGCAGACACTACTCCATTGCATCAGCTGTATTCCCAGATGTTCCTCTGACAAGCATTCTAGTCAGAACAACTCTGCAAGCCTTTCAGCAGGTGACCCATGCTACTTTGGCCCTGACTTTGAGCCACCAGCACCAGGTACTTGATACTAGGGTGCCTCCAGTTGAGACATGCTGCCCTGGACTACCCTTGCTGTTTATCATACTTAAATTAAGCTTGTTGCTAGATTAAAAAGTTTTAAAAAGGCCTGTCTGTATAGAAACTCAACACTATAATAACACTCCTCTGATCTGGAATGTTTATCTTTCTAAAATGCCAAATATAAGTTTGTATCACTTAACTGATATTGGCATGTTGGTCCACCTTATATGAAAGAGATTGATTGACTTGTTGCTGTGGCAGTGTTTACTAGGAGAAAAAAATATGTCTGTGCATGTATACCAGTATTTTTAATTCCAGAGAATTATTAATCCCTGTATCTTAAAGTGATTGTAAACGATCACCTTGTAAAACAACCCATTCAGTTTAAAATAGAAATGAAAGGCACAACATAGTTGTATATATTTAAAAAAACATTATAATGATCTTTTTTCCCTTTTTTATAAGTGATCACATTCCCCCTTCACTCAACTGCATAAGAGCGGGGGGTGGGGGGAGAAGCAGGAGCACGCTAAGCTTCCCAGTGAGTGGCTGTGCAGCGGGGGAGCATCAGGACAAGTCTGATCCTTGGAGGAGAGCAGACTGAGTTACCAGCATAGCTAGAGGACTGACCACGGTGTGCTCTCCTGCTTAGTGTGGTCTGTTTTTAATAGGAATGCAAGGGGATTAGCAGGAACACCAGCTATTTCACACAAATGAAGCAATACAAAGAGAACAGGATACTTTCTCATACAAGTACATGGTACAGCAGGCACATATCAGGAATATGAAGTGTTGGGGTAACAAACGCTTTAAGGACTTAAGATATAGAAAATTGCTCTTAAGCTAACCATACACTTTACAGACTTATTGTGCAATCTCCTTTAAGCTCACTACACTCATTACAATATGACCATATGAGTTCCTTAAAATCTGTCAACAACTATGGGGTTGCCTGATTGCTAGTTTGAAGAGGTCATAATATTACATAATTTGGGGTAAATCCAAAAATTGTTTTTAATACAAGAACTGTATGGTCAGATTGCACCATGAAAGTCAAGTGTTAGACCATCCAGTAGACATGTCTTATGCCCCGTACACACGGTCGGACTTTGTTCAGACATTCCGACAACAAAATCCTAGGATTTTTTCCGACGGATGTTAGCTCAAACTTGTCTTGCATACACACGGTCACACAAAGTTGTCGGAAAATCCGATCGTTTCTGAACGCGGTGACGTAAAACACGTACGTCGGGACTATAAACGGGGCAGTAGCCAATAGCTTTCATCTCTTTATTTATTCTGAGCATGCGTGGCACTTTGTGCGTCGGATTTGTTTACACAAGATCGGAATTTCCGACAACGGATTTTGTTGTTGGAAAATTTTATATCCTGCTCTCAAACTTTGTGTGTCGGAAAATCCGATGGAAAATGTGTGATGGAGCCCACACACGGTCGGAATTTCCGACAACAAGGTCCTATCACACATTTTCCGTCGGAAAATCCGACCGTGTGTACGGGGCATAAGAGTTTTTGCATATATTTACACACACACACCCACAAGCACACATTCTGATTGTTTCACCTATGTTTCTCATATCATGATAGCTTAGGGTTTATTGCTGATGTGGAGAAAACTATATTTTTTTTATCCCAAAACATAACAAGTTCTGTTCTGGGTCCTGAAGCCCAGAGACTTTAATGAGCTTTGAGTGGAAGAGGCTTCTATTCTTAGGTCCACATCTTACCTGGGAGCTAGACCTCATTATTAGTCTCAGGCCTTTATATACTGTATATTTTCTGACTGATGCTCAGGGCTCTCTCTTTTGCTCTCTCTGCTGTAAAAAGCCTGCTGCTGTGTGAAAAGGCTGAGTGCTGACAGAACATAATGAGAGATACAAGTGATGCCTGTTTTGTTTGGGGAACCAGTTAGGGGGTATCCTGTTATTCCAGAACTGAACTTAATGAGCAACTTGGGCAATCAGATATTTTTTTTGTTTTGTGTAATTACCTTGCTTTAAAAAGCCCTCAGGCACTGACACTGTTGTGTTGCTAAATAAAAGTGCAGGTGACACCTGTTTGGATTGTTCCTGGCTGTTCCTGTCTTGTGCATGGTTTACCGCTGCCAATAGTAGTTACATTTGCCCTAATTACTATACTTTATATATTATAAATAAGCCTTGTACAAATTGCAGCTGCAGGGCTTGGCTTAGCCCCACTAAGATCAGGGCCTTACATATCAGACTATGGCAATATCACCATATTATATTAGACAACACATATGGCTACAATAGGACCTAAGTGTCAGAGAAGCTCCCAGAGTGCACAAAGTGTTGGGCGCTCTGGTGCGCGCGGGTGTGCACATGCGCGCGCACGTGCTGTTGTACGCCTCTGCGCATTGGCGTACGCATGTGTGCAGCACTTGGCGCCAATCAGCCCATTTAAGCTGTCAGGACACTCTGCTCGATACTGTCTGATCTGCAGCTCCCTGTGTCCTTGTTCCTGTTACCCTGTTTAAACGTTTGACCTCCTGACCTCCTCCGGCTTGCTCCTTGGATTACCCTTGTCTTCTGCCTGCACCTGGGCCTGTCTTGACTTCGAACCTGCTGGCAACTCTGTACTGCGCTGCCCGCCTGTTGCCAACCCTGCCTGTGACCCGACCTGCCTGCTACGCTCCTGCTCTGCACCTGCTGCCTGTGTACCGGCCTGCTGTCAAGTGATCTCCAATCCGCCAGCACCTGGATGCTGAGCCGGCTCCTCTGCTACCACCCGCCAGGCTCTCATACCACTCTGCGCTCCCGTGCCTCCTGTCTATACTACCAAGGCCCGCGAGCCAGACACGTAAGGGAGACCTTCCTCTGCTATATTGGGCTCATCGGTCAGGTACGTGGAAGTCTGACAGTATCAGACAGCCATGTCCAAGCCCGAGCAGGGAACCTCCCCCATGGAGGAACTGTGTAGACATCTGGCGGTTCTCACGCAAGCTGTGAAGAGCCTTCAAGATGGCTTCACAAGGTTGGAAGAACGAGTCCTTCTTCTGCAGGGTTCCCATCTGCACCCTCAGTAGTGATGCTACCTCCTGAGCCTAGGGTACCCACACCCAAAATATTTTCGGGAGAATGCAACGCCTGCAAACTCTACTTTGCTCTGCAACCCCTCACCTTCTCCTTAGTGGCAACTAAGGTAGGCTTTGTGATCTCTCTTTTGTCTGGTGAACTGCAAACCTGGGACCACCATCTCCTGGAGCAAAAGTCAGGATCCCTGGATAATCTTGATGCCTTCTTTTCTGCTATGTCCCAGTTGTATGAGGACCCTCAACTAACTGCGACTGCCGAGGCCACCTTACATGCTCTACAACAGGGTCGTAGAGCAGCAGAAGACTATGTGGTGGAATTCAGGCGTTTGCGTTCCGACACAGACTGGAATGACGCTGCCCTGCGTTATCAATTTCGAATTTCGAATGGGATTGTCTGACCCATCTAAAGATGAGCTGACACGGGTCGGAATACCCCAATCTTTGGACGAACTTATCAATCTGCCTGTCCAAATTGACCAACGCCTAAGGGAGCGCCATTTAGAGAGATCCACCAGTCAATTTTGCCCCACCTGGATGCTTCCCAAGGTTTCCAGCTCTTCCAGACAGTTTCCTCTTACTCCAACCGCCCCGGGCCTCGATACCCCTGAACCTATGCAGCTTGGTCTTCTCCGTCCGTCTCTCACTCTGGAAGAATGGCAGCGCAGACGCGTCAACAATCTCTGCATGTATTGTGGGGAACCCGGGCACTTACGTGAGGTCTTGCCCTAACAAGACGCGTAAGTCTCTTCCAACTTCTCCGATGTGTGCATCTGTCCTGCCTAATCCTGCTACTCACCTTGCTCTCTTCATCATTTTACAGCTTGCAGGAAAGGATATCCCAGTCTCAGTCATAATTGACTCCGGAGCATGCAGCTGCTTCATTGACCTGACTTTCGCTGCCAACCACTGCATTCCTCTTCGATCAAAGACTCAGGGACTTGCTGCACATCTCTTTGATGACTCCACCCTTAGTTCTAGTCCTGTCACGCAGGCAACTGTCCCTTTGCTGGCTACCATGGGCACCCACCATCAGGAACTCCTGCGCCTGGATGCCATTTCCTCTCCTCTTTTTCCCATCATCATAGGGATGCCCTGGTTACAAGCCCACAACCCTGGCATTGACTGGACCACTGGGGAAATCAAATTCCTCTCCAAATACTGCCAGCAGCACTGCTTACATGGAACTCCTGTTAAACCTGCTCAACTTCTCTGCCTGGACATTGACATTGAATTACTGAAAACTATCCCTGCACCCTACCAGGATTTCCTGGACGTGTTTAGTAAGAAGGGGGCAGAGACTCTTCCCCCTAACAGGTCCTACGACTGCCCGATAGAACTCCTACCAGGAACAGAATTTCCTTATGGAAGAATCTTCCCAGTAACAGAGCAGGAGCTGGATACACTAAAAATCTACATTTATGAGAACCTAAAGAAGGGTTTTATCTGCTCGTCCACCTCTCCGACCGGTGCTGGCTTTTTCTTTGTAGAGAAAAAGGACCGTTCCCTATCGGGAGTTGAATAAGATAACTATCAAGAACCGTTAACCACTGCCTCTTGTGCCCAAACTCTTCCAAAGACTAGGATCCGCAGTCATTTTCTCTAAATTAGATCTCCGTGGTGCCTATAATTTTATCCGTATCCGAGATGGAGACGAGTGGAAGAAAGCCTTCCGTACTCAATTCGGGCAGTTCGAGTACCTGGTTATGCCTTTCGGCCTATGCAGTGCAACGACAACATTCCAGCATTTTGTCAACGACATTTTCTAGACTATCTGGACTTATGTAATGTATGTAACGTATGTAATAGTATATTTGGACGACATCTTAATCTTCTCCTCTTCAGTAACTGACTATCGCAGGCACATTTGAAATGTCTTAACTCGGTTCAGGCAGCATAAACTTTATGCCAAACCAGAAAAATGCCAATTTGAACTCCAGTGCATTCAGTTCCTAGGCTTAGTCATTTCTATCAATGGCATCAGGATGGATCCCCAAAAGGTGTCCGCCATCCTGGACTGGCCTGCACCCTCAGATAAAAAAGGGGTACAACACTTCATCGGCTTTTCCAATTTTTATCGGAAGTTGATCAGGAGCTTTTCTGCAATAATTGCTCCCATCACTGAGCTGACCAAGCAAGGAAACCGATTTTGTTGGTCTTCTAAGGCGCAATCCGCCTTTGAAAAACTTAAGGCGTTATTCACCTATGCTTCTATTCTGAAACACCCAGACCCTGCCCTACCATTTGTCCTCGAAGTGGATGCATCAGAAATTGCAGTAGGAGCTTTCCCAGCGGCAAGACGCCAAAGGACGTTCTTTACCCAGTGGCTTTTTTTTCACGCAAGCTCTCCACTGCGGAGAAAAATTATGATGTGGGTGATTGTGAGCTTCTGGCCATCAAGGCCGCCCTAGAGGAGTGGCGTTATCTACTGGAGGGTGCTGCACATCCCATTTTGGTCTATACAGACCACAAAAACTTGGAATATTTAAGAACAGACAAGCGATTGAAACCATGGCAGGCGAGGTGGGCTCTTTTGTTCTCGAGATTTCAGTTCCACATTACATACAGACCTGGCTCCAAAAACAACAAGCCGGATGCACTCTCCCACATGTTCCATGACTCTGGAAAATCCTTACCTCCAGATACCATCCTCCCTTCAGGAAATTTTCTGTTACTCCAAGGGGATCTCCTATCCCGAATAAAACAAGCCTCTATGGAATGGACCCCATCTGCTGAAAACAATGTAAGGGCCCAAGATGGCCTGTTTTGGCACAAGGGCAAAATTGTGGTCCCTGAGGATCTAAGGGTAGCATTACTGGAGCTCTGCCACAGCCATAAGTTGGCCAGACATTTTGGCATTCTGAAAACGGCTGAACTGGTGCAGCGCACGTTCTGATGGCCTCAGCTGACAAGTGACTGCAAGAGTTACATGGAGTCATGCATTACCTGCGCCCGAAGCAAAAATAGCCGGGTGAGAGCCTGGGGCCTACTAAAGCCCTTACCCGTCCCAGAAAGGCCCTGGAAAATGATTTTGATGGATTTCATTGTGGAGCTCCCTCAGGCAGAGGGTTTTTCAACTATCTTTGTTGTGGTGGATAGATTGTGATGGCCCACTTTCAGCCTATGAAAGGCACACCTTCGGCTATGGAAACGGCAAAGATTTTTATCAAGGAAATAGTGAGGCTGCATGGAGTCCCGGCAAGTATTGTATCTGATTGAGGTGTCCAGTTTACCTGCAGGTTTTGGAAGGCTCTCTGTGGTTCTCTTGAAATTGAGTTGGCATTTTCTTCTGCCTATCATCCTCAGACGAACGGGCAGATGGAGAGAACCAATCAGACTTTGGAGCAATACCTCCGCTGCTTCTCTGCTTTCTCACAGGATGACTGGGTCTCTTTACTGCCTTTTGCTTAGTTTTCCTACAACAACTCCCTGCATTCTGCCATTAAGCAAACGCCATTTTTTGCCAACTATGGTTTCCATCCATCTTTCCTGCCCAGTTCTTTACCTGAGTGTACCATCCCCGCAGTCTCTGAAACAATGGACTTCTTCCTCACTAACAATAAACTTTTACAGGAAACCATGGCTAAAACTCAGGAATACAACAAAAGGATGTTTGACAAAAAGAAGCGAGGAAAACTTATCCTAGAACCTGGCAATGAGGTTTGGTTGTCCACAGCTAACTTAAAAATGGCTTGTTCTTCAAGGAAACTGGGCCCTAAATTCATGGGTCCTTTCTCGGTTAAGAGTAAAATTAACAATGTCACTTACGAGCTTGACTTACCCGGTACTTTGAAGATCCATCCAGTCTTTCATGTAACTCTGTTGAAGCCTGTTATTCTGAATCCTTTTTCTGGCCGAAATACCGTTCCACCAGAACCTATAGTAAACAATAACGAAGAGGATTTTGAGGTGGAAGCAATCCTGGATTGCAGGAAAAGGCACAACCAAATTCAATATCTAATCAAGTGGAGGGGTATGGACCAGAAGATAATTCCTGGGAGCCGGTAAGCAATTTGCATGCCGAGGAACTTTTATGGGCTTTTAGGAATTCCCATGCCACCAGACTGGCCCAATTGCCAATTGGACATCCGGAGGCTACCCTTGAGGTGGGGGCACTGTCAGAGAAGCTCCCAGAGTGGACACAGTGTTGGACGCTCTGGTGCGTGCCGGAGTGCGCTGGCGTGCGTGCACGCTGTTATTGGTGCAGGCATGCGAGCACGTGCGCTCGCGGATGGGCGCACGCCTGTGCGCATTGGTGTATGTACGCGTGTGGCGCTTGGTGCAAATTGGCCTATTTAAGCTGTCAGAACACTCTGCTCGGTGCTGTCTGATCTGCAGCTTCCTGTGTCCTTGCTTCTGTTACCCTGTTTGAACGTTTGACCTCCTGATTACCCAGCTTGCTCCTTGGATTACCCTTGTCTTCTGCCTGCACCTGACCTCGGCCTGTCTTGACCTCGAACCTGCCTGCTCCTCTGTACTGTGCTGCCTGCCTGTTGCTAACCCTGCCTGTGACCCATCCTTTCTGCTCCGATCTTCTCTGCACCTGCTGCCTGTGTACCGGCCTGCCAGCCTGCTGTCAAGTGATCTCCAATCCACCAGCACCTGGATCCTGAGCCGGCTCCTCTGCTACCACCCGCCAGGCTCTCATACCATGCTGCGCTCCTGTGCCTCCTGTCTATACTACCAGGGGCTGCAAGCTAGACACGTAAGGGAGACCTTCCTCTGCTATATCAGGCTCATCGGTCAGGTATGTGGAAGTCTGACACTAAGCCTGGGTAAAGTCTTTAATCCACCTGAACACAGAAGCACAAACCATGACTGCTTTTGATCTCATTGAAGTGGGGGGGGGGGGGGGTGCAATCTTAAAAATCAATTCTCAGGTTAAACTGGATGGATTGGCCCATTGTTTAGAACATTTGGAGGCCCATGATATAGAGTATAGGGCTCAGAATTTATAATGTATAGAACACAGTGGTCAGGTGTATATAATGTACAGTCAAGGTTATAGAGTGCAGCAGCAATACGTATGTACGATACAACAAGCAAAGGTATGTACTACGCTGCACAGCATGTAATATGTGCTGTATATTACATAATCCCGCTGAAATCTGTATGCTGTGTTGTACGTTGCTTTCTCTTGACCACTACCCAGGTTATTGAGCTATACATTATATAATCAATATATAATCCTTACCACTGGTCTCTTTACAATAGGCTGTGTGTCAACATACTACTGACAATTGCACTCGATATGCCTTACCTACACTTTAACTGCTGTACATTGCCTACTTTTGACTGCAGGATTCTGTATACTGTAGTATATTTTGCACACAACCTGATTGATACACTTCGAGCATACATAGTGGTTTAGTTTATGTAATGTATAACCTTGCGCATAGTGAAGTGGTGAGAGTAATATACATCCCTGCATGCATTGGTCAAGAATATGTAATATGCATCACAGCACACAGAGTTCAGGCTCAGGAATATGTAATATACACCACATCATACCAATTACAGCAGTAATAAGTACAGTCCAGCAGGCAGAAGCTAATACCTAATTCCTTAACCACTTGCCGACTGCTGCACGCCAATATATGTCGGCACAATGGCAGCGGTGGGCAAATGGGCGTACCTGTACGTCCTCTTTAACTGGCAGGGCTAGCGGGTGCACGCACCCACCGTGTACAGCGTGACCGTGCCAGCGGGACACGATGACTTGATGTCCACTGGTGTCCGGGCGATTGTGTTAAGGAGCCGCAGAACAGGGAGATGCCTATGTAAACAAGGCATTTCCCTTTTCTGCCTAGTGACATGACAGAGATCACTGCTCCCTGTCATCAGGAGCAGGGATCGCTGTCATGTGAGTGGTGGCCCACCCCCCCACAGTTAGAATCACTCCCTAGGACACACTTAACCCCTTGATCGCCCCCTAGTGTTTAACCCCTTCCCTGCCAGTGTCATTTACACAGTAATCAGTGCATTTTTATAGCACTGATCTCTATATAAATGACAATGGTCCTAAAATAGTGTCAAAAGTGTCCAATGTGTCCGCCATAATGTCACAGTCACAATAAAAATCGCAGATGGCCGTCATTACTAAAAAAAAAAATAATAAAAATGCCATAAAACTCTCCTCTTATCAATATACGCTTATTGCAATTTTTTTTACCAAAAATATGTAGAAGAATACATATCGGCCTAAACTGAGGAAAAAATAGTTTTTTTAATATATTTTTTAGGGATATTTATTATAGCAAAAAGTTAAAAATATTGCTTTTTTTCTCAAAATTGTGGCTCTTTTTTTGTTTATAGCACAAAAAATAAGAACCGCAGAGGTGAGCAAATACCACCAAAAGAAAGCTCAATTTGTGGGAAAAAAAGGACGTCAATTTTGTTTGGGTGCAACGTCGCGCGACTGCGCAATTGTCAGTTGTGCTCTGGTCAGGAAGGGCGTAAAATCTTCCGGGGCTGAAGCGGTTAAGCAACACCCCACAAAATAACCATCCTCTGCACCACTTTTTTACAGTTCGCTTCTTCACCCCCCCCCCCATCTACAGCTCATCTGTGCATCCCCCACCATAGCTCACCTCTGCACTCTCTTTCTACAGATCTCCTCTGTGTCCATGTCCACAGCTCACATATGCATTCCAATCCACAGCCCACAGCTTACCTCTTCATCCAAGTTCATAGCTCGCCTTTGCACAGCTCTAACATCTGAACTCAGCCCTCCCCTATCTACAGCTCTCACCTTTACACCCAACCCCCACCCATCTACAGCTTTCATCTTTCCACCCTGCCCCTACCAATTTACAGTTTTCGTTCTTCACCCAGCCCCCACCCATCTACAGTTCTCTCCTGTTCATCTAGCAGCTTTCTTCCATCCTATCCACAGCTTTTCCTCTTGCTGCGCCCAGCAACCCCTATACATAGTGTATGGGTGTCCCTCGCGCTACTCTGAGTAATAGGTGGATGAGTGAAAATAATAATAAGTGAAAAGAATCTGCAGTAAAACCTAATGGTGTACACAGCACCTAACAATGAATTAGATAAATAAAGTGATTTCGCGCAGATTGGCAAATGTACAAATTCCAAAAAGTGCAATGTGCAATCAAGGGAAGTGAAAACTTCATATAAAAATAAAAGAAATTGTGCAAAAGTAGGTTATGTAGCACTAACCCCCGAAGGAGCTGCTGAAATAAATTGGGTTGTTGCCGTCACCCCTTACCTGAAGTTTCACCACATCAAGAACCAAGAGTCCATGTTAAGCTTTGTATCCAACAATGTATGCACCAGTCACTTTAGTATTTTTCCAATGCTTTAATGAAAGAACTTGAAAGAAGTAGCAGTGAAGCGGTAGAAAAGGGAGTTGCAGGAAAATTTAAATACCTTTGTCAGATCATTGAGGGATTGAAGATCTTAGAGACGATTATACCTTCAGTATAAAGATCTTTGCCCACCCGGATAGGTCTCTCTTACTGACCTAGCAGCCAGAATGGAGCATGAACAAAAAGTCTCTGCCACAGACTTTACAGGAACAAAATTGCTATACGATCCTCTGCCACAGGATGTAGTATTAGATGAACAGTCCTCTGCCACAGGACATAATGGTTTTAGATGAACAGCGACACAGTACCAGAACCTTTAAGCTGACCCGGCAGTACTGTGCGGTAAGTTAGGTTAGGATGCATCCTCCAATTGAGTCACCAGGCCCCTCTTGAGACCAGCCTTCCGCACGGTCCTCTCCAAGATGAGTCCTCCCCTGGACCTTCTCAATTGCTTGGCTTCTTCCCACAGGACAGACAGCACAGGACCACCTCTAAACCAGCGGGCCCCAGACGACCTCTGGGTCCACCTACAGTAACACAGCCACGGGCCAGCATGGCCCCGAGACTGAAAGGAAGCCGTCATATACCTTTAGTCCAGGAGGGCCAGCAGGTAAAAGAGAACCAAAAATGGCATCTGCTCCTTAACCGGTTCAATACCGGGCCTTTTCACCCCCTTCCTTCCCAGACCAATTTTTAGTTTTCAGTGCTGTCGCACTTTAAACGACAATTGCGCGGTTGTGCGACGTTGTAACCAAACAAAATTGACATCCTTTTTTCCCCACAAATAGAGCTTTCTTTTGGTGGTATTTGACTTTCACATACACATACTGTGCCAGTTTAACACATATTACACGTTCAATTGTAATAACTGGTGTAGTTATACACGTACCATTAATGTATACACACACCCACTGTGGGTTCACAGTGTTGTTTTAATCACCATGCTGCACCGTTCATCATTTATTTTCATCTAGTTTTTCTTTTTTTCTTAAATCATTCATTTCCTTTTTTGCTTTCACCTATTTTTTTTACATTTTTTCACAATTATTCACAGAACTGGGTTTGTGTCCCATATGTACACACCTCATGTCTTGGAACTGTGTCGTGGTTGTCCGGCCTGCTCCATGGCTGCTGTTTCCCATTGTCCCCTCTCCTGTTTTCCTGTGGCTGCTGGGGAGGGGGAAGGGATCTCCCGCCTCAACTCTGGGGGAGACAGCTCATTCAGGGCCACTGTCCTACTCCATCATGGGAACCGCCGGGTCACACCTATGGGCTGCTCCATAAGTCATGTATAAACTGCTAGCTCCTGCTCTCTTTTAGAAAGCATGGTACATCATTTGAGATTCTATTTACCCATTTATTCATTTAATTTTAGAGCCAAATTTATGCATCCTACTCCTGATGATTGGCTGTAAACGCCATGAAACACGTTGAGTCTTCACTCAAGGGTGCCAAGTCAAGCTTGCCTTAAATCATGAACTCTATCATTAGTACTTATTGTTCGCACCTATTATGATTATCATGTTTATCATGTCTATTTGATTTGTATATTTAGTTACTTTATTTATTGCCATTGTTTGTACCAATCATGTCCATTTATCATTGATATTCAATATGTTTTTATGATTATTATTATATTTATCATGTCTCTTTTCGTATACATTATGTATTATATATTATTTATATTATACATTATATATTATTTGATTTATTTGATTTATTGAATTCATTCATTTCTTCATTCATTATAGCTATATGGATCCCCTTATTGGGATTGTGACATTCAATTTATTTATAATTATGCATTTTATGCATTATTATCATTTACACAGACATGCCTCATGCAAAATCCCAAATCCATTTTCTCTTTCTTCTATATACATCTCCCAGCATTCACAGTTCCAAGTTTGAGAATAAGGAGCTTAATGTTCATAGAAACGCCGCCTTGTGACAAAATAAAGGAACTGGATTAAGGTAATTCTAAATTTACACATTAGACTTACACATAAGAATCTGCATAGTCTCGTAACAGCAATTCTGGTTACACTTACAGCAGCTGACACGGCTCTAGGACATTTTTTTTCCAACATACAGCATGCTTCCTGCATTGCCTTTCTTACACAATGCCAGTGTGCAATGGATTATGGCTGGCAAGCCCAGGGCACAAGTTGATATAGATATAGGGCATGTGCCCTAGGGGGAGCTCTGCAAGTGATTCTGCAGCAAGATTGTCAGGAGTGGTTAGCTCCACACAGCCTCCAGAGCAATCTGGAGGGGCACCACTGATATCTGTGGGGGTGGTCCACCCCACCACCCCCCTAGATCCAGCCTTGCTGTCCACTCTAAAGACTACATTTTGGATAAGGCTGCAAAATAAGCATAATTGTAAGGAATTGCATGCTGGCTTTATTGCTTTAATGCAAATAATGCCCAAGATATATTTTTAAAATAACTCTGGATGTTTTAATGTTTATTCCTGTGTTTATTTAGCAATATTGCAAAGGACACTTCGCCATCATATCAGTGTTAGTCTATGCTGATGACTTTTTAAATATTTATATGTTGTATTTTAGCAATTCTTTTTTTGCTGAATACATGGTGCTGTGAATAATCAAATGTCTATTGTATAATTCATGCATTTATAGCCTCAAAATAATTTTAAAGTAGAAGCCCTTAGGACAAGATGTCCATTTCTTAAGCAAACTGTAATGTCAAGACAAGTAAATCTGGAATTCTATCTTTAGGAGGAAGTATTATGAACATAAAATTGAAAGTAAATATCATATTTACAGGATAGACCATGTTGGTTTCATCTATTTAAATAAGACTAATTATTACCATTTTTTACATTGTCCTGCCCCTGTGGGACAAAGAACGTGCAATACTTTGTCATATGTTGCTAGGTGCTTCCAAACTTTAGTTATGAAGTTAAACTTGGGATGGGCTAAGCTTTGACAAGACAGAGGAGCACTGTTCAAAAAAGGTCCAGACGTTCTGCAGGCTGTCCTACGCTAAAGACAGAGACGGTTAGAGAGTTACAGAAGAATGTTCTGTTGGCTTCTTTTCTCCAAAAGTAGCTGTAAACTCACAGGTTCTGAGAACCACCTAGTGACTGCTAGCCAAACAGCTGTAGTGGTGTGCGGGATCATGTTATATTTCACTATCTCCTGTCCTCTTCAACCAAGTTTCATGTTAAGGTTTTTAAAATTATGTTTTCAAAGACTAGACCTGCATTTAATGCATGTGTTACTGCCTGAGAACAAAGTGTTCTTAGGGAGCAGTCCCACTTGCAAGTTCAAGGCTTTTCTAACTGGAGGCTCCAAGGCCTAGATTACACTTCTGTTAAAATAGAGTGGTTGAGGGGGGGTTTTAAAGCTCTCTTAGCATCTGTCTGTGACATTGTTTATTGGTGACATGAAAGCCCTGTGCATACAGGGGTGGTTGTGTCACCCCCTGTCGTTCTCAGCAGGCAGTACCACCACTGAATACAACCAATTCAAGTTTTCAAAACAGATATTTAGGGGGTAGTAGTATCACCTCTTGAATGCCTGTTAGATGCTCTGGTACTGCTCTCCACTGTGGGTCACTTTTCAGAGACTGTCTCAAGTGTAAACAAGCCTTAAGATAATTCAGAAAGGCTACCCCATCTCTCACTTACTGGAAACTCAGGATATTATAGTTGTCGAAGTGCTGCCAGTAGGGTGAGAATTCACATGAACCATCAAGAAACACGTAATTTTAGTGATTACCGACCATAGTCCATCCTACCTCATCTTGTAAAGGTAAAATAATAAAATACATTTTTTTCATACTTACGGTCTTTAGATGTATTGACTGTAGTTTTCTTTTTTCAGACTTTTCATTCCTTTATTTTCACCTAGTGATCCTGCCAGCAACACACTTCTTTTCCCAAGGCGACAACACTTACTAATCATGCTGCATCTATTGAAAAGCAGCGTTGTCACCCTAGGCTGCTTTCCTACTTTGAATTACAAACACAGATAATCAGTAGTGTACAGAAGAGAACTGAGGAAGCTGATGACATTTGGTGCACCAAAAGTCATAAGGACTTTTGACTACTGGCAGGATCAGCAGATATTTTTCTGCTCTTAAAAATGTGCTTAGCCTTAGGAAGACAAAGCTAATACATTCACCATATCTAAGGATTGGTAAGCTGAAATACTGTATATAAATGTTTGTCCTTGGGTTTAAATATTCCTAAACTTCTTCTTGGAAATGCTTAGATTTTTCTGCCATGATTCCTTTGGAAATAGCTGATTGGCATATGTGAATGGAAACATCCAAGACAGTCAGCTTTAAAGTTCATCTTTTTTTTTCCAAATTCCAGCTTTCCTGTGTACCAATATACCATTAATTTATCTCTGTTACAGAAAATGTTTTATCTATCTTCTAGGATAGACATTACCTCAGCCTCCAGTCTATTGTAGAAATTCCAGAAATTTGATATTTTGGATGGGACAAATGTTAGAAGGAAGACAAAAACAAACATCTTGCACCTGCCCTTCCCCTCCATAATATTGCTCCTACTCACCTCTGCAGTTTCATGCTTTTCCAATGCAATCATTATAAGTTAGAAGAACTGTTCTCACTAAATACATAGTCATAATTTTGCAGGACTGTTTCTCTCTATGAGGATTTCACTCTATTGGTTGTATCAAGCAAGAGCAATATTATTGTTCCATGTACAATCAAACACCATAATTTAATTTTCTTATGACGTTTTTAGCTTTTTAATCATGTATAATAAAATGTAGATATTTTATCTAAAGACTGTTTGTGTGGCCTGTACGGTCCCTTCCTTTTTCATTTGTTTTTGGTTCATAGTTTTGTACTTTACCTTCATCTTGCATAGATTGTTCATTTGGCAGAGTGTGCAGGAGCTGAGTGATCACATAACAGACTATGTGGAGCAGAGCTGTAGTATTGAAAACAGGAGAAGTGTGTCCCTGGAAGTCTGTAGAGCACACCATAGACTATACAATCTGGTTGTACAATCTCCTTTAGATTTACTATCAACTATGTAGTGCAATGACCTGCCTGATTGGATACAGAATGATTGGATAGATAGGTGTGTCCTCCTAAAATATAGTTTTGGTAAATCTAAAGCAGATGATACAGAGATTGTACAATCAGATTGTAGAATGTATGGCCACCTTTATACACCCCAAACACAGAAGCAAACACACATTTTGCCATGCCAAAGCATGCAGTAAAAAATGTGCAAACTGCAACATGCCAAAATGTCCCGTGAAAAACACACACTTTGCAATGCGTTCTACAAATGTGCATTGCACTTGCATTGCTATTAAATGTTAATGGCACCCAAAACGCAGGTAGCACGTGTGCACAAACTCACTGCAAGTACGCCATATAGCACAGTGAAAAATGTGTGATGCTCTGCTCTTAAAAAAAAAAAGTTCTGGAGCTTATTTGGGGCTATTGTCACTCCAATGTATGACCAGCAGAGCAGAAACTCCACAAAGCTCTGTCACAAAAAAACACCTGCGGGAACACTTGTTTCTACCATGCGTAGATGTGAACAGGGCCTGACAACGAAGTGTCTCTGTCCACTCCCCCTAATGTACTTGTATATTCAAATTGTACAGTTTATGGCCACCTTAAAGAAAGAAGTAAGGAAGTGGATGGAAGTAAAACAAGAGATGGTATAGTAATGAGTAGGGATGGGCCAATGTTCACACCAGAACACCGCAAATAGGCAAAAAGTTCTAGCGAACATTCAAACCCTATTAAAGTCTATGGGACACAAACATGAAAAATCAAAAGTGCTCATTTTAAAGGCTTATATGCAAGTTATTGCCATAAAAAGTGTATGGGGACCTAATATATATATATATATATATATATATATATATATATATATATATATATATATATATTATAGGGCTGTTACTGATTAAAATTTTTGTGTTAGATTAATCGTTTTTGTTTAAATTGATTGATTGACTAATTTTGATTAATTATAACGCACATACAGATCCAACTACTTTTAGCTGACGTCATGCGTAGCTCCTCCCGTGTACGTGTTACGTTCAATCAGAACTTCCTCAGAACTTCCTCAGCGGGGCGGGGCTACGGCGTCACCCTACAGTCTATTTAAATAGCACCGTTGTGCATCAGGGGGACCAATGGAGAGCCAGAGACATCCATCACCTGCTGAGACAGCAAAGTGTCAGCTCTTTGGAAAAAAGTGCCCTCATCATAAATGTTTCTTGATTGCTGGATAACCAATCAATGTCAGTTCATCGTCAAACTGACTTACAGTCAGGAAAGCCCTCAGATATGTTGATTTTCATAGCCAAGTCCAGGATTTACATAGATGTTTATCTGAATACTTTGACCAGTGATCAATAAAATCGTTAGGATCTGTTTTCCTCAATTTATGATTTCACGGACATCGACGTCACCAGACTCCTCCCCCCTTCCCTTCGTAAGCAGATGGAGGCACTTGGGGAAGGGGGGAGCAGTCCGGAGATCTCCGATGGAACTCCCTGAAGACCTGGAAGCCGGCGGAGAGGTGAGTACCGATCAAAAGAATTTTGATTGATCAAAAAAATTAACGATTAATCGAGGAATTAATCGTTAATTTCCCCAGCCCTAATATATATATATATATATATATTACACTGATTGACTGCACACTACACTAACTACCTACCTAATCTCCATTCATTCACTATTAGCCCCTGAGCCATGATTGGCCAAAGACACCCTGCCTTTGGCCAATCATGGCTCTTATAGCACATTGTGCTGTGATTTGCCAAAGCATACAGGTCATGTGCATGCTTTGGCTAATCAGCAGCCGTCAATGCACTGCAATCTCGCAGTGCATTATGGGATGCTCCAGAGTGGGCGAACTTCCTGTAAGCGGCTCGAACATCCAGCCCATCCCTAGTAATGAAGGTGGTGTGGTCCAGAGAGGTAATGCATGTCCTATTCTGTGATACAATGGCAGTGTATGATGGGATATGATTTACAGGATGTGATGGAAGCAGAAAGCATTTTTTTAAATTTTTTTAAATTTCAAACAGAGAGGTAAAAATGTAAAGCTACCACGGACAAGGTAACTGAGAGATAAGCACATAAGGATGGCTTTGGCAGAAAATACAGGACAAAAGGCTTATATTTAATATATAAAGTGAAATTCTGCCTCAAAAGGCGAACTTAAGCCGGCCATAGATGGTTCATATCTCAACCAGTTCAGCAGGACCCATGTATGGGCAGGCTGAATGTACCCAAGTTGATTGATCGACTTGGGTAAAACTGGCATGTCTGATTTTTTCACGCTATTATTGCTAGCAGCTGTTATAGCTGCTAGTAATAACCACTGGGCTCTCTAAGGCCCCATTCACACCTGAGAGTAGCATTTTTTAGTGTTTTTCCTGCGTTTTGTTGCGCATTTTGTCGGGCATATTTGCGCGTTTCCTTGCAGCGTTTTTGAGCTTTGGGTTTTTTTTATTAGCCAATAGGAAAAATGATCATCTGTTTCATCATTTGTTGCTATGTTTTTAGATTTTGTCATCTGCTTCCTGCTCCAAAAATGCCCAAATATGCCCAATTCGAGTGACAAAAAAGGGTCCAGAACTTGTTTGAGCTTCAGGCGTAGGGCTTCAGGTGACTTGGAGTGGAGATGTGAACTATCTCCATTGAGAATAATGTATCTTTTCCCCTCAAGCATTTTGTAGCTTCAGGCTTCAAGCTACAAAACTCTCAGGTGTGAATGGAGCCTAAGTGAGGGCAGTCCCCCCTCCTGCTGGGAGACCGCAATGGCTCTGCAGGAAGGATTCCCCCATCACACAGTAAATGATCGGTATCAATTACTCACTATATTCATTCAGAAAAAGAAGGGGCCTGTAAATTACATATTTACTGGCCCTTCCCTGCTCTCCATCCTGAAGATCCTCCTGTGTGTCTGCAGCAGCCGGGAGGAGAAGAGGGAAGCTAGCAGCACTGCAGAGGGGGGCTCAGGCAGCGGAGGGGAATCTGATGCAAATAAATGGGTAATCGTTGCAGTGGGTAAACAATTGCTACCTGGTTTCTGCTGCACCGGCCACCTGCTAGCTGCCTGTCAAGCACCTGCTGTCTGCCTAGTCCTGGATCTGCTGCCATCCGCTGTTCCAGTGATTTGACCTGCTCCTGGCAATGCATCTGTTACCTGCTGCCACTGCTGATGCAAATCTTACAGTCACTCATATCTCTTCACACTCTCATGGCCACTGTTGCAACATCATTGGTTTCAGAGCCAAGGCTGTACCAGAAGCCTCCCTGTACACGTCAGGCTCTGTCACAAGGTACGTGACAGACTGACATTTTGTGTCCAGATGCAAGTAAAAAAAATGCTTGTTACCTGGCTGTGCAGGAATAGGGGAGACTGTTACCAGTAGTGCTACACTTAAAAATTCCTAAAAAGGCATGCATTCATGGCACTGAAAATACATATAGGATGCAGTTGCCAGGATTTATTCAATATATTGAAGAGGAGGAAATGTTAAATTTACACATGGTTTTCTCCGCATTCAGCTTTCTATCACAGGTACTTAGTTCATATTAATTGGAAATGACCAATCTTCACTGCCAGACAGACAGGATATTGGCATTATAAGGGCAAGTCCTCATTAAGTATGTAGCGGGAACCATATAAATAACCCATCTGTCCAGCTTAAACATCTATTGCAATGTATGTGAACTAAAAACTTCTGTTTTATGCAAAGATTGCTATAGCAGTGTGCAGAGGGTTAAGCTAAATTTTTTAACCTGGGGTCACACCCCTTTAGCACCTGATGGGCTTTTATATACACTGAGCAAAATGATAAAAGCAACACTTTTGTGTTTGTCCCTATTTATCATGAGCTGAACTTAAAGATCTACAACTTTTTCTAAGTACACAAAAGGCCTTTTTCTCTCAAATTTTGTTCACAAATCTGTCTAAATATAGTGTTAGTGAGCACTTCTCCTTTGCCGAGATAATCCATCCACCTCACAGGTGTGGCATATCAAGATGCTGATTAGACAGCATGATTATTGCACAGGTGTGCCTAATGCCGCGTACACACGGTCGTACTTTTCGTCTACAAAAGTCGGACAGCCTGTCGGACAGACTTCCGGCAGACTTTCGGTGGACTTGCCGCGGACTTGCGGCCTACTTTCTAACGACCGGACTTGCCTACACACGACCACACAAAAGTCGGTCGGATTCGTACGTGATGACGTACACCGGACTAAAATAAGGAAGTTCATAGCCAGTAGCCAATAGGTGCCCTAGCGTGGCTTTTTGTCCGTCGGACTAGCACACAGACGAGCGGATTTCGGGGTCCGTCGTAGGTACGAAGTAAAAGTTTTGAAGCATGTTTCAAATCTAAAGTACGTCGTATTTGAGGCTAAAAAAGTCGGTTGAAAGTCCGGAGAAGCCCACACACGATCGGATTACCAGCCAGCTTTAGTCCATCAGCGTCTGTTGGACTTTTGTAGACGAAAAGTACGACCGTGTGTACGCGGCATTAGGCTGGCCACAATAAAAGGCCACTCTAAAATGTGCAATTTTATCACACAGCACAATGCCACAGATATCGCAAGTTTTAAGGGTGCGTGCAATTGGCATGCTAACTGCAGGAGCGTCCACCAGAGCTGTTGCCCTTGAATTGAATGTTTACTTCTCTACCATAAGCCATCTCCAAAGACGTTTCAGAGAATTTGGCAGTACATCCAACCGGCCTCACAACCGCAGACCACGTGTAACCACACCAGCCCAGGACCTCCACATCCAGCCAGGGCCGATGCTACCACTAGGCAAACTATGCGGCCACCTAGGGTGCACTGCTGCCTAGGGCGCCCGGCGGCAGGTTTCCCTATTCTCCGTCTCCGCGCTATGTAAATTTTTGGTGCTGTATTATAAATACCTCTGCAATAAATGTTATAACCTCTAGTGAGCACTGCTGGGATAACGCGTGCACATCCAGGGGTATGCAAGGGATGCCTCTGCTGCATGTTACTCGGGAAGCCGCTCTGTAGTGTCATTATAAAGGAGCAGCACTGGAGTACATGTACTGATGGAATGGAAGCAAACATCCCCTGCACGCTTCTATGATCAGTGCTCTCTACTGCAACCGCATGCTTCCTCTAGTGCCAGCTCCTGTCACACTGATGCTCGGGCAAAGGGGGTGGAGCCAAGAGGGGGGGCAGCAAAATTAGGTTTTGCCTGGGGTGTCAAAAATATTATGTGTGTATATATATATATATATATATATATATATATATATATATATATATATATATATATATATATATATATATACTGTAGACAGGGGCGGACTGATAACTCATGGGGCCCCCGGGCAATAGGAGATTATGGGGCCCCCAGGCAATCAGATATTATGGGGCCACACAGTATACATACACACAGTATACAATCACACAGTATACACATACATGTACACACAGTATACACAGACAGATGTAAAAAAAACACAGATTTATGCATACTGTCCCTGGTTTTACTGAGGCTGGCAACCCTGATGGGGCCCCCTAGTGGCCCAGGGCCCTCGGGCGGTGCCCGGGTCGCTCAATGGTCAGTGCGCCCCTGACTGTAGCAGAGTTAGTGTTTATATGTCCCCCAGACTCCTCTTATACACATTCAGGGATCTCTGATCCATGGTCCAGTTCGGATCTTGGTCCTCTCCCCAGGCCAATTAAACTCACCTGGCCTGGGAATCTCAGACAGTTTCTGTCTAGGAGAGCAAAAGGTTGGTAAGAGCTATGTATGTGGAAGCTGACAAGCTGTAGGCTTGCTCAGCCTGGTAGTAGGATCTGTAATTATTGTATAGTTAGTGCCGAGACACGGCTAGGTTTTTGTTTGGCTATTTTTGTTCCTATTTGTTTTGGAACACTGTACAGCACCTGTATATAGACTTGTATATATCACAAATAAACACCGCACTGTTTGTCACTACTTCACTGGATTTGGAATCTGTGCCTGAAAGACTGCTCACCCCAGGGAGCTTTATACCTGCTACCTGTCCCCCAGGTTACATATGATGGAGGCTGCGACCAGCAGTAGTAAGTTACTACTTAAAGGGCCAGTACCTAAAGTGACTAAACATGGAGGAAATCTTCAAACAAATGGTGTTATCCAATGCTGCACAACAGCAAACTAACGCTATTATACAGGAGCAATCGCAGAGACTGTTTGAACAGCCACTGAGGCAAAAGCAGATAGGAAAACCCTGACTAAGGTTGTGGAGATGCTAGCACAGTGATCACCTGCTAAAATTAATGATGTTGAAGGCAAGCCCTCAGTCATCCATGTGGGTCGATTTCTTTCCAAGATGACTGCAGATGATGATCCAGAGGCCTTTCTGCTAACATTTGAATGCACTGCTGAGAGGGAAGGTTGGCCTAAAACCCAGTGAGCAGGATTGGCCGCCCTCTTGCTTTCTGGAGAATTGCAGAAGGCCTACTATAATCTGGAGTCGGCAGAAGCAGGAGAATATGAAAAGGTCAAGCAGGAAATCTTGGAGTGACTATGTGTCACCTTGGCAGTTTGAGCACAGCGGGTCCACAGCTGGTTCTTCCAAGACAAGATGCCCCCAAGATCGCAGATGCTCGACCTAATCCAGCTAGTGCAGAAATGGCTACAGCCGGAGTCCCTGTTTTGGCCACAAATAGTGAACCGTGTGGTCATGGGCCAATTCCTGAGGTCACTACCAGTTCCCCTGCAGAAGTGGGTGAGTCAAGGAGACCCCAAGTCGGCAAACAACCTGGTGGAGCTTGTGGAGAAATACTTTGCTGCAGAGAACCTGGTCACCACCCCTACAGCCGCACGGTCTTTCCACCAGGGGCGGACTGATAACTCATGGGGCCCCCGGGCAATAGGAGATTATGGGGCCCCCAGGCAATCAGAGATTATGGGGACACACAGTATACACACACACAGTATACAATCACACAGTATACACATACATGTACACACAGTATACACAGACAGATGTAAAAAAATCACAGATTTATACATACTGTCCCTGGATTTACTGAGGATGGCAACCCTGATGGGGCCCCCTAGTGGCCCAGGGCCCTCGGGCAGTGCCCTAATCGCTCAATGGTCAGTCCGCCCCTGCTTTCCACCCAAAGCCACTGTCTCCCCAGGCAACCGGTAAGACCGTTCCAGGGGAAGTGGGAGGTAAGCATGGCAAGGAGATAGGGGGAAGATTTTTGGTGCCAGGACTGAAGTTTGGCATCCCAAACAAGGGAAGCCACTGCCTGTCAGCAAACCAAACTGGGGCAATCTCAAGCTACCAATTTTCTTCTGAACAAAATCGAAGAAGAACATGATTGATGTACTAGGAAGAATCTTCAGTGGGGACGGAAAGTATTCAGACCCCCTTAAATTTTTCACTCTTTATTATATTGCAGCCATTTGCTAAAATCATTTAAGTTCATTTTTTTTATCATTAATGTACACACAGCACCCCATATTGACAGAAAAACACAGAATTGATGACATTTTTGCAGATTTATTAAAAAAGAAAAACTGAAATATCACATGGTCCTAACTATTCAGACCCTTTGCTCAGTATTTAGTAGAAGCACCCTTTTGATCTAATACAGCCATGAGTCTTTTTGGGAAAGATGCAACAAGTTTTTCACACCTGGATTTGGGGATCCTCTGCCATTCCTCCTTGTATATCCTCTCCAGTTCTGTCAGGTTGGATGTTAAACGTTGGTGGACAGCCATTTTTAGGTCTCTCCAGAGATGCTCAATTGGGTTTAAGTCAGGGCTCTGGCTGGGCCATTCAAGAACAGTCACAGGGTTGTTGTGAAGCCACTCCTTCGTTATTTTAGCTGTGTGCTTAGGGTCATTGTCTTGTTGGAAGGTAAACCTTCGGCCCAGTCTGAGGTCCTGAGCACTCTGGAGAAGGTTTTCATCCAGGATATCTCTGTACTTGGCCGCATTCATCTTTCCCTCGATTGCAACCAGTCATCCTGTCCCTGCAGCTGAAAAACACCCCCACAGCATGATGCTGCCACCACCATGCTTTACTGTTGGAACTGTATTGGACAGGTAATGAGCAGTGCCTGGTTTTCTCCACACATACCGCTTAGAATTAAGGCCAAAAAGTTGTATCTTGGTCTCATCAGACCAGAGAATCTTATTTCTCACCACCTTGGAGTCCTTCAGGTGTTTTTTTTTAGCAAACTCCATGCGGGCTTTCATGTGTCTTGCACTGAGGAGAGGCTTCCGTCGGGCCACTCTGCCATAAAGCCCCGACTGGTGGAGGGCTGCAGTGATGGTTGACTTTCTACAACTTTATCCCATCTCCCGACTGCATCTCTGGAGCTCAGCCACAGTGATCTTTGGGTTCTTCTTTACCTCTCTCACCAAGGCTCTTCTCCCCCGATAGCTCAGTTTGGCCGGACGGCAAGCTCTAGGAAGGGTTCTGGTCGTCCCAAACGTCTTCCATTAAGGATTATGGAGGCCACTGTGCTCTTAGGAACCTTAGGAACCCTAAGCAGAAATTTTTTTGTAACCTTGGCCAGATCTGTGCCTTGCCACAATTCTGTTTCTGAGCTCTTCAGGCAATTCCTTTGACTTCATGATTCTCATTTGCTCTGACATGCACTGTGAGCTGTAAGGTCTTATATAGACAGGTCTGTGGCTTTCCTAATCAAGTCCAATCAGTATAATCAAACACAGCTGGACTCAAATGAAGGTGTAGAACCATCTCAAGGATGATCAGAAGAAATGGACAGCACCTGAGTTAAATATATGAGTGTCACAGCAAAGGGTCTGAATACTTGACCATGTGATATTTCAGGTTTTCTTTTTTAATAAATCTGCAAAAATGTCAACTATATCTGCTGGGGACCCCTGATGCAAGGACAGACTCTGCTATGGGCACCTGATGCAAGGACAGACTCTGCTGGTGGCACCTGATGCACGGATGGACTCTGCTGGTGGCAGGCGACGTGGCAGGTGACACGCTCAGGGATCCCACTGATTCGGCATTATGGTGAGTTGAATGATTTAACCACTTGCCGACCGCCTAACACAGATATACGTCTGCACAATGGCACGGGCAGGCAAAATCACGTACCTGGTACGTGCCCGAGGCGGTCAGCTTTGGTCTGGGAGCGTTCAGAGATGATGGGGGAAGCCATCCATTCCTGGCCCCCCCCTCGCGATCGCTTCCAGCCAATGAGAATCGTCCCCTGCCTCCGTGTAGTACACAGAGGCAGGGGATGTGATGCACAACACTACACCTCACAGTAGAACATGCCAGGCATACTTTACACCCCCGATCCCCCCTGATCGGCCCCCGATCACCCCCAATCACCCCTCCCCCCCCTGTCACACTGACACCAAGAAGTTTGTTTTTTTTTCTGATTACTGCATTGGTGTCAGTTTGTGACAGTTAGTGTGTTAGGGCAGTGAGTGTTAGCCCCCTTTAGGTCTAGGATACCCCCCTAACCCCCCCTAATAAAGTTTTAACCCCTTAATCACCCCCCGTCACCAGTGTCGCTAAGCGATCATTTTTCTGATCGCTGTATTAGTGTCACTGGTGACGCTAGTTAGGGAGGTAAATATTTAGGTTCGCCGTCAGCGTTTTATAGCGACAGGGACCCCCATATACTACCGAATATAGGTTTTAACCCCTTGATTGCCCCTAGTTAACCCTTTCACCACTGATCACCATATAACCGCTACAGGTGACGCTGGTTAGTTTGTTTATTTTTTATAGTGTCAGTGCACCCGCCGTTTATTACCGAATAAAGGTGTAGACCCCTGATCGCCCGCCGGTGATATGCGTCGCCCCAGGCAGCGTCAGATTAGCGCCAGTAGCGCTAACACCCACGCACGCAGCATACGCCTCTCTTAGTGGTATAGTATCTGAATGGATCAATATCTGATCCGATCATATCTATACTAGGGTCCCCAGCAGTTTAGGATTCCCAAAAACGCAGTGTTAGCGGGATCAGCCCACATACCTGCTAGCACCTGCGTTTTGCCCCTCCGCCCGGCCCATCCCAGCCCACCCAAGTGCAGTATCAATCGATCACTGTCACTTACAAAACACTAAACGCATAACTGCAGCGTTTGCAGAGTCAGGCCTGATCCCTGCGATCGCTAACAGTTTTTTTGGTATCGTTTTGATACAGTTGCTGATAGCCTAGGAGCTTTTTTACCTGTGAGTCTCACCAGCGTACCAGTAAATTTAGAACCCAAAATGGCAAATCGAAGGTACACTAGTGATGAGGCCTACACGTTTCTGAGCATGACAGATAGTGAAGAGGAAGTCACTCATCTGTCAGATTCAGTCTCAGAATACGATCCTGTAGACGACAGCGGCTCCATGACAGATAGCTCTGAGGACGGAGTTGTGGTCCCTGCCAAGGTCAGGCGTACCAGACCCCAATCTTCTTCTGCTGTTGAGGTGCAAGAACTGCAGGGCTCTCGTGTGGAGCAGAGAAGTACTAGCGCTGCTATTCCTTCTGGTGAACTGGCAAGCACCAGCGGCCTAGTACACCCCGGTCGTAGTCAAACCAGCACTGCAGTAACACTTGGTGATGTGGCGAGTCCCATAAGTGCAGTTCAAGCTGGGGAGGTGGCAAGCACAAGTAGTGTCCCGCTGCCACCAAAAAGACAAACAGAGGCCCGTTGTGTCCATAATGCCCTTCCTGCAGCATTCGCCAATCCTAATTGGGAACCCACCGCTTCTGCAGCGCCCGTACTTCCCCCATTCACATCCCCAACCAAATGCAGTCGGCTGCATGAGAGGCATTTTCTTTATGTCCTCCCGAGTACCCCTACCCAGCGAACCCCCCCAAAAAAGATGTCGTGTCTGCAGCAAGCGCGGATATAGGCGTGACACCCGCTATTATTGTCCCTCCTGTCCTGACAATCCTAGTCTTTGCATTGGTGAATGTTTTGAACGCTACCATTCACTAGTTGCGTATTAGCGTAGGGTACAGCATTGCACAGACTAGGCACACTTTTACAGGGTCTCCCAAGATACCATTGCATTTTGAGAGACCCGAACCTGGAACCGGTTACAGTTATAAAAGTTACAGTTACAAAAAAGAGTGTAAAAAAAAAAAAAAACACAAACAAAAATATAAAAAAAAAAAAATAGTTGTCGTTTTATTGTTCTCTCTCTCTCTATTCTCTCTCTATGGTTCTGCTCTTTTTTTACTGTATTCTATTCTGCAATGTTTTATTGTTATTATGTTTTATCATGTTTGCTTTTCAGGTATGCAATTTTTTATACTTTACCGTTTACTGTGCTTTATTGTTAACCATTTTTTTGTCTTCAGGTACGCCATTCACGACTTTGAGTGGTTATACCAGAATGATGCCTGCAGGTTTAGGTATCATCTTGGTATCATTCTTTTCAGCCAGCGGTCGGCTTTCATGTAAAAGCAATCCTAGCGGCTAATTAGCCTCTAGATTGCTTTTACAAGCAGTGGGAGGGAATGCCCCCCCACCGTCTTCCGTGTTTTTCTCTGGCTCTCCTGTCTCAACAGGAACCTGAGAATTCAGCCGGTGATTCAGCCAGCTGACCATAGAGCTGATCAGAGACCAGAGTGGCTCCAAACATCTCTATGGCCTAAGAAACCAGAAGCTACGAGCATTTTATGACTTAGATTTCGCCGGATGTAAACAGCGCCATTGGGAAATTGGGGAAGCATTTTATCACACCGATCTTGGTGTGGTCAAATGCTTTGAGGGCAGAGGAGAGATCTAGGGTCTAATAGACCCCAATTTTTTCAAAAAAGAGTACCTGTCACTACCTATTGCTATCATAGGGGATATTTACATTCCCTGAGATAACAATAAAAATGATTAAAAAAAAAAAAATGAAAGGAACAGTTTAAAAATAAGATAAAAAAGCAAAAAAATAATAAAGAAAAAAAATAGAAAGCACCCCTGTCCCCCCTGCTCTCGCGCTAAGGCAAACGCAAGCGTAGGTCTGGCGTCAAATGTAAACAGCAATTGCACCATGCATGTGAGGTATCACCGCGAAGGTCAGATCGAGGGCAGTAATTTTAGCAGTAGACCTCCTCTGTAAATCTAAAGTGGTAACCTGTAAAGGCTTTTAAAGGCTTTTAAAAATGTATAAATTTTGTTGCCACTGTACATTTGTGCGCAATTTTAAAGCATGTCATGTTTGGTATCCATGTACTCGGCCTAAGATCATCTTTTTTATTTCATCAAACATTTGGGCAATATAGTGTGTTTTAGTGCATTAAAATTTAAAAAAGTGTGTTTTTTCCCCAAAAAATGCGTTTGAAAAATCGCTGCGCAAATACTGTGTGAATAAAAAAAATTAAACACCCATCATTTTAATCTGTAGGGCATTTGCTTTAAAAAAATATATGTTTGGGGGTTCAAAGTAATTTTCTTGCAAAAAAAAATAATTTTTTCATGTAATCAAAAAGTGTCAGAAAGGGCTTTGTCTTCAAGTGGTTAGAAGAGTGGGTGATGTGTGACATAAGCTTCTAAATGTTGTGCATAAAATGCCAGGACAGTTCAAAACCCCCCCAAATGACCCCATTTTGGAAAGTAGACACCCCAAGCTATTTGCTGAGAGGCATGTCGAGTCCATTGAATATTTTATATTGTGACACAAGTTGCGGGAAAGAGACAAATTTTTTTTTTGCACAAAGTTGTCACTAAATGATATATTGCTCAAACATGCCATGGGAATATGTGAAATTACACCCCAAAATACATTCTGTTGCTTCTCCTGAGTTTGGGGATACCACATGTGTGGGACTTTTTGGGAGCCTAGCCGCGCACGGGACCCCGAAAACCAAGCACCGCCTTCAGGCTTTCTAGGGGCGTAATTTTTTGATTTCACTCTTCACTGCCTATCACAGTTTCGGAGGCCGTGGAATGCCCAGGTGGAACCCCCCCCCCCCAAATGACCCCATTTTGGAAAGTAGACACCCCAAGCTATTTGCTGAGAGGTATAGTGAGTATTTTGCAGACCTCACTTTTTGTCACAAAGTTTTGAAAATTGAAAAAAGAAAAAAAAAAAAATTTTCTTGTCTTTCTTAATTTTCAAAAAGCAAATGAGAGCTGCAAAATACTCACCATGCCTCTCAGCAAATAGCTTGGGGTGTCTACTTTCCAAAATGGGGTCATTTGGGGGGGGGGGTTTGTGCCACCTGGGCATTCCATGGCCTCCGAAACTGTGATAGGCAGTGAAGAGTGAAATCAAAAATTTACACCCTTAGAAATCCTGAAGGCGGTGATTGGTTTTCGGGGCCCCGTACGCGGCTAGGCTCCTAAAAACTTCCACACATGTGGTATCCCCATACTCAGGAGAAGCAGCTAAATGTATTTAGGGGTGCAAATCCACATATGCCCATGGCCTGTGTGAGCAATATATCATTTAGTGACAACTTTGTGCAAAAAAAAAAAATGTGTCACTTTCCTGCAACTTGTGTCAAAATATAAAATATTCCATGGACTCAATATGCCTCAAAGCAAATAGCTTGGGGTGTCTACTTTCCAAAATGGGGTCATTTGGGGGGGTTTTATGCCATCTGGGCATTTTATGGCCTTCAAAACTGTGATAGGTAGTGAGGAGTAAAATCAAAAATTTACGCCCTTAGAAATCCTGAAGGCAGTGATTGGTTTTCGGGGCCCCGTACACGGCTAGGCTCCCAAAAAGTTCCACACATGTGGTATCTCCATACTCAGGAGAAGCAGCTGAATATATTTTGGTGTGCAATTCCACATATGCCCATGGCCTGTGTGAGCAATATATCATTTAGTGATAACTTTTTGTAATTTTTTTTTTTTTGTCATTATTCAATCACTTGGGACAAAAAAATTAATATTCAATGGGCTCAACATGCCTCTCAGCAATTTCCTTGGGGTGTCTACTTTCCAAAATGGGGTCATTTGTGGGGGGTTTTGTACTGCCCTGCCATTTTAGCACCTCAAGAAATGACATAGACAGTCATAAATTAAAGGCTGTGTAAATTCCAGAAAATGTACCCTAATTTGTAGGAGCTATAACTTTTGCGCAAACCAATAAATATACACTTATTGACATTTTTTTTTACCAAAGACATGTGGCCCAATACATTTTGGCCTAAATGTATGCCTAAAATTGAGTTTATTGGATTTTTTTTATAACAAAATTAGAAAATATAATTTTTTTTCAAAATTTTCAGTCTTTTTCCGTGTATAGCGCAAAAAATAAAAACGGCAGAGGTGATCAAATACCATCAAAAGAAAGCTCTATTTGTGGGAAGAAAAGGACTCAAATTTAGTTTGGGTACAGCATTGCATGACCGCGCAATTAGCAGTTAAAGTGACGCAGTGCCAAATTGTAAAAAGTGCTCTGGTCAGGAAGGGGGTAAATCCTTCCGGGGCTGAAGTGGTTAATTTCATATTACAATGTCATAATAGAAATAATGCGCTTCAATCATCCTGGCACCATAACAATCATGGTACCGGGATGATTGAAGTGTTAACACCAGGGGTTTGGAGTATCTCTATCTGCTGATTGTTAAACTTTCTAGAATACACATATTTCTATTGTTGTGTAGGATCTGGGGCTGCTGTCCCGTCATTCCTCTCTCCCCCTTTCCCTCTCCCCCTTTCCCTCTCCATCCCTCATTCATCTCAGACTCTAACCACACCCTCTTTGAGCCATGCCCATTTAAGCCACGCCCACTATTTCACGTAAACCATGCCCATTCTTCGCCGCTGCGACGCACTTGTATTTTTATTGCTAAGCCACGCCTACAAACAAATTCCCCACCCCTAATTATTGTACAGCTCCGCCTACAGCCAAAAAAGTGTCCCACATATTTTTTTTGCAATGTTGGCAACTATGCCAGTTTGTGCCCATCAGTGACACCAGTATGTGCCCATCAGTGACACCAATCTGTGCCCACCAGTGATGCCAATCAGTGCCGCCTATCAGTGCCCATCGGTGCCACCTATCAGTGCTGCCCATCAGTGCTCCCTATCAGTGCTGCCTATCAGTGATGCATATCAGTGCCATCTATCAGTGCTGCATATTAGTGCCTCCTTATCAGTGCCACCCTATGAGTGCCCGTCAGTGCAGCCTATCAGTGCCCATTAGTTCAGCCTTATCAGCGCACATCAGTGAAGGAGAAAAATCACTTATTTACAAAAAAGTATTTTTTTTTAGTTTTTGGTCTTTTTTTCATTTTTTTAGCAAAAAATAAAAAAACCAACAGTGATTAAATACCACCAAAAGAAAGCTCTATTTGTGTGAAGAAAATTAAAAGAAAAGAATTTGGGTACAGTGTTGCATGACCACGCAATTGTCTTTCACAGTGTAACAGTGCTAAAAGCTGAAAATTGGCCTGTGTAGGAAGGGGGTGAAAGTGCCCAGTATTGAGGTGGTTAAAGAAAAGCTGACACTTGTTCCAATCTTAGGGTTACTAGAAGCCCTTCCTTTATTTTCTGCTAGCAGCTTGCAATGGTTCAGAAATGTGCTGGCTCAAGGGCAGACTGGAATTAAAAGAGTTATGCCGCGTACACACGGTCGGACTTTTCGTCTACAAAAGTCAGACAGCCTGTCCGACAGACTTCCGGCAGACTTTCGGCGGACTTTCGACGGACTTGCGGCAGACTTTCTAACGAACAGACTTGCCTACACACGATCACACAAAAGTCCATCGAATTCTTACGTGATGACGTACACCGGACTAAAATAAGGAAGTTCATAGCCAGTAGCCAATAGGTGCCCTAGCGTGGCTTTTTGTCCGTCGGACTAGCACACAGACGAGCGGATTTCGGGGTCCGTCGTAGTTACGAAGTAAAGATTTGAAGCATGTTTCAAATCTAAAGTACGTCGGATTTGAGGCTAAAAAAGTATGTTGAAAGTCCGGAGAAGCCCACACACGATCGGATTACCAGCCAGCTTTAGTCCGTCAGCGTCCGTTGGACTTTTGTAGACGAAAAGTCCGACCGTGTGTACGCGGCATTACCCCGCCAGAGCTTGTGACCTACAGAATGCAATCCAGCTAATTACAGCACCTTCAAGCTTGAGTTGTTAGCTGTTATCTGGGCTGGGACTGCGAATTTTGCAGAGCACTTGCTGCGTGTACAAGTAGATATTTATACAGACAATGATCCACTCACTTAGAACAGCCAAGCTGGGTGCTTTTGGACAGTGTTGGGTGGCTTGGCTCACCTGCTTCAAAAATACCATGCACTATAAACCTAGACAGTTACATAGTAATGATGAGATGCTCTACCGCTGTCTGAATGAACCACCCCAATGGAACATTGATCAGCTCTAATGCCGCGTACACACGGTCGTACTTTTCGTCTACAAAAGTCGGACAGCCTGTCGGACAGACTTCCGGCAGACTTTCGGTGGACTTGCCGCGGACTTGCGGCCTACTTTCTAACGACCGGACTTGCCTACACACGACCACACAAAAGTCGGTCGGATTCGTACGTGATGACGTACACCGGACTAAAATAAGGAAGTTCATAGCCAGTAGCCAATAGGTGCCCTAGCGTGGCTTTTTGTCCGTCGGACTAGCACACAGACGAGCGGATTTCGGGGTCCGTCGTAGGTACGAAGTAAAAGTTTTGAAGCATGTTTCAAATCTAAAGTACGTCGTATTTGAGGCTAAAAAAGTCGGTTGAAAGTCCGGAGAAGCCCACACACGATCGGATTACCAGCCAGCTTTAGTCCATCAGCGTCTGTTGGACTTTTGTAGACGAAAAGTACGACCGTGTGTACGCGGCATTAGAGGAGCATAACATTGTCCTATCTGAGTGGGATGAGCTGCAGGAACAATTGCCCAGCCAAAATAGAAAGTCTAGTCTTCAAGAGCAACTACAACTTTCCCTGACAATTTACAAAAATTAAAAAATGGGACAAACTAGAATTTCACCATAGAGTTTTATACAGATGAATATGGCTTCTTATGAAACAGCAAATTTCGCATCAGCTAGTGATTTCTCAGTTCACTTTATGGGCATTTATTTAAAATGATCATCATTCAAAAGGACATAACAATTCTGAACTTGCAAAAGCACTTGTCTGGAGATACTTCTACTTTCCAGGTTTCCACATGCAAAAACATACCATCCACAAGGAAATAGAGCCTGTGAACATTTCAACCAGACTTTGATGAGTATGTGAAGTTCCTTGGAACAAGAGTTCCAAGAACACTAGTGTCTTTATATAGAAGACGTTGTATGGGCCTACAGTCAGACAGTTCTTATGGTGTATGGGTTATACGCCCTTTTTTGATGTTTGGCTGCCATTGATTACACTTCAATCTGTTGCTTGAGATGCCTGAATCTGTTGCAATATGTACCCTGGTACCCTGGAATAAGCAGTACAAGATCGATGGTGTAGTCTTACCAAGCCTTGTGTTAAAGCTACATGAAAATTCAGGTACAGTGCATAAGGGCGCTCTGAGCATGAGGACTAGGGATGAGCTTTGAGTTCGACTTGAACATCGCATGTTCGACCGTTCGTCGAATTGCGAACGTTATGGGCCGTTCGAGCCAAATTCGAGTGGCGCGTCACGGCCCATAATTCACGGCGGCATCGCAGTGCATTGCTGGCTGATGATTGGCCAAGCATGCACTATGACCCGCATGCTTGGCTAATCACAGCGCCGTCTGTACAGAGAGCTGTAATTGGCCAAAGCCAGGGTGGCTTTGGCCAATTATGGCTCAGGGGGTTTAATACACGCCCCACACTATATAAGGCGGCCTTGGGTACTGTGTTACGGCGGCAGAGAGATAGACAGAGAGACAGTGTCATTTGATTTAAGTTAGATAGAGTAGGCAGGCGAGTCAGTTAGCTGCACTTACAGTGTATTGTGTATATATATATGCATCCTATATATATATATATATATATGTATATATACACTGTATTCAGTTTAGCTAGATCCGTTCCTGTTATTCTCTTCCTACTACTGACAGGCAGGCAGGTGTTTTTACAGTATTTACAGCTACCCGAAGAAAATTGCTGGTGTTCTTCTGATCCTATTAGTACCACAGGCAGGCAGCTACAGTATTTACAGTTAGTGTAGTGCATCCTCTGCACAGTGTGCACCTAAAGCTACCTTCAGACAATTGCTGTTGTTCTGATCCTATTAATACCACAGGCAGGCAGCTGAAGTATTTACAGTTAGTGTAGTGCGTCCTTTGCACAGTGTGCACCTAAAGCTACCTGAAGACAATTGCTGTTGTTCTGATCCTATTAATACCACAAGCAGGCAGCTGCAGTATTTACAGTTAGTGTAGTGCGTCCTCGGCACAGTGTGCACCTAAAGCTACCTGAAGAAAATTGGTGGTGTTCTTCTGATCCTATTAGTACCACAGGTAGGCAGCTGCAGTATTTACAGTTAGTGTACTGTGTCCTCTGCACAGTGTGCACCTAAAGCTACCTGAAGACAATTGCTGTTGTTATGATCCTTTTAGTACCACAGGCAAGCAGCTGCAGTATTTACAGTTAGTGCAGTGCGTCCTCTGCACAGTGTGCACCTAAAGCTACCTGAAGACAATTGTTGTTGTTCTGATCTTAATAATACCACAGACAGGTAGCTGCAGTATTTACAGTTAGCGTGCTGTGTCCTCTGCACAGTTTGCACTTAAAGCTACCTGAAGAAAATTGGTGGTGTTCTTCTGATCCTGTTAGTACCACAGGCAGGCAGCTGCAGTATTTATGGTTAGTGTACTGTGTCCTCTGCACAGTATTCACCTAAAGCTACCTGAAGACAATTGCTGTTGTTCTAATCCTAATAATACCACAAGCAGGCAGCTGCAGTATTTACAGTTAGTGTAGTGCGTCCTCGGCACAGTGTTCACCTAAAGCTACCTGAAGAAAATTGGTGGTGTTCTTCTGATCCTATTAGTACCACAGGTAGGCAGCTGCAGTATTTACTGTTAGTGTACTGTGTCCTTTGCACAGTGTTCACCTAAAGCTACCTGAAGACAATTGCTGTTGTCCTGATCCTATTAATACCACAGACAGGTAGCTGCAGTATTTACAGTTAGTGTGCTGTGTCCTCTGCACAGTGTGCACCTAAAGCTACCTGAAGACAATTGCTGTTGTTCTGATCCTTTTAGTACCACAGGCAAGCAGCTGCAGTATTTACAGTTAGTGCAGTGCGTCCTCTGCACAGTGTGCACCTAAAGCTACCTGAAGACAATTGTTGTTGTTCTGATTCTAATAATACCACAGACAGGTAGCTGCAGTATTTACAGTTAGCGTGCTGTGTCCTCTGCACAGTTTGCACTTAAAGCTACCTGAAGAAAATTGGTGGTGTTCTTCTGATCCTGTTAGTACCACAGGCAGGCAGCTGCAGTATTTACGGTTAGTGTACTGTGTCCTCTGCACAGTATTCACCTAAAGCTACCTGAAGACAATTGCTGTTGTTCTAATCCTAATAATACCACAAGCAGGCAGCTGTAGTATTTACAGTTAGTGTAGTGCGTCCTCGGCACAGTGTTCACCTAAAGCTACCTGAAGAAAATTGGTGGTGTTCTTCTGATCCTATTAGTACCACAGGTAGGCAGCTGCAGTATTTACTGTTAGTGTACTGTGTCCTTTGCACAGTGTTCACCTAAAGCTACCTGAAGACAATTGCTGTTGTCCTGATCCTATTAATACCACAGACAGGTAGCTGCAGTATTTACAGTTAGTGTGCTGTGTCCTCTGCACAGTGTGCACCTAAAGCTACCTGAAGACAATTGCTGTTGTTATGATCCTATTAATACCACAAGCAGGCAGCTGCAGTATTTACAGTTAGTGTACTGTGTCCTCTGCACAGTGTGCACCTAAAGCTACCTAAAGACAATTGCTGTTGTTCTGATCCTATTAATACCACAGACAGGTAGCTGCAGTATTTACAGTTAGCGTGCTGTGTCCTCTGCACAGTGTGCACCTAAAGCTACTTGAAGAAAATTGGTGGTGTTCTTCTGATCCTGTTAGTACCACAGGCAGACAGCTGCAGTATTTACAGTTAGTGTACTGTGTCCTCTGCACAGTGTGCACCTAAAGCTACCTGAAGACAATTGCTGTTGTTATGATCCTATTAATACCACAAGCAGGCAGCTGCAGTATTTACAGTTAGTGTACTGTGTCCTCTGCACAGTGTGCACCTAAAGCTACCTAAAGACAATTGCTGTTGTTCTGATCCTATTAATACCACAGACAGGTAGCTGCAGTATTTACAGTTAGCGTGCTGTGTCCTCTGCACAGTGTGCACCTAAAGCTACCTGAAGAAAATTGGTGGTGTTCTTCTGATCCTGTTAGTACCACAGGCAGGCAGCTGCAGTATTTACAGTTAGTGTACTGTGTCCTCTGCACAGTGTTCACCTAAAGCTACCTGAAGGCAATTGCTGTTGTTCTGATCATATTAGTACCAGAGGAGAGCAGCTGCAGTATTTACAGTTAGTGTACTGTGTCCTCTGCACAGTGTGCACCTAAAGATACCTGAAGACAATAGCTGTTGTTCTAAACCTATTAATGCCACAGACAGGTAGCTGCAGGATTTTCAGTTAGTGTGCTGTGTCCTCTGCACAGTGTGCACCTAAAGCTACCTGAATAAAATTGGTGGTGTTCTTCTGATCCTATTAGTACCACAGGTAGGCAGCTGCAGTATTTACAGTTAGTGTACTGTGTCCTTTGCACAGTGTGCACCTAAAGCTACCTGAAGACAATTGCTGTTGTTCTGATCCTTTTAGTACCACAGGCAAGCAGCTGCAGTATTTACAGTTAGTGTAGTGTGTCCTCTGCACAGTGTGCACCTAAAGCTACCTGAAGACAATTGCTGTTGTTCTGATCCTATTAATACCACAGGCAGGCAGCTGCAGTATTTACAGTGATGACCCGTACACACGGTCGGATTTTCCGACGGAAAATGTGTGATAGGACCTTGTTGTCGGAAATTCCGACCGTGTGTAGGCTCCATCACACATTTTCCATCGGATTTTCCGACACACAAAGTTTGAGAGCAGGCTATAAAATTTTCCGACAACAAAATCCGTTGTCGGAAATTCCGATCGTGTGTAGACAAATCCGACGGACAAAGTGCCACGCATGCTCAGAATAAATAAAGAGATGAAAGCTATTGGCCACTGCCCTGTTTATAGTCCCGACGTACGTGTTTTACGTCACCGCATTTAGAACGATCGGATTTTCCGACAACTTTGTGTGACCGTGTGTATGCAAGACAAGTTTGAGCCAACATCCGTCGGAAAAAATCCTAGGATTTTGGTGTCGGAATGTCCGAACAAAGTCCGACCGTGTGTACGGGGCATTAGTGTACTGTGTCCTCTGCACAGTGTGCACCTAAAGCTACCTGAAGACAATTGCTGTTGTTCTGATCCTATTAATACCACAAGCAGGCAGCTGCAGTATTTACAGTTAGTGTACTGTGTCCTCTGCACAGTGTGCAACTAAAGCTAACTGAAGAAAATTGGTGATGTTCTGATCCTATTAGTACCACAGGTAGGCAGCTGCAGTATTTACAGTTGGTGTACTGTGTCCTCTGCACAGTGTTCACCTAAAGCTACCTGAAGACAATTGCTGTTGTTCTGATCCTATTAATACCACAGGCAGGCAGCTGCAGTATTTACAGTTAGTGTACTGTGTCCTCTGCACAGTGTGCACCTAAAGCTACCTGCAGAAAATTGGTGGTGTTCTTCTGATCCTGTTAGTACCACAGGCAGGCAGCTGCAGTATTTACAGTTAGTGTACTGTGTCCTCTGCACAGTGTTCACCTAAAGCTACCTGAAGACAATTGCTGTTGTTCTGATCCTATTAGTACCACAGGCAAGCAGCTTCAGTATTTACAGTTAGTGTACTGTGTCCTCTGCACAGTGTGCACCTAAAGCTACCTGAAGACAATTGCTGTTGTTTTGATCCTATTAATACCACAGGCAGGCAGCTGCAGTATTTACAGTTATGGGGCGTACACACGGTCGGACTTTTCAGCTACAAAAGTCCGACGGACGCCGACGGACCAAATCCGGCGGACAATCCGATCGTGTGTGGGCTTCCCCGGACTTTCAGCGGACTTTTCCAGTCACAAATGTGACGGACTTTAGATTTGGAACTTGCTTCAAATCTTTACGTCGTAACTCCGCCGGACCCAGAAATCCGCTCATCTGTATGCTAGTCCGACGCACAAAAACCCACGCTAGGGCAGCTATTGGCTACTGGCTATCAACTTCCTTATTTTAGTCCGGTGTACGTCATCACGTACAAATCCGTTGGACTTTTGTGTGATCGTATGTAGGCAAGTCCGTTCGTTAGAAAGTCCGCCGCAAGTCCACCAAAAGTCCATCAAAAGTTTGTCGGACGGGCTGTCGGACTTTTGTAGCCGAAAAGTCCGACCGTGTGTACGCCCCATTAGTGTACCGTGTCCTCTGCACAGTGTGCACCTAAAGCTACCTGAAGAAAATTGGTGGTGTTCTTCTGATCCTATTAGTACCGCAGGTAGCTGCAGTATTTACAGTTAGTGTACTGCGTCCTCTGCACAGTGTGCACCTAAAGCTACCTGAAACAATTGCTGTTGTTCTGATCCTATTAATACCACAGGCAGGCAGCTGCAGTATTTACAGTTAGTGAACTGTGTCCTCTGCACAGTGTGCACCTAAAGCTACCTGAAGACAATTGCTGGTGTTCTCATACTAATAATACTACAGGCAGGCAGTTGATTCTGCTAGCTGCAGTATCAGTATATATATATATACATCCCAGCTTTGTGCAGCTACATCTCACTGGAGGCCATTAGTATGTCTGGAAGACCAACAATGAGAGGCAGACAGTCACAAGCCAATAAAAGAGGGCAAGCAGGCTCTGTGTCTAGAGGCAACAGTGCTGGTCATGGAGACGGTGCATCCTCATCAGCACGTGGCCGTGGGACACGCTTGTCCTTTTTTTCGGCAGCTGGCCATGTTGAGCCACAACTTGCCGAAGACTTGGTAGAGTGCATAACCAAGCCGTCCTCATTCTCCTCATCCTCTCTCACCCAGGCTCAGGGTACTTTGTCTGGCAAAGCAGCTGCCAACGCGGCCTCTTCCCTCGGCTAAATGGCATCAGTCACCCCTTCCCTAGCCCCACTGTGTCCTCCTGAGGAGTCCCCCGAACTGTTTGACCACAGTGTTGGGTACATACTCCAAGAGGATGCCCAGCGTTTTGAAGGCTCCGATGATGGTACCCAGCTAGAGGAAGGCAGTAACCTGAGCCCAGAGAGCGGGGGGGCCCAAGAAGGACAGCAATCTAGCAGTCATGTTCCCCCAGCTGCAGCACACTGCCAGTTTTGCTCCAGTAATGAGGAGGGAGGGGATGATGAGGTCACTGACTCCACATGGGTGCCTGATAGGAGAGAGGAGGAGGAGGAGGCACATCTCCAATGGGGCAGGATGCCCTCCAGGGGCCAGCTTAAGGGCAGCACACCGACTGCATCACACTGCAGAGCTCCGCACGTACAGGGCGCTACTGTCTCTCTGCGCGTTATTCCAAAAGTTCTTTGGTGTGGGCCTTTTTTGAGACGAGTGCATCAGATCCCACCGCTGCTATTTGCAACATGTCTCAAGCGTATCTCACGTGGCCAAAACATCACCCGCTTGGGCACCATATGCAGTTCGCTGGACCTAAAAGACCCACACTAAAGAACAAAGTTGACCTTTCCTTGCTCCTCATCAGCTTGGATCTCCAACCCCACTATACCTTCATTCCTCTCTGAAACCTGCACTGAGAGGAATGAAGGTGTAGAATTAGGTGTGTCACAGCCAAGTACTTGCGGGCAATCTGCTATCGGTACACCAACCTCAGATTGCATCAGGCAAATTTGCCTGCCCCAACTGCTGCACCGCCGAAAGAAATTCGCTCCCAGCCATCCACATGCCCAGCAGTTGAATGCTAGCTTGGCTAAATTGCTAGCACTTCAACTGCTGCCTTTTCAGTTGGTAGACTCTGCCCCCTTCCGTGAGTTTGTGGAATGTGCGGTTCCTCAGTGGCAGATTCCCAAACGCCACCTTTTCTCACGGAAGGCAATTCCGGCTCTCTACCAGCATGTGGAAGGCAATGTCTTGGCCTCACTGGACAGGGCGGTCAGCGGTAAGGTGCATATTACCGCTGACTCATGGTCCAGCAGGCATGGACAGGGACGTTACATATTTTTCACAGCGCACTGGGTGACTCTTCTGGCAACTGGGAAGGATGCAGGAAAGGGTGCAGTAGTGTTGGAGGTTGTTCCGCCACGCCTCCAAAATTCTACTAGTGGTGATTCTGCCACACCTCTCTCCTCCACCCCTCCTCTTCTTCTTCATCCATGGCCTCTTCCTGTGCTGATTTGTCCTCAGAACCAGCGGTGCTCCGTGGGCGTTCAAGGGGCTACGCAAGCATGCAGGCAAAAAGATGCCATGCGGTGCTTTAGCTGGTGTGCTTGGGGGACAGCAGCCACACTGGGGCAGAGATTCTGTCAGCTCTGCAGGGGCAGGTTCAGAGGTGGTTGACGCCACTCCAGCTTAAGCCAGGTATGGTGGTTTGCGACAATGGCACCAACCTCCTCTCTGCCCTCTGACAGGGACAACTGACCCATGAGCCCTGTTTGGTTCACGTCCTAAACTTGGTGGTACAGCAGTTCTTGGGCAGGTACCTGGGCTTACAGGATGTCATGAGGCAGGCCAGGAAAGTCTGTGTGCATTTCCGCAGGTCATATAATGCCAGTGCTCGGCTGGCTGACCTCCAAAAGGAATTTAACCTGCCCAAAAACCGCCTAATCTGTGACATGCCCACCAGGTGGAACTCAACGTTGGCCATGCTGCAGCAGCTGCACACGCAGCAGAGGGCCATCAATGAGTACCTATGCAACTATGGCACCAGGAGACAGGTCAGGGGACCTTGTTTTTTTTTCCCTACGCCAGTGGGCTATGATCAGGGATGCTTGCACTGTCCTGTCACCATTTGAGGAGGCCACGAGGATGGTGAGCAGTGACAGTGCATGCATCAGTGACACTCTTGTCCACCTGTTGGAGCACACGCTGCGTGGAATAATGGGCAGGGCACTTGAGGCAGAACAGAGGGAGGAAGAGGAGGACTTCCTTACCTCTCAAGGCCCCCTTTATCCAGACAGTGTTCCTGCGTGCCTGCCAATCACACAGGAAGAGGATGAGGAGGAGGATTGTGTCAGCATGGAGGTGGAGCCTGGCACTAAGCATCAGCAGCAGTCTTCAAGGGGTCATTTACAGTCCGAAGAAGCCCATGGACTTGTACGTGGCTGGGAGGAGGTGGCTGTGGATAATGTCATCCTTAGTGACCCAGAGGACTCTGGACCGAATGCCTCAGCAAACCTACGCTGCATGGCCTCCCTGATCCTGTAAAGCCTGCGGAAGGATCCTCATATTCGTGGTATCAAGGGGAGGGATGATTACTGGCTGGCAACCCTCCTTGATCCACATTACAAGGGTAAGGTTGCGGACCTTATCTTGCCATCGCAGAGGGAGCAGAGGATGAAACACCTTCGGGAGGCCTTGCAGAAAGGTTTGTGCAATGCGTTTCCAGAGCCTTGGAGGTTAAAAATTCCTGGTCCTCCTGGACAATGTGTTGCTGAGGTTTCGGTCAGTCACAGAAGGAGTGGTGGAGAAGGTGGGCATCTGACCGATGCGTTCAGACAATTTTTTAGTCCGCAGCCCCAAAGTCTGATCGGTTCCAGCAACCATCTCCAGCGTCTGATTCACATGGTACAGGATTACCTAGGGGCAAAATCAGACTTGGACACCTTTCCCACCGAAAATACTCTGGGTTACTGGGTCTTGAAGATGGATCACTGGCCAGAGCTTGCACAGTATGCAATTGAGCTACTGGCCTGTCCTGCATCCAGCGTTCTTTCGGAACGCACATTCAGTGCTGCTGGAGGCTTTGTAACCGATCACCGGATCTGTTGATCGGCTGACCTTCATAAAAATGAATCATTCTTGGATCACCAGCTACCAAGCACCTGATGCTGATGTAAACGATTGATAATTTTTTAAAGGGGGATCCCTTCAAGACTGCCTATGCTGATGCTGAGTGACTATCCTGTTATGCTGAGTGACAATCCTCTTCCTCCTCAATTTTCATGCTGATAGCTTGTAAGAACATTTTTGGTTCTGGGCACCGCCACCAGTGGCCAAGGCCCAATTTTTCAGCCCCTGTTTAACAGGGGCATATAATTACAATTTTTGATGCAATACTTTGCAGCTGGGCTCATTCCTGCGCTCCAACTAGAGTATCTGTGAGGGGTTGCAGTGTTGTGGCACCAGCACCAGTGTGCAAGGCCCAATTTTTCAGCCCCTCTTTAACAGGGGCGTATAATTACAATTTTTGATGCAATACTTTGCAGCAGGGCTCATTCCTGCGCTCCAACTATAGCATCTGTGAGGGGTTGCAGTGTTGTAGCACCAGTGCCTAAGGCCCAATTTTTCTGCCCCTGTTCAACAGGGACATGTGATTACAATTCTTGATCTAATATTTCACAGCAGGGCCCATTCCTGTGCCCACCAAGAGTAACTGTGAGGGTTTACAGTGTTGTGGCATCATCACCACCATCACCAAAGGCCCAATTTTTCTGCCCCTGTTCAACAGGTGCATGTAATTACAATTCTTGATATAATGTTTCACAGCAGGGCCTGTTCCAGCGCCCACCAAAAGTAACTGTGAGGACTTACAGTGTTGTGGCACCAGCACCACCACCACCACCACTAAAGGCCCAATTTTTCTACCACTGTTCAACAATGGCATGTAATTACAATTCTTTATCTAATATTTCACAGCACGGCCCATTCCGGCGCCCACCAAAAGTAACTGTGAGGGCTTACAGTGTTGTGGCAACACCAACACCTAAGGCCCCAATTTCTGCAGAGTATATAGGGCAGGCCCCTACTTTCAAACATCCAACTTACAAATGACTCCTACTTGCAAATGGAAGCAGACAACAGGAAGTGAGATGAAATCTACCCCTAGGAAGGGAAATTCTCTCCTGTAAGAGTTAATATGGGAAAAACATGTCCCCTCTTCACTGATGCTTTATCACCAATCCTTGTTTCACTAAAAACCCCAAATTTTCAAAAAACATTTGTCATTGGGACAGAAAGTGAGATGCACAGACAGCAAAACAAATGTCACAGGGGTGATAACCCTTCCCTATGTTTTCCAAAAAGCTTAAAAATAGATTTTTTGGCTCGAGCTACACTTTAAAAATGCACCAGTTCAAAATTACAAACAGATTCTTCTTAACAACAAACCTACAGTCTTTGTCTTTTTTGCACCGCCTGTATACTGCTGTTCAGAGTATATAGGGCCTGGGGGCCCCACGCCTTTCCTTTTTTTAACTTGGGTGCGGGGTTCCCCTTAATATCCATACAAGACCCAAAGGGCCTGGTAATGGACTGGGGGGTGGGGGGGTACCCATGCCGTTTGTCTCACTGATTTTCATCCATATTGCTGGGACCCGACATTACATTAAAGCCGCAAGCAGTTTTAAATGACTTTTATTCCTTTAAAAATGTCATTTTGTGCAGGGACTGTTCTAAGCACGGTAAACATGCGCCACTTTACAGGCATACTATAGACACCCCCAGGTACGATACCCGGGTCCCCAGACTCTTTTTAGGACAATAATTTGCATATTAGCCTTAAAAATTAGCACTTTCTATTTCGAACGTTCGAGTCCCATAGACATTAATGGGGTTCTAAAGTTCGCACGAACTTTCGGTCCATTCGTAGGTCTGAACCGATCCTGGGGGTGTTCGGCTCATCCCTAATGAGGACCAAGCAGACAGTATCTCTAGAGAGGCAAAGGTCCAATGATATATATCCAACACTGAGGGCTGCACTCAGAAAAGAGGAACAAACTCTGAAACAAAATAAAACAGAAGAGAGAGGCTTCCCTAAGTCCAGAATTAGAAGCTGTTTATTTCCCCAAACAAGATTAAAAACACTTACAAAATCTGGCGAATTAAAAAGCGTGTAGTCGTTGATAATGCAAATGGTCCTGCAGGCGGATGGGTCTCCGGCATGTAAAGACTCTCACAATAGTGTCCTGTGCTGTACCAAAAACATAGCGCTACCGGTAAGCTGATGAATGGGTACACACACCGAGTTCATGATGGACGGAGATCCCGGAAGTGATGTCAGCAGTGAGAGATGGGAGCCAGCATAAACAGGATGTAGTCATCAGTAAGTTACGCTTTTCGGAACATTAGTAAGTTCCAAAGGAGTCTTTACATGCCGGGGACCCATCCGCCTGCCGGACCATTTGTATTATCAATGACTACATGCTTTTTAATTCGCCAGATTTTGTAAGTGTTTTTAATCTTGTTTGGGGAAATAAACAGCTACTAATTCTGCACTTAGAGGCGCCTCTCTCTTCTGTCTTATTTTGTTTCATGAAAATTAGCTGAAGAAAGCACCATCAAACTTTTAAGTGTATGCAAACTCTAACAATAAACATTTCTTTCTCCCTTTGGTCCATTAAATACAATATTACATAGAAAGAGTTTTATTTTATCTGTTTTATGAATGCAAACAAATAGCTGTTCTTCCAGATAGAAATCTTGTTAGCTGCTAACTTCTTGTGCTTTCTGCCTCTGGACTTTTATCAGTTAGCATTTTTCTCTACTATCTTTATTGGCTACAGAACAATCCCTCTGTTATGGAGAAGAGAAGGAGGTGTTATGTAGTTCTAACACCCCCCTGTCCTAGGATGACAATGCTGCTCAGTACGGTTGTCTCTATAGAGCAGGAAGTGTGTTAATGGTAGGATTACCAGGTTAAAATAAAAGAGAGAAAAAAAATAAATTATGCAGCACCACATCTATAGAGAGGTAAGCTATAATACTATCATTTTTAATCCATGAGTTTAGATTTGAGGTTTCAAATCTGAGAGAATCTTAGTGCATAGTCCCAAGCATACTCATGGCAGCAAAGTGGAAGCAAAATCGGAATTTAGGCTCATATCAGGTGGAGCAGCAGCCCTAGCCAGACCATTCAGTACATAACATTGTTTCTAAAAAAATATGCTGGACAACAAAAATGTCTGTATTAGAATTTTCTACACTCATACCTTTCATTGCCAACTTTTTGGTATCTTCAATCGATGCCACAGATTGCGCAGGCAGAAAGGGCTCCAGATTGTGCAGGCACCTTTAGAATGCTACCCACCTCTAGCGGAAATCTTGAATTCAGTTGTGGAAGTGCCAAGTATTTTACCATCTTCTGCCATGGAGGATCAACAGGAAGAGGAAATGATGAAACTCTTAGGCACTCTTATTGAGGGTAAGCAATTTATGGACAATGACAATTGCTTACCCAAGCAAACTGCCGCAGGACTTATGATCTGATTTTGTTCTATAAATATGCTCTGTGTATGTATTGCACATGATAAAGATTGTATTTTTATAGGCCCCAAGGTTGCACTGAAAGAGCTGTGGCGGCCGAGAAGAGAGATGACATCATCGTCTCTCACCACCTACCCCACATCACCGAGGATGGGTTTGCCTTCTTACATCTCATAGGCTGGAACCCTGTTGAGATTAACTACACATATGCCAGTTTCCCCTTCTTCTGAATGTCAGATGACTCTGTAGCTCTGAGGAGAGGCTGTAACTAAATTCTGTCACTGCTGTCAGAAAACCCAAATTTGGCCATTAATTCTTAAACTGGCAAGTTGCATCTGTTGGTGGCTGTGGTGGCAGCCTACAGTGGGAAGCTGCATCTTGTGGCAGGATACTGAAAAGGATACTGAAAAGACTAAGGCCTTATAGGCTGAAACACGTCAACTGTTCTCATTTGCGTTTGGTCACTGCGGCTTGTCAATAAATATTACACATTTTAAGAGAAATCACCGGAGTGCGGATCATCTTTTCCTCATTTCCCTACTCAGCCAGCGACTGTGGATGGAGCACCAGGGAACTCTGCTTTCTATGTGATGTATGGGTAGTAGCACTGACTTTTTTGTTTATGTACTGAAACGTTGCATCTGGTGGCAGGCAATGGTGGCAAGTGGCATGCTGCATCTGGTGGCAGGCAATGGTGGCAGGTGACACACTACATCTGGTGGCAGGCAATGGTGGCAAGTGACATGCTGCATATGGTGGCAAGTGACACGCTACATCTGGTGGCAGGCAATGATGGCAAGTGACAAGCTGCATCTAGTGGCAGACAATGGTGGCAAATGACAAGCTCCATCTGGTGGCAGACAATGGTGGCAAGTGACACACTGCATACGGTGGCAAGTGACATGCTGCATCTGGTGGCAGACAATGGTAGCAAGTAGGGATGAGCTAACAAAGTTTGACTCGAACATCAGGTGTTCATTTGTTCTAAAACAAACCGAACATATTGGGCGTTCACTGGAAATTTGATCGCCGTGGAACGCCCCATAATGCACTGCGAGGTTGCAGTGCATTGCTGTATGATGATTGGCCAAAGCATGCACCTGACCTGCATGCTTTGGCCAATCACAGCGTGCTCTGCTGAGAGAGCCATAATTGGCCAAAGGCAGGGTGCTCAGGGGGACTAAGTCCACACCCCACACTATATAAGGCTACTTACATAGCGGCTGTGTGTAGTGTTGTTGGCGTGGACAGAGAGATAGCTTGAGTTAGATTAAACAGGCAGTTTATTCAGTTAGTGCCAGTGTATTTGATAGATAGGTATATATATATATATATATATGTATATATATATATATATATATATATATATATATATATATATATATATATATATACATATATATATATACACAGTCAGTCTAATATATATATATATATATATATATATATATATATATATATATATATACTCTGCATTTAGCATAGACTTTATATTCAGTGTTTATATTCAGTTGGTGTACACCCCTCACATTTTTGTAAATATATTATTATATTATTCTATCTTTTCATGTGACAACACTGAAGAAATTACACTTTGCTACAATGTAAAGTAGTAAGTGTACAGTTTGTATATCAGTGTAAATTTGCTGTCCCCTCAAAATAATTCAACACACAGCCATTAATGTCTAATCCAGTGGCAACAAAAGTGAGTACACCCCTAAGTGAAAATGTCCAAATTGGGCCCAATTAGCCAATTTCCCTCCCCGGTGTCATGTGACTAGTTAGTGTTACAGGCTCTCAGCTGTGAATGGGACGCAGGTGTGTTATATTTGGTGTTATCCCTCTCACTTTCTCATATTGGTCACTGGAAGTTCAATATGGCACCTCATGCCAAAAAACTCTCTGAGGATCTGAAAAAAAGAATTGTTGCTCTACATAAAGATGGCCTAGGCTATAAGAAGATTGCCAAGACCCTGAAACTAAACTGCAGCATTGTGGCCAAGACCATACAGTGGTTTAACAGGACAGGTTCGACTCAGAACAGGCCTCGCCATGGTCGACCAAAGAAGTTGAATGCACATGATCAGCATAATATCCAGAGGCTGTCTTTGGGAAATAGACATATGAGTGCTGCCAGCATTGCTGCAGAGGTTGAAGGGGTGGGGGGTCAACCTGTACGTGCTCATATCATACGCTGCACACTGCATCAAATTGGTGTGCTTGGTTGTCATTCCAGAAGGAAGCCTCTTCTAAAGATGAAGCACAAGAAAGCCCACAAACAGTTTGCTGAAGACAAGCAAACTAAGAACATGGATTACTGGAACCATGTCCTGTGGTCTGTTGAGACCAAGATAAACTTATTTGGTTCAGATGGTGTCAAGCGTGTGTTGGGGAAACCAGGTGAGGAGTACAAAGACAAGTGTGTCTTGCCTATAGTCAAGCATGGTGGTGGGAGTGTCATGGTCCGGAGCTGCATGAGTGCTGCCAGCACTGGGGAGCTACAATTCATTGAGGGAACCATGAATGCCAACATGTACTGTGACATACTGATACTGAAGAAGAGCATGATCCCCTCTGTTTGGAGACTGGGCCGCAGGGCAGTATTCCAACATGATAACGACCCCAAACACACCTCCAAGATGTCCACTGCCTTGCTAAAGTAGCTGAGGGTAAAGGTGATGGACTGGCCAAGCATGTCTCTAGACCTAAACCCTATTGAGCATCTGTGGGGCATCCTCAAATGGAAGGTGGAGGAGCGCAAGGTCTCTAACATCCACAAGCTCCGTGAAGTCACCCTGGAGGAGTGGAAGAGGACTCCAGTGGCAACCTGTGAAGCTCTGGTGAACTCCATGCCGCAGAGGGTTAAGGCAGTGCTGGAAAATAATGGTACACAAAATATTGACACTTTGGGGACAATTTTGACATTTTCACTTAGGGGTGTACTCACTCTTGTTGCCAGCGATTTAGACATTAATGGCTGTGTGTTGAGTTATTTTGAGGGGACAGCAAATTGACACTTATACAAGCTGTATACTCCCTACTTTACATTTACACTTTTGTGAGATACTGTATATATATATATATATATATAAACACACAATCTAGTATATGTACTGTATATATATATATATATATATATATATATATATATATATATATATATATATATATATATATATATACACTACCGTTCAAAAGTTTGGGGTCACATTGAAATGTCCTTATTTTTGAAGGAAAAGCACTGTACTTTTAAATGAAGCTAACTTTAAACTAGTCCTAACTTTAAACAAATATACTCTATACATTGCTAATGTGGTAAATGACTATTCTAACTGCAAATGTCTAGTTTTTGGTGCAATATCTACAGGTGTATAGAGGCCCATTTCCAGCAACTATCACTCCAGTGTTCTAATGGTACAATGTGTTTGCTCATTGGCTCAGAAGGCTAATTGATGATTAGCAAACCCTTGTGCAATCATGTTCACACATCTAAAAACAGTCTAGCTCCTTCCAGAAGCTACAAAACTGACCTTCCTGTGAGCAGATTGAGTTTCTGGAGCATCACATTTGTGGGGTCAATTAAACGCTCAAAATGGCCAGAAAAAGAGAACTTTCATCTGAAACTCGACAGTCTATTCTTGTTCTTAGAAATGAAGGCTATTCCATGCGAGAAATTGCAAATAAATTGAAGATTTCCTACAACGGTGTGTACTACTCCCTTCAGAGGACAGCACAAACAGGCTCTAACCAGAGTAGAAAAAGAAGTGGGAAGCCGCGTTGCACAACTAAGCAAGAAGATAAGCACATTAGAGTCTCTAGTTTGAGAAACAGACGCCTCACAGGTCCCCAACTGGCATCTTCATTAAATAGTACCCGCAAAACACCAGTGTCAACATCTACAGTGAAGAGGCGGCTGCGGGATTTTGGGCTTCAGGGCAGAGTGGCAAAGAAAAAGCCATATCTGAGACTGGCCAATAAAAGAAAAAGATTAAGATGGGCAAAAGAACACAGACATTGGACAGAGGAAGACTGGAAAAAAGTGTTGTGGACGGATGAATCCAAGTTTGAGGTGTTTGGATCACAAAGAAGAACGTTTGTGAGACGCAGAACAAATGAAAAGATGCTGGAAGAATGCCTGACGCCATCTGTTAAGCATGGTGGAGGTAATGTGATGGTCTGGGGTTGCTTTGGTGCTGGTAAGGTGGGAGCTTTGTACAGGGTAAAAGGGATTCTGAATAAGGAAGGCTATCACTCCATTTTGCAACGCCATGCCATACCCAGTGGACAGCGCTTGATTGGAGCCAATTTCATCCTACAACAGGACAATGACCCTAAACACACCTCCAAATTGTGCAAGAACTATTTACAGCAGAAGCAGGCAGCTGGTATTCTATCGGTAATGGAGTGGCCAGTCACAGTCACCAGATCTGAACCCCATTGAGCTGTTGTGGGAGCAGCTTGACCGTATGGTACGCCAGAAGTGCCCATCCAACCAATCCAACTTGTGGGAGCTGCTTCTAGAAGCGTGGGGTGCAATTTCTCCAGCTTACCTCAATAAATTAACAGCTAGAATGCCAAAGGTGTGCAATGCTGTAATTGCTGCAAAAGGAGGATTCTTTGATGAAAGCAAAGTTTGATGTAAAAACAATGTTATTTCAAATACAAATCATTATTTCTAACCTTGTCAATGTCTTGACTCTATTTTCTATTCATTTCACAACGTATGGTGGTGAATAAGTGTGACTTTTCATGGAAAACACAAAATTGTTTGGGTGACCCCAAACTTTTGAACGGTAGTGTATATATATATATATATACTCTGCATCCAGTGTAGCCTATATCTACAGTGCATTCAGTGGTGTACTATTTCTAATACACTTTATGCAGTGTATTAATAAAAAAATACAGTGCATTCGGTGGTGTATAGTTACATAGTTACATAGTAGGTGAGGTCGAAAAAAGACACGACCATCAAGTCCAACCTATGTGTGTGATTATATGTCAGTATTACATTGTATATCCCTGTGTGTTGCGGTTGTTTCAGGTGCTTATCTAATAGTTTCTTGAAACTATCGATGCCCCCGCTGAGACCACCGCCTGTGGAAGGGAATTCCACATCCTTGCCGCTATTACAGTAAAGAACCCTCTACGTAGTTTAAGGTTAACCAGTTGCCGACCGCCTAACGCAGATATACTGCGGCAGAATGGCACGGGCAGGCAAAATCACGTACCTGTTCTGGCGCCACCAAAACCAAAGGCCCAATTCTCATTTGTTTTTGAAAATGAAGAAAGACAAGAAATTTTTTTTTTTCTTTTTTCAATTTTCAAAACTTTGTGACAAAAAGTGGGGTCTGCAAAATACTCACTATACCTCTCAGCAAATAGCTTGGTGTGTCTACTTTCCAAAATGGGGTCTTTTGGGGGGGTGGTTTTGTGCCACCTGGGCATTCCATGGCCTCCGAAACTGTGATAGGCAGTGAAGAGTGAAATCAAAAATTTACGCACTTAGAAAGCCTGAAGGCAGTGCTTGGTTTTTGGGGTCCCGTACGCGGCTAGGTTCCCAAAAAGTCTCACACATGTGGTATCCCCGTACTCAGGAGAAGCAACAGAATGCATTTGGGGTGTAATTTCACATATTCCCATGGCATGTTTGAGCAATATATCATTTAGTGACATTTTTGTGCAAAAAAAATAAAAAAAATTGTCTCTTTCCCGCAACTTGTGTCACAATATAAAATATTCCATGGACTCGACATGCCTCTCAGCAAATAGCTTGGGGTGTCTACTTTCCAAAATGTCACACATCACCCACTCTTCTAACCACTTGAAGACAAAGCCCCTTCTGACACTTTTTGTTTACATGAAAAAATTATTTTTTTTTTGCAAGAAAATTACTTTGAACCCCCAAACATTATATATTTTTTTAAAGCAAATGCCCTACAGATTAAAATGGTGGGTGTTTCATTTTTTTTTCACACAGTATTTGCGCAGCGATTTTTCAAACGCATTTTTTGGGGAAAAAACACACTTTTTTAAATTTTAATGCACTAAAACACACTATATTGCCCAAATGTTTGATGAAATAAAAAAGATGATCTTAGGCCGAGTACATGGATACCAAACATGACATGCTTTACAATTGCGCACAAACGTGCAGTGGCAACAAAATAAGTACATTTTTAAAAGCCTTTAAAAGCCTTTACAGGTTACCACTTTAGATTTACAGAGGAGGTCTACTGCTAAACTTACTGCCCTCAATCTGACCTTCGCGGTGATACCTCACATGCATGGTGCAATTGCTGTTTACATTTGATGCCAGACCGACGCTTGCGTTCGCCTTAGCGCGAGAGCAGGGGGGGCAGGGGTGCTTTTTTTTATTTTCTTTATTATTTATTTTCTTTTTTATCTTATTTTTAAACTGTTCCTTTCATTTTTTTTTTAAATCATTTTTATTGTTATCTCAGGGAATGTAAATATCCCCTATGATAGCAATAGGTAGTGACAGATACTCTTTTTTTTAAAAATTGGGGTCTTTTAGACCCTAGATCTCTCCTCTGCCCTCAAAGCATCTGACCACACCAAGATCGGTGTGATAAAATGCTTTCCCAATTTCCCAATGGCGCTGTTTACATCAGGCGAAATCTAAGTCATAAAATGCTCGTAGCTTCCGGTTTCTTAGGCCATAGAGATGTTTGGAGCCACTCTGGTCTCTGATCAGCTCTATGGTCAGCTGGCTGAATCACCGGCTGCATTCTCAGGTTCCCTGTTGAGACAGGAGAGCCAGAGAAAAACACGGAAGACGGTGGGGGGGCATTCCCTCCCACTGCTTGTAAAAGCAGTCTAGAGGCTAATAAGCTGCTAGGATTGCTTTTACATGAAAGCCGACCGCTGGCTGAAAAGAATGATACCAAGATGATACCTAAACCTGCAGGCATCATTCTGGTATAACCACTCAAAGTCGTGAATGGCGTACCTGAAGACAAAAAAATGGTTAACAATAAAGCACAGTAAACAGTAAAGTATAAAAAATTGCATACCTGAAAAGCAAACATGATAAAACATAATAACAATAAAACATTGCAGAATAGAATACAGTAAAAAAGAGCAGATCAATAGAGAGAGAATAGAGAGAGAGAGAGAACAATAAAACGACAACTATTTTTTTTTATTTTATATATTTTTTTGTGTTTTTTTTTTTTTACACTGTTTTTGTAACTGTAACTTTTATAATGGTAACCGGTTCCAGGTTCGGGTCTCTCAAAATGCGATGGCATCTTGGGAGACCCTGTGAAAGTGTGCCTAGTCTGTGCAATGCTCTACCCTACGCTAATACTCTACTAATGCATGGTAGCGTTCAAAACATTCACTAATGCAAAGACCAGGATTGTCAGGACAGGAGGGGCAATAATAGCGGGTGTCACGCCTATATCCGCGCTTGCTGCAGAGACAACATCTTTTTTGGGGGGTTCGTTGGGTAGGGGTACTCGGGAGGACATAAAGAAAATGCCTCTCATGCAGCCGACTGCATTTGGTTGGGGATGTGAATGGGGGAAGTACGGGCGCTGCAGAAGTGATGGTTTCCCAATTAGGATTGGCGAATGCAGCAGGAAGGGCATTATGGGCACGACGGCCTGTGTTTGTCTTCTTGGTGGCAGCGGGACACTACTTGTGCTTGCCACCTAACCAGCTTGAACTGCACTTATGGGACTCGCCACGTCACCAAGTGTTACTGCAGTGCTGGTTTGACTACGACCGGGGTGTACTAGGCCGCTGGTGCTTGCCAGTTCACCAAAACGCTACCAAAAAAACTGTTAGCGATCGCAGGGATCAGGCCTGACTCTGCGAACGCTGCAGTTATGCGTTTAGTGTTTTGTAAGTGACAGTGATTGATCGATACTGCACTTGAGTGGGCTGGGCTGGGCCGGGCGGAGGGGCAAAACGCAGGTCCTAGCAGGTATCTGGGCTGATCCCCCTAACACTGCGTTTTTGGGAACCCTAAACTGCTGGGTACGCTAGTATAGATCTGATCGGATCAGATATTGATCCGTTCAGATACTATACCACTAAGGGAGGTGTACGGTGCGTGCGTGGGTGTTAGCGGTACTGGCGCTAACCTGACGCTGCCTGGGGCTGGTGCTTGCCAGTTGACCAAAACGCTACCAAAAAAACTGTTAGCGATCGAAGGGATCAGGCCTAAATCTGCGAACGCTGCAGTTATGCGTTTAGTGTTTTGTAAGTGACAGTGATCGATCGATACTGCACTTGGGTGGGCTGGGCTGGGACGAGCGGAGGGGCAAAATGCAGGTGCTAGCAGGTATCTGGGCTAATCCCGCTAACACTGCGTTTTTGGGAACCCTAAACTGCTGGGGACGCTAGTATAGATCTGATCGGATCAGATATTGATCCGTTCAGATACTATACCACTAAGGGAGGTGTACGGTGCGTGCGTGGGTGTTAGCGCTACTGGCGCTAACCTGATGCTGCTTGGGGCTGGTGCTTACCAGTTCACCAAAATGCTACCAAAAAAACTGTTAGCGATCGCAGGGATCAGGCCTGACTCTGCGAACGCTGCAGTTATGCATTTAGTGTTTTGTAAGTGACAGTGATCGATCGATACTGCACTTGGGTGGGCTGGGCTGGGACGGGTGGAGGGGCAAAACGCAGGTGCTAGCAGGTATCTTGGCTGATCCCGCTAACACTGCATTTTTGGGAACCCTAAACTGCTGGGGACGCTAGTATAGATCTGATCGGATCAGATATTGATGCGTTCAGATACTATACCACTAAGGGAGGCGTATGCTGCGTGCGTGGGTGTTAGCGGTACTGGCGCTAATCTGACGCTGCCTGGGGCGACGCATATCACCGCCGGGCGATCAGGGGGCTAAACCTTTATTAGGTAATAAACGGCGGGTGCCCTGACACTATAAAAATTAAACAAACTAACCAGCGTCACCCGTAACGGTTATACGGTGATCAGTGGTGAAAGGGTTAACTAGGGGGCGATCAAGGGGATAAAACATTTATTAGATAGTATATGGGGGTCCCTGTCGCTATAAAATGCTGACGGCAAACCTAAATATTTACGTCCCTAACTAGCGTCACCAGTGACACTAATACAGCGATCAGAAAAATGATCGCTTACTGACACAGGCGACAGGGGGTGATCAAGGGGTTAAAACTTTATTAGGGGGGGTTAGGGGGGTACCCTAGACCTACAGGGGGCTAACACTAACTGCCCTAACACAGTAACTGTCACAAACTGACACCATGCAGTAATCAAAAGAAAAAAAAACTGCTTGGTATCAGTGTGACGGGGGGGGGGGGGGTGATTAGGGGGTGATCGGGGGGGATTGGGGGGTAAAGGGGGGTGTTATGTGTGCCTGGCATGTTCTACTGTGATGTGTGTGTGTTGTGCACTCACATTGATGTCTTCTCTCCTCGGCACCAGAACGGAAACTGCCGAGCCGAGGAGAGATGACATCACATCCCCTGCCTCTGTGTACTACACAGAGGCAGGAGAAGAATCTCATTGGCTGGGAGCGATCGCGAGGGGGGTCCACGATCGGATGGCCTCCCCCTCATCTCTGATCGCTGCCAGACCAACGGCAACCACCTCGGTACGTGATTTTGCCTGCCCGTGCCATTCTGCAGACGTATATCTGCGTGAGGCGGCCGTCAAGTGATTAATATCCATACCAGACCTAAAGGGCCTTGTATGGATTTTGGGGGGACATCTGCGCCATTTTTTGGTCTTTTTGGCATGGGGTTCACCTTATTATTCATACCAGACCCAAAGGGCCTGATAATGGACTGAGGGGGAACCCAAACCGTTTTTTAAAATTATATACTGTATATATAATTATAATACTATATTGCCGGGATCTGACAATACATTACAGCCACAAGCATTTTTAAATTACATTTTTTCCTTTAGAAATGTCATTTTGCTGTGGTATTGTTATAAATATGGGAAAGATGTACTACTTTACAGGCAGACTAAGGAGACCGCCCCCCCCCCCCCCCGGCACGATATTTAAAGGAATATTTCATTTTTATTGTTTCACTTTAAGCATTATTAAAATTGCTGCTCCCGCAAAAACGGCCGTTATTAAAACTTTTTTTGCATTGATACATGTCCCCTGGGGCAGGACCCAGGTCCCCAAACACATTTTATGGCAATAACTTGCATATAAGCCTTTAAAATGAGCACTTTTGATTTTTCACGTCCGTGTCCCATAGACTTTAACGGCGTTCGCATGTTCACACAAATTTTTTGTCTGTTCCCATGTTGTGCTGCAAACCAAACCCGGGGGGGGGGGGGTGTTCAGCTCATCCCCAGTGGCAAGTCACATGGTGCATCTGGTGGCAGGCAATGGTGGCAAGTGACGCTCTGCATCTGGTGGCAGTCAATGGTGGCAGGTGAGACACTGCATCTGGTGGCAGGCAATGGGGGCCAGTGACACGCTGCACATGATGGCAAGTGACACGCTGCATCTGGTGGCAGGCAATGGTGGCAAGTGCCATGCTGCATCTGGCGGCTGGCAATTTTAGCAAGTGGCAAGCTGAATCTGGTAGCAGGCAATGGTGGCAAGTGACAAGCTACATCTGGTGGCAGGCTAGAGTGACAAGCTCAGGGCTCCCCCTGATTCTGCATTATGGTGAGTTAAACTATTTCATTATACAGTATATTACGATGTAATAATAGAAATAATGTGCTTCACATCCTGTTGGAATAATTGAAGCACTAACACCCTCCCCGCAAAAACATCCACAAAGGCCCACCTGTCCTTGGCAAAATTTTATTTTACTAAACCTATCCCTGGTGCCAAAAAGGTTGGGGACATTACAAAACCTGCATTACAAGAACTGCCTTGACTGGGAAGTACATGGAGCTAGGGATAGGTACCTGCTTGATAGGGACTGGTAGTCCTCAGCCTGGAGTGTGTTAAAGACCCACTCCTATTGCCAGGACTAGCCTGTTATTTAGAAGAAGACTGATCTACCCTTCAGGGGAGTGGTCCAGAATTACTCAGGGATAAAATATTTGAGAGTTAAAAAAAACACATCTCAGTCTCTAGAGTGTACTCTGTCCTTAAGTCGTATCTGATGTTATTCTTACCTTAAAATGTCAAAAGCGGAGTAGAAACACATTACATTGTTGTTTTTTGGTCACTAATATAATAAAAACGATTTTAAAAAAATCATTATCACTTTCCCTTGATGCCACTATCTCTTGATTAACCACGGGCTAGATGCTGCCATTTAGAATTGAAACTTGTGAATTAATAAATCATCCAGTTTGTTTAAAATCTGTAAAGTTTACTTTAAAGCTAAACTCCAGTCCTTTCATGTGAACTCAAATATATAATATAACGTAGGATGATCTGTCTTTAGACACAAGTCATAATATGCATCCCTTTCTTTATGTAATTATCAATAGTTCTAATGTTCACTCACTCTTTGCTGGTTCTCTATCTGCTATATTTAGGTTAACTTTAGCAAAACTGACATTTTCAGGTAACATCTAAATGACAAGTTTGAAAAGAACACTTGGATGTTTAAGACACTTTGAAGGATCCATTTGGAAGATTTAAGAAGCCCTCTCGGATCTAATAGTGTGTGTTATAGAATAACATCAGAGTTGTTATGATAAGCTTCCAATGGGTGCACTTCACAAATGTTTTATGTATGCCTGGTTATTCTTAACTCAGATCCTATCAGAATAATTTCCCTCTCGGATTTGTAATGCTCTTCATAAAATGTAAGTACTGTTAAAGCATGCAGAAGCTTATATCTGAAATACAAATAGTAGTATGAATAACAAAACTGTGTGATAGTGAGTTTAATGTTCTACACGTGATCAAATATCAAAATTTGGGAAACAAACTGTGTGGGTTGTATTTTTGGTTGAACAAAATTTAAAATCCTGATTCCTATTATATTTGGTTTTAAAGCTGCGATTGATGATACCTTATATGTACTTTTATATTCAGTTGTATTAACCTTTTAGAGACAGCAAAGCAACAGGTGAATGATGCCTTTTTCTCCTTACAAACACAAACCTTTTTTGGAGGACTTTGAGATAAACCTGGATATGCCTAGATCAGCTGTATTAGGTGGTACTGGTGTCTAGGACCCTGTGTTTTTAGGGATGATGGTCCAGCATTCAGCCCCCCATCCAGCTGCAGCCTGCCATGGACTTTGAAGGTACAGTCACTCCAGATGTTGTATCTTAGTGGACAGTGGTATGTTTCCTCAACATGTTTCTCGGATTCTATGGCCCACTTCATCAGATACTATAATTCTAACTAATCCAACTACTAACATTTATTTTTTATACAAAAACAAATTATACAGTACATTGTGATATAAACCAAGATATAACTTCTATACATACTGTATATTATATACATGGTATGCTCACACAATGGTGTACTTCAGTAAATTGCCCCCAAGCCTCTGGGCCAGGAGGATCCTGGGACACAAGACACAGGTAGTGGATCTAAAGAGTATAAAATAAGCTCATTGTACATCTCTGCAGGATCCTGACTATATTGCATTCAGACTATTTTTATAAATTACTATATTTATCTTCAGTACCAAAATAAATGCACTCTTCTAAACTCCTGCTCAATGAACAATAGCGAGAAAAAAGGACCCAAAAAGTTGTAATATTGCAAATTTAACCTCTAACAATCATATGAAATCATATAGTAACGCATATAGATATGATGCATATAGATTTAAGTAATATAATTAAAAAAAAGCTACTTGGTACTTGAGTTGCTTAATTCTGGGTGCTATTCCACCTCTTCTGTGAGTACTGATGCATTAATGTCAGCCCTCATGGCACTTACTGACACTATCCCTTCAATGTACCAATACTTGCTGGTGAGTAGGGATGAGCCGAACACCCTCGTGTTCGGTTCGCAGCAGAACATGCGAACAGGCAAAAAATTCAGCAGAACACACAAACACCGTTAAAGTCTATGGGACACAAACATGAATAATCAAAAGTGCTAATTTTAAAGGCTTATATGCAAGTCATTTTCGTAAAAAGTGTTTGGTGACCCAGGTCCTGCCCCAGGGGACATGTATCAATGCAAATTTTTTTTTTTAAAACTGACATTTCTTCAGGGGGCAGAGATTTTTTTAATGCTTAAGGTGAAACAATAAAAATGAAATATTCCTTTAAATATCGTGTCTGGGGGTGTCTATAGTATGCCTGTAAAGTGGCACATTTTTTACCGTGTTTAGAACCGTACCACAGCAAAATGACATTTCGAAGAGGAAAAATTGTCATTTAAAACTGATCACGGCTGTAATGAATTGTCGGGTCTTGGCAATATAGATAAAACTCATTGAAAAAAAGAGCCTAGGATCCCCCCCAGTCCATTACCAGGCCCTTTGGGTCTGGATAATGAATATTAAGGGGAATTTCAAACCAAAATTAAAAAAGAAATTGCGTGGGGGGTCCCCCTAAAATCCATATCAGGCCCTTCGTGTTTGATATGGAAATTAAGGGGAACCCTGTGCCAAAATTTAAAAAAATGGCGTAGGGGTCCCCCCAAAATCCATACCAGGCCCTTATCTGAGCATGCAACCTGGTAGGCCACAGGAAAAGAGGGGGGATGAGAGAGCGCCCCCCCTGAACCATACCAGGCCACATGCCCTCAACATGGGGAGGATGCTTTGGGGTAGCCCCCAAAGCACCTTGTCCCCATGTTGATGGGGACAAGGGCCTCTTCCCCACAACCCTTGTCCGGTGGTAGTCTGTGGGCAGGGGGCTTATTGGAATCTGGAAGCCCCCTTTAACAAGGGGACCCCCAGATCCCGGCCTCCCTCCCTGTGTGAATTGGTAACGGGGTACAAATGTACCCCTACCATTTTACAAAAAAAGTGTCAAAATGGTAAAAAAGACAAGAGACAGCTTGGCACAAGTCCTTTATTAAAAAATAAAAAAATAAAAATGTCCCACGGTGTAAGTTCACACCGCCCGACGGACCGAAAAAAAAAAAAAGCCGCAACCGATCTGCCTCCATGGGAGGCTTCCGCCGACTGACGTGTCTTCACTGTGACAGCTCTTATATAACTGAGGGTGGGGCCACCCGGTGACAAAACGGGGTGACCCCGCCCCCCTCTGACACCACGGGTGCTCCCCCATGGCTTCTCCGTGGCATCAGAGAGGGCCAGGGTCACCCGTTTACGTCACCGGGGGGCCCTGCCCCCCTCTGAAGCCACGGGGAAGCCATGGGGAAGCCATGGGGAAGCCCCTGTGGCCCCCAAAGCACCCTCCCCGTATTGAGGGCATATGGCCTGGTACGGTTCAGGAGGGGGGGCGCTCTCTCATCCCCCCTCTTTTCCTGTGGCCTGCCAGGTTGGAAGCTCGGATAATGGTCTGGTATGGATTTTGGGGGGACCCCTATGCCATTTTTTTAAAAAAAAATGGTGCAGGGTTCCCCTTAAAATCCATACCAGACCTGAAGGGTCTGGTATGGATTTTGGGGGAACCCCTACACCATTTTTTTAAAATTTGGCACAGGGTTCCCTTTAATTTCCATATCAGACTCCAAGGGCCTGGTATGGATTTTAGGGGGACCCCCACACTTTTTTTTTATTTTGATTTGGGGTTCCCCTTAATATGCATACCAGACCCAAAGGGCCAGGTAATGGGCTGGGGGGGATCCCATGCTCTTTTTTTCAATTATCTGTATCTATATTGCCAAGACCCGACAATTCATTACAGCCGCGATCAGTTTTAAATGACAATTTTTCCTTTAGATATGTGGTGCTGTGGTACTGTTCTAAACACGGGGAAAATGCGCCACTTTACAGGCATACTATAAATAAAAATAAATACTATATATGTAAATGTAAATATTTACATTTTTGCATTGATTCATGTCCCCTGGGACAGGACCCAGGTCCCCAAACACTTTTTATGACAATAACTTGCATATAAGCTTTTAAAATTAGCACTTTTGATTTTTCATGTTAGTGTCCCATAGACTTTAATGGTGTTAAGGCAGCTTTCGAATGTACCGGCGAACAGGCGAACACCCGATGTTCGAGTCAAACTTATGTTAGGTTGACAAGTTTTAATGCCAACATGCTGCTTAAAGCGGAGTTCCCACTGTTAAAAATTTTTTTTTTAGGATGCATATCTTTTTTTTCAAAAGGTTTATTTAGCGCACTCATGTTTGTGAGATTAATCGGCGCTCGATTGCTGATTTCAAAAAGGAATATATCTTATATTCCTGTTTAGTAGCATTTCCATAGTGCTTGTGGGCATGTGAAGCCCACAAGCACTATCTTCCGGGGTCTGGTGCAGCTGAGCGACCAGCATGCACCGCCCGTTCTCGCGCATGCGCCATATATACGGCGCAGCGCTGTACACTTCTGATGTTGCCATCACAACGGGCATCATCGTTGGAAGTGCCCGCCGCTGTTGTGATGGAAACTAAGCCCTCAGCGCTGCCAGTGACTCCTGGGAAATGATGACAGACATCTCCCAGGAGCACTAGCGAGCACAGGCGCAAAGGGAAATGACGTCAGGCGCCTTGGAGAGGAAGAGGCAGATTACGAGGGACCCCCTAGCAACAGACCTGAAAAGGTGAGTAAAAAAAAAAAAATTCCAAAGGTTGTTATTTGTATTTAATGCTGCTGAATATTGTAATTTTTTTTTATGACTGGAACTCCGCTTTAAATTTTAACACGACATGACGCAACACAACTAGGGATGAGCCGAACACCCCCCCAGTTCGGTTCGCACCAGAACCTGCGAACGGACCGAAAATTCGCACGAACGTTAGAACCTCATTGACGTCTATGGGACTCCACCGTTCGAAGTCAAAAGTGCTCATTTTAAAGGCTAATTTTCATGGTATTGTCCTAAAAAGGGTTTGGAAACCCAGGTCCTGCCCCAGGGGACATGTATCAATGCAAAAAAAACTTTTAAAAACAGACGTTTTTTCGGGAGCAGTGATTTTAATGATAATTAAAGTAAAAAAAAAAAGTGAAATATTCCTTTAAATATCATACCTGGGGGGGGGGTGTCTATAGTATGCCTGTAAAGTGGCGCGTGTTTCCCGGGCTTAGAACAGTCCCTGCACAAAATAAAATTTTTAAAGGAAAAAAAGTCATTTAAAACTGCTTGCGGCTTTAATGTAATGTCGGGTCCTGGCAATATGGACAAAAATCAGTGAGACAAATGGCATGGGTACCCTCCAGTCCATTACCAGGCCCTTTAGGTCCTGTATGGATATTAAGGGGCACCCAAATTAAAAAAAGGAAAGGCGTGGGGCCCCCAGGCCCTATATACTCTGAACAGCAGTATACAGGCAAACAAGACAGGGACTGTAGGTTTGTTGTTAAGTAGAATCTAATTTTGAACTGATACAGTGTAGCTCCAGCCAAAAAATCTGTTTTTAAGCTTTTTGGAAAACATAGGGAAGGGTTATCACCCCTGTGACATTTGTTTTGCTGTCTGTGCTCCTCTTCAGAAGATTTCACCTCACTTTTTGTCCCAATGACAAATGTTTTTTGAAAATTTGGGTTTTTTAGTGAAACAAGGATTGGTGATAAAGCATCAGTGGAAAGGAGAAAAGTTTTTCCCATATCAACTCAGGAGAGAATTTCCCTTCCTACGGGGTAGATTTCATCTCACTTCCTGTTGTCTCCTTCTGTTTGCAAGTAGGAGTCGTTTGTAAGTTGGATGTTTGAAAGTAGGGGCCTGCCCTATATACTCAGCACAAATTAGGTGTTGTTGTGGCCTCAACACTGTAAGCCCTCACAGGGCCCCGCTGTGAAATATTAGATCAAGAATTGTAATTACATGCCCCTGTTGAACAGGGCAAGAAAAATTGGGCCTTTGGTGGTGGTGGTAGTGCTGGTGCCACAACACTGTAAGTCCTCACAGTTACTCTTGGTGGGCGCAGAAACGTACCCTGCTGTGAAATATTCAATCAAGAATTGTAATTACATGCCCCTGTTGAACAGGGGCTGAAAAATTGGGCCTTTGGTGGTGGTGGTGGTGTTGGTGCCACAACACTGTAAGTCCTCACAGTTAATCTTGGTGGGCGCAGAAACGGGCCCTGCTGTGAAATATTACATCAAGAATTCTAATTACATGTCCCTGTTAAACAGGGGCTGAAAAATTGGGCCTTAGGCACTGGTGCTGGTGCCACAACACTGCAACCCCTCACAGATACTCTAGTTGAAGCGCAGAAACTAGCCCTGCTGCAAAGAATTGCATCAGAAATTGTAATTACATGCCCCTGTTAAACAGGGGCTTAAAAATTGGGCCTTAGGCACTGGTGGCGGCACCCAGAACCAAAAATGTTCTTACGAGCTATCAGCATGATCATTGAGGAGGAAGAGGATAATTACTCAGCATAACAGGATAGTCACTCAGCATCAGCATAGGCAGTCTTTGAAGGGATCTGAGATTTAAAAAAAAAATGATTTGGTTACATCAGCATCAGGTGCTTGGTAGCTGGTGGTGATCCAAGACTGTTTGTAACCTCCCAGTCTCTGGGAACGCATTGCACAGACCTTTCTGCAAGGCCTCCTGTCAGAGAACCATCACAAACGCTCGTTCCCGGGTGCCAGTCGGACGTACGGTAAGAACAAGCGAGCCCCGGACTAGGCACGCACGTAATGCGATCGTACGAACGAGGGCGGCCTCTTGCACGGTCCCGGTCCTAGCGTCCCTGGAGGTTGAGACAGGGTTGCTAGGGCGGTGGAAGGGTGCAGGTGCCTGCTGGCAGGATCAGGAACCCAGAAGTCTTCGGAAGGAAGCTGAGGTGCTGATCCCTGGATGGATGCAGGAGAGGTCCAGCAGAGGAACTTGCAGGGTCAAGGCAGGCAGGAGTTGGCAATGTGCTGGCAACGAGGTACACAATCGGCAGGCAGATACGTGGTCAGGGACTGGCAGAGGTTGGCAACAAACTGGCAGCGGGGTACCGAATCGGGAGACAGAGCCGTAGTCAGGAGTCCAAGCCGGGTTCAATACAGGAAGCAAGGCAGGCAGAGATGTAGGGGTGATCCGAGAGGGTAGTCAAGGCAAGCAGAGGTTCAAGATCAGGGTCAAGTAAACAAGGCAACAGCAAGGGTTCAGGAACGAGCTGAGACAATCCAGCATTGATGCTAGTCTGCTGATCGTTTAAATAGGGCGCCTTGCGCCGTGATTCGTTGGTGTGCGAGTGTGCACACGCTGACGTGCCCTCGTTCGTACGATCGCATTACGTGCGCGCCTAGTCCGGGCTCGCTCGTTCTTACCGTACGTCCGGCTGGCACCCGGGAACGAGCGCTTGTGATGGTTCTCTGACATTGCCCCCTCCTTAAGGGCAGCCTCCGGATGCCCACCTGAGACCTCCTTTCCAGATGAGCACGATGAAAAGCTTGTATGAGTCTTGGGGCATGGAGGTTCGCTTCTGGTTCCCAGGAGTTTTCTTCTGGACCAAAACCCTTCCATTTAATTAAATATTGATTTTGTCCCCACCTTCTCCTGCAATCTACAATGGTCTCAATTTCGAACTCTTCTTCCCCATCTACCATTATGGCCTCTGGGGGCCCTCTTTCACGACCAGGAAAGGGATTAACCACATCAGGCTTCAACAAGGAGGTATGAAACACAGGGTGAATCTTGAATGAGTTGGGAAGTTCGAGCTCATAAGCCAATGGATTAATTTTTCTCTTGACCGGAAAGGGTCCTAGGTATTTAGGTCCCAATTTCCTGGATGGACAGGTAAGTTTTAGATTCAAAGTTGACAGCCACACACGATCACCAACCTTCAAATCCAATTCTCCTCTCCTCTTCCTGTCAAAGAACCTCTTATTAACCTCTTGTGCTTTGGCAATGGTATCCTTTAAAACTTGGTTATTGGTAGCAAAGAAATTTAATCTGTCCTGAACTGCAGGCAAAGGAGAGTCCGGAATCAATGTAGGCAAGAAGGAAGGATGAAACCCGTAGTTGGAGAAGAAGGGTGATTGGTTGGTGGCGGTATGAGCAGAGTTGTTAAATGCAAATTCTGCCAGCGGCAGAAGTGAGGCCCAATCTTCTTGGGAGAAGGAGGTGAAGCAACGCAGATATTGCTCCAGCGTTTGGTTGGTACACTCAGTCTGTCCGTTGGACTGGGGATGATAAGCCGAAGAAAAGTTGAGTTTGATGCCCAGCGCTTCACACAGTGCTTTCCAAAATTTTGAAGTAAACTGTACTCCTCGATCCGAGACGATGTCACTAGGGATTCCGTGCAGTCTAACAACCTCTTTAACGAAGACTTTAGCAGTTTCAGTTGCTGATGGGGTCCCTTTCATAGGGATGAAATGTGATATCCTGGAGAGGCGGTCTACCACTACAAAAATAGATGAGAACCCCTCTGATGGAGGGAGCTCTACGATAAAGTCCATTGCGATTTTATCCCAGGGTCTCTCAGGAATGGATAGAGGTCTTAATAGTCCCCATGCTTTGTACTTGCTGTTCTTGTTCCTGAGACAGATTGAACATGAGCCAACATATTTCCTGCAGTCCTTTGCTAAATTAGGCCACCAGAAATGTCTCCGGATCAAATCCATGGTTTTGTATCCCCCAAAATGGCTGGCCAGTGGGTAGTCATGACACACTTGTAGGATGGTAGCACGTAAATTCTGTGGTATGAAAATTTTATTACCCCGCCAATAGAGCCCATCGTTCTCCTGAAGGTCTGTATCTGGAGACAGAGAGACTTCCCTGGATGCTTGACGGATCTGTGACATTAGGTCGGTTTGAATAAGTAGAAAATTTCCAGCCTGCAGGATAGTATCAGTTTGAGGTGGAACTTCAACTTCTGTAAACATACGCGATAACGCGTCAGCTTTCACATTCTTGGAGCCGGGCTGGTAGGTTATGTGGAAGTTAAAGCGTGAAAAGAAAAGAGGCCACCTTGCTTGTCTGGGCCTGAGGCGTTTGGCGGTCCTGAGGTATTCCAAATTTTTGTGATCCGTGAAGATCAGTATTGAGTGTGTTGCTCCTTCCAAGAGGTACCACCACTCTTCTAAAGCCAATTTGATTGCCAACAGTTCTCGGTCCCCCACATCATAGTTCCTTTCTGAAGGTCCCAACTTCTTTGAGAAGAAGGCCACAGGGTGCATTAGAGTCTTGGGTCCTTGGCGCTGGGACAGGATGGCCCCTACGGCGCTTTCTGAGGCGTCCACCTCCAGGATGTATGGAAGAGCGGGGTCAGTGTGCTTTAATAACGGAGCTGAGGTAAAAAGTCCCTTTAACTTATCGAAAGCAGCTTGGGCTGCCTCTGTCCATTGAAAACGGTTCTGCTTCTTGGTGAGCTGGGTGATGGGCATGATGATACCAGAGAAGTTTTTAATGAATTTTCTGTAGAAATTAGAGAAGCCGACGAACCGTTGCACCCCCTTCTTATCAGTGGGAGGTGGCCAGGACGTAATAGCTGCAACTTTTTGAGGATCCATTGCCATACCTCCTGTAGAAATCACCAGTCCGAGGAAGTGGATGGTCTGCCGTTCAAATTCGCATTTCTCGGCCTTGGCATAGAGTCCATTTTGTCTTAGCCTCAGAAGGACTTGTTTCACATGGACACGGTGAAGATCTAAGGAGGCTGAGAAAACTAGGATATCGTCTAGGTAGACGATCATGAATAGATCTAGAAAGTCTCTGAAAATATTATTCACAAAATGCTGGAAGGTTGCTGGAGCATTGCATAATCCGAAGGGCATGACGAGGTATTCAAAGTGTCCAAAACGAGTCCGGAAGGCCGTTTTCCACTCGTCTCCTTCCCTGATTCTGATCAGATTGTAAGCACCTCGTAAATCCAACTTGGTGAATACTCTTGCAGAGCAGAGTCTCTGGAGCAATTCTGGAATCAGAGGCAAGGGGTAGCGATTTTTAACGGTGATCCGGTTTAACTCTCTGTAATCCACACATGGACGGAGCGAATGGTCTTTCTTTTCAACAAAGAATATTCCTGCCTCAGCTGGTGATGTTGAGTGACGGATGAACCCCTTCTTGAGGTTCTCATTCACATAGTCTTTTAGGACTGCGAGTTCAGGCTCTGACAGAGGAAAGATCCTCCCAAATGGGATTTCTGCACCTGGTAAAAGTTCAATCGGGCAATCGTAGGCCCGGTGCGGGGGAAGAGTATCGGCTTTCTGCTTGTCGAAAACATCCAAGAAATCATGGTACACGGATGGGACAAGGTCTTGGGATTCAGATACTGGTTTGAGACACCCAATAACTGGAGCTGTGTGGTGGAGGATCTGGAGACAGTTTTTGAGACAGTAGGAGGACTGAAAGACTACCTGGCCGGTTGTCCAGTCTATCTGTGGGTTGTGTGCTTGTAACCATGGCATTCCTAAAATGATTGGAAAAAGTGGTGAGGATATAACGTCCAGGCACAACAGTTCTTGGTGATTGGGTAAGATGTCGGCAGGCAAAGGTTGGGTTTCTTGGATGATTGGCTCAGATTTGATGTTGGACCCATCAGCTAATCGGATGAACAGTTTATGTTGCTTCGATTGCAGCGGAATGTTGTGTTGCAGGGCAAAGGCACGGTCAATGAAGCAACTGCAAGCACCGGAGTCAATTATGACCTGGATCTGAAGCACCCCTTCTGGAAGCTGTAGAGAGACAGGAACAGCAATGTGAGTCGTTCTTGCTAGAGTTAATGCATAACGATCAGGAAGAGGAGAGTCACACTTACGGGTCTTGTTGGGACACATATTGGCGTAATGACCGGCTCCCCCACAGTAGAGACAGAGATTATTCATACAACGGCGTTGTTTTTCTTCCGGAGTCAAGGGTGCACGAAGCAAACCCAACTGCATTGGTTCTGGAGGTTCAGTGGTAGGAGCAGATAGTGGGGGTGTGGAGATAGGTAGGCGACTGGGTACCCTGGGTAGCATCCACATGGGCCGATACTGGCTGGTCCTTTCAGATCTTCGCTCCCTCAGCCGGCGATCGATCTCAATGGACAGTTGAATTAGTTCTTCGAGGGAATCGGGGATCCCCACACGAGCTAGTTCATCCTTGAGTGCCTCCGAAAGCCCTAAACGGAACTGAAAACGGAGAGCAGCGTCGTTCCAATGTGTGTCGGTACTCCACCGTTTAAAGTCTGTAACATAGTCCTCCACGGGTCTACGACCCTGCTGGAGGGTGTGGGGGCTGGCCTCGGCTGTGGTAGTACGCTGGGGATCATCATACAATTTGGCCATTTCATCCAAAAAAGAGTCCATGGTACCCAGCAAGGGACTGGCTTGTTCCAGTAAATGATGAGCCCATGTCTGAGGTTCTCCCTGCAGTAATGAAATGATGAACCCCACCTTGGTACTTTCCAAAGAAAAGGTGCGGGGCTGAAGCAAGAAGTACAAATGGCAGGCATTCCTGAAAGCACGGAATTTGCTGCGGTCACCCATAAATTTCTCCGGAGCAGGAACTCGTGGTTCTGGGGGTGGCACCACTACTGTGGGTGTAGAAACTGGAGTTGATGATGCAGGTGCTGTGGTCCGAGGTGCTGAGATGTTTGGAGAGAGAGATTCCACTCGTTGTTCAAGTCACTGGTAGCCGTCTTGTAGGCCCTGAACTGCTTGAGTGAGATTTGCGATCTGTTGACACAGAGCGTCCATAGCTGAGGCCCCCCTTTCAGACTCCATTCTGGCTAGATTGTACTGTCACGTACCTTACAGTGGAGTCTGAAATGACGAGGGCGGCCTCTTGCACGGTCCCGGTCCTAGCGTCCCTGGAGGTTGAGACAGGGTTGCTAGGGCGGCGGAAGGGTGCAGGTGCCTGCTGGCAGGATCGGGAACCCAGAAGTCTTCGGAAGGAAGCTGAGGTGCTGATCCCTGGATGGATGCAGGAGAGGTCCAGCAGAGGAACTTGCAGGGTCAAGGCAGGCAGGAGTTGGCAACGTGCTGGCAACGAGGTACACAATCGGCAGGCAGATACGTGGTCAGGGACTGGCAGAGGTTGGCAACAAACTGGCAGCGGAGTACCGAATCGGGAGACAGAGCCGTAGTCAGGAGTCCAAGCCGGGTTCAATACAGGTAGCAAGGCAGGCAGAGATGTAGGGGTGATCCGAGAGGGTAGTCAAGGCAAGCAGAGGTTCAAGACCAGGGTCAAGTAAACAAGGCAACAGCAAGGGTTCAGGAACGAGCTGAGACAATCCAGCATTGATGCTAGTCTGCTGATCGTTTAAATAGGGCGCCTTGCGCCGTGATTCGTTGGTGTGCGAGCGTGCACGCGCTGACGTGCCCTCGTTCGTACGATCGCATTACGTGCGTGCCTAGTCCGGGGCTCGCTCGTTCTTACCGTACCTCCGGCTGGCACCCGGGAACGAGCGTTTGTGATGGTTCTCTGACACCTCCCGAAGATGTTTCATCCTCTGCTCCCTCTGCGACGGCAAGATAAGGTCCGCTACCTTACCCTTGTAACGTGGATCAAGGAGGGTTGCCAGCCAGTAACGATCCCCCTCCTTGATACCACGAATACGAGGATACTTCCGCAGGCTTTGCAGGATCAGGGAGGCCATGCAGCATAGGTTTGCTGAGGAATTTGGTCTGGAGTCCTCTGGGTCACTAAGGATGACATGGTCCGCAGCCACCTCCTCCCAGCCACGTACAAGTCCATGTGTTTCATAGGTCTGATCCCTTAAAGACTGCTGCTGATGCTGAGTGCCAGGCTCCACCTCCATACTGACACAATCCTCCTCCTCCTCCTCTTCCTGTGTGATTGGCGGGCATGGAGGAACACTGTCTGGATAAAGGGGGCCTTGAGAGCTAAGGAAGTCCTCCTCTTCCTGCCTCTGTTCTGCCTCAAGTGCCCTGTCCATTATTCCACGCAGCGTGTGCTCCAACAGGTGGACAAGGGGGACAGTGTCACTGATGCATGCACTGTCACTGCTCACCAGCCTCGTGGCCTCCTCAAATGGTGACAGGACAGTGCATGCATCCCTGATCATGGCCCACTGGCGTGGGGAAAAAAAACAAGCTCCCCTGACCCTGTCCTGGTGCCATAGTCGCACAGGTACTCATTGATGGCCCTCTGCTGCATGTGCAGCCGCTGCAGCATGGCCAACGTTGAGTTCCACCTGGTGGGCATGTCACAGATTAGGTGGTTCTTGGGCAGGTTAAACTCCTTTTGGAGGTCTGCCAGCTGAGCACTGGCTTTATATGACTGGCGGAAATGCACACAGACTTTCCTGGCCTGCCTCAGGACATCCTGTAAGCCCGGGTACCTGCCCAAGAACCGCTGCACCACCAAGTTAAGGACGTGAGCCAAATAGGGCACATGGGTCGCAAACCACCATTTCTGCCTTAAGTTGGCATGGCGTCAACCACCTCTGAACCTGCCCCTGCAGAGCTGACAGAACCTCTGCCCCAGTGTGGCTCCTGTTACCCAAGCACACCAGCTCAAGCACCGCATGGCATCTTTTGGCCTGCGTACTTGCGTAGCCCCTTGAATACCTACAGAGCACCGCTGTTTCTGAGGACAAAGCACAGGAAGAGGCCATGAAGGAAGAAGAAGAGGAGGGGGTGTAGGAGAGAGGTGTGTCACAATAATTAGTAGTGGCATTTTGGAGGCGTGGTGGCAGAACAACCTCCAACACTACTGCACCTTGTCCTGTATCCTTCCCAGCTGCCAGCAGAGTGACCCAATTTGCCGTGAAACTTAGGTAACGTCCCTGTCCATGCCTGCTGGACCATGAGTCAGCGGTAATATGCACCTTACCGCTGACCGCCCTGTCCAGCGAGGCCAAGACATTGCCTTCCACATGCCGGTAGAGAGCCGGAATTGCCTTCTGTGAGAAAAAGTGCTGTTTGGTTACCTGCCACTGAGGAACCGCACATTCCCCAAACTCACGGAAGGGGGCAGAGTCTACCAACTGAAGAGGTAGCAGTTGAAGTGCTAGCAATTTTGCCAAGCTAGCATTCAACCACTGGGCATGTGGATGGCTGGGAGCGAACTTCTTTTGGCGGTGCAGCAGCTGGGGCAGGGAAATTTGCCTGGTACAATCTGACGTCGGTGTACCGAAAGCAGATTGCCCACAAGTACTTGGCTGTGACACACCTAATTCTACACCTTCATTCCTCTCAGTTCAGGTCTCAGAGAGGACTGAAGGTCTAGTGGGGTTGGAGATCTCAGCTGATGAGGAGCAAGGAGAGGTCCTCTTTGTTCTTTGGTGTGGGTCTTTTAGATACGCTTGCCAACGAACTGTATGGCAGGTCAACATATGTCTGGTCAAGCATGTGGTGCCCAAGCGGGAGATGTTTTGGCCACGCGAGATACGCTTGAGACATATGTTGCAAATAGCAGTGGTGCGATCTGATGCACTCGTCTCAAAAAAGGCTCACACCAAAGAACTTTTAGAATAACATGCAGAGACAGCAGCGCCCTGCACATGCGGAGCTTTGCGGTGTGATGCAGTCAGTGTGCTGCCCTTAGGCTGGCCCCTGGAGGGCATCCTGCCTCGTTGGTAATGTGCCTCCTAATCCTCCTCCTCCTCCTCCTCCTCTCTCTCTTATCAGGCACCCACGTTGAGTCAGTGACCTCATCATCCTCTCCCTCCTCATCACTGGAGCAAACCTGGCAGTATGCTGCAGCAGGGGGAGCATGACTGCCAGATTGCTGTCCTTCTTGGGCACACCCTCTGTCTGTGCTCACGTTACTGCCTTCATCTAGCTCAGTATCATCATCAGAGCCTTCTAAACGCTGGGCATCCTCCTGGAGCATGTACCCAACACTGTGGTCAAACAGTTCGAGGGACTCCTCAGGAGGACATGGTGGGGCTAGGGAAGGAGTCACTGATGCCAATGAGCCGAGGGAAGAGGCCGCGTTGGCAGCTGCTTTGCCAGACAAAGTACCCTGAGCATTAGTGAGAGAGGATGAGGAGGATGAGGATGGCTTGGTCATCCACTCGACCATGTCTTCTGCATGTTGCGGCTCAACATGGCCAGCTGCCAAAAAAAATGCCAAGCGCGTCCCACGGCCACGTGCTGATGAGGATGCACCGTCTCCACGACCAGCACTGTTGCCTCTAGACACAGAGCCTGCTTGCCCTCTTTTATTGGCTTGTGACTGTCTGCCTCTCCTTGTTGGCCTTCCAGACTTCCATACTAATGGCCTGTAGCTGCACTAAGCTGGGATATATATATATCCTGCGGTAGTGAAAGGATCAGGAAAACACCACCAACCTTCTACAGGTAGCTTTAGCTGAACACTGTGCAGAGGTCACACTAAACTAACTTGTAGCTTTAGCTGAACACTGTTCAGAGGACGCACTACACTAACTTGTAGCTTTAGCTGAACACTGTGAGGAGGACGCACTACACTAACTTGAAGCTTTAGCTGAACACTGTGAGGAGGATGCACTACACTAACTTGTAACTTTAGCTGAACACTGTGCAGAGGTCACACTAAACTAACTTTTAGCTTTAGCTGAACACTGTGCAGAGCTTGCAAAAAACTAACTTGTAGCTTATTTAGCTGCCTGCGGTAGTGATAGGATCAGGAAAACACCACCAACCTTCTACAGGTAGCTTTAGCTGAACACTGTGCAGAGGTCGCACTACACTAACTTGTAGTTTTATCTGAACACTGTGAGGAGGACGCACTACACTAACTTGTAGCTTATTTAGCTGCCCGCGGTAGTTATAGGATCAGGAAAACACCACCAACCTTCTACAGGTAGCTTTAGCTGAACACTGTGCAGAGGTCGCAAAAAACTAACTTGTAGCTTATTTAGCTGCCTGCGGTAGTGATAGGATCAGGAAAACACCACCAACCTTCTACAGGTAGCTTTAGCTGAACACTGTGCAGAGGTCTCACTACACTAACTTGTAGTTTTAGCTGAACACTGTTCAGAGGACGCACTACACTAACTTGTAGCTTTAGCTCAACACTGTGCAGAGGTCGCACTACACTAATTTGTAGTTTTAGCTGAACACTGTGAGGAGGACGCACTACACTAACTTGTAGCTTTAGCTGAACACTGTGCACTACACTAACTTGTAGCTTTAGCTGAACACTGTGAGGAGGACGCACTACACTAACTTGTAGCTTTAGCTGAACACTGTGCAGAGGTCGCACTACACTAACTTGTAGTTTTAGCTGAACACTGTGAGGAGGACGCACTACACTAACTTGTAGCTTTAGCTGAACACTGTTCAGGGGAGGCACTACACTAACTTGTAGCTTTAGCTGAACACTGTGCAGAGGTCTCACTAAACTAACTTGTAGCTTTAACTGAACACTGTGAGGAGGACGCACTACACTAACTGTAAATAGTCTAGCTGCCTGACTGTGGTACTAATAGGATCAAAAGAACACCAGCAATTTTCTTCAGGTAGCTGTAAATACTGTAACAACACAAGCCTGCCTGTCAGTAGCAAGATAACAGGAACGGATCTAGCTAAACTGAATACAGTGTATATATATATATATATATATATATATATATATATATATATATATATATATATATATATATATATATATATATACACATCACCTCGGATGCATATATATACACAATACACTGTAAGTGCAGCTAACTCACTGACTGTCCTGCCTAATCTATCTAACTTAAATCAAATGACACTGTCTCTCTGTCTATCTAGGTCTCTCTCAACGCCGGAATACACACTACACAGGGCCGCCTTGCAGGCGGCCTTATATAGTGTGGGGCGTGTACTAAATCCCCTGAGCCATAATTGGCCAAAGCCTCCTTGGCTTTGGCCAATTACGGCTCTCTGTTCAGACGGCGCTGTGATTGGCCAAGCATGCGGGTCATAGTGCATGCTTGGCCAATCATCAGCTAGCAATGCACTGCGATGCCGTGACGCACCACACAAATTTGGAGTGAAAGGCCCAAATCATTCACAATTCGGCGAACGGGCGAACAGACGATGTTCGAGTCGAACATGGGTTCGACTCGAACACTAAGCTCATCCCTAAACACAACGCTACAATGGGTATCACGGGCCACATCCTCCGGAAACACGTGGATGAACCTATATTATATGCTGGCTTTTAGCAACTCAAATGTGAGTGTTTTTTATCCATTGTATTAAAACTTTTATTATACTTGCTGCATTTAGAGGGTGCTGTCCTTCTCTCTCTTGTATTGTTTCAGAGCTCCTTCTAGCTTCTATAGACTGGCTGCCTTCTACATACTCAGCATTCTTTTTTATCCTTACATGGACTAAAACCTGAACTTGTTGTGAAACGTTTAACACTACCACCAAGTTCCTCCTCCCAGGAACCTCATACCCACCTATCCCCCCCCCTGCCTTTATACAGTTATGTGTACCTAGCTACATCCATTGTGCGCCATATTAACCCCCTGATTGCACAACACAACGCTACCTCTCTTGTGTGAGCAGCACTGTGTAGTACCCTTGTAGTATTCATGGTAGGCATTGACCGGTGGTTAGTTAGAAATGCCAAACAAAAGCTGCATAAACACCTTGTATTGACAAACTTGTGAATGAGCCCTTAGCCCTTATCTGCACAGTATTAGTGCCTATGTTGGAGTGATATAAAGAGTAGGGGGATTTGTATAGTTTAGCGAAAGACAACTGGGCAGGATTGACACCATTTAGTTCACATACATACATACTGTGCGTTGTTAACCCACACCAAGACAGGAGCTAAGGGAATTTTTGCCACATCAACAGGTAGTATTCTGTACTTATAAATAAGTAATTGTTTTCATTTACTGATGTGCGCTGATGAGACTGCACTGATGGGCACTGATAGGCTGCACTGATGGGCTCTGATGAGATGGCACTGAAGGACAATAATGAGGAGGCACTAATATGCAGCACTGATGAGCATTGAAAGGTGGCACTGATAGGTGACACTGATGGGCACTGATAGGAGGCACTTATGGGCAATGATAGACAGCATCGATAGGCGGCACTGATGGGTGACACTAATGGGCATTGATGGGTGGCATTGATAGGCACTGATGGGCAGGCACTGATGGGCACTGAAAGTCAACACTGCCTTGCATCACTGATGGGCACAAATTGGCATCACTGATGGGCACAGTTTGGCATCATTGGGCACAGATTGGCATCAATGATGGGCACAGACTGGCATTACTGCTGGGCGCTGTTGGGGTTGCACTGATCATCACGACACTGATGATCAGTGCCCTGATTATCTGTACATGTCTCCCCTATGAGATGATGCTGCCCATCGGCTCTCATCTCCTCACACTCTGTCAGTGTGAGAAAGGAAAGGTCGATAACCGGCATTTCCTTGTTTACAAGTGATCAGCTGTGATTGGACACAGCTGATCACATGGGTAGAGAGCCGCGTAATTGGCTATTTACTGAGATCAGGGTCACGTGTCAGTGTCCTAGTGACACAAAGCGATGGTGAGACTGCGGCCAGAACAACAGAGCATCCCGCTTGCTGTCATTTGTCTATACGGCGGGCAGAACGTAGTTAAAGCAATAAAGTACTGCATATTTTTTTGTCTATTTTTTTATTTTTATTTTACCTTGACCTTTAATTTCAATCCTTCTCTAAAATCGTTGTGAAGCTTCATAATTATAGTCCAGTTAACATATACTGTACTATACAAATCTGTAATTGCTTGTTATTTCTATATGTTTTTATTTCTTCAGTATAATATTACTTTTTTTTCTCCGTTTAACCCTTTTGCTGCCACTGACATAAGATCTATGATGATGAAAGTTTTGGCTTTTAAACACAGTCCTGGCTGATGTAGCTGTTGGCTTTTTGGTTAAAGAGATTTAGGTAGCTGTAAATCCACCCAATCATTTTCATATCCCCCACTATGAATCCTGGACTCAGACCCAGCATGCACATGGTGGTTGTGGCTGGCTAGAGCAGAGGGAGATCAGCAAACATCTGTCCACTGATCTCCTCTGTGGTGAAAGAGCAGCTTCTGCCCCCTATGTGATAGCAAACAAAGCAAATTTAAAAAAATGAATTTAATAAAAATTATTTTTAATAAAATAAAACACATAAAAAGCAAAAAATATACCCCAAATATTTAAAAAATCTTTTACCCCATATACACTTATGTATGAAACTGGTGATTGCATTACACATATTGAGAGCAATAGTACATGGTTAAATATGTCTAAAGGCTAGATGGCACCTAGGGACAATTTTGGGTACCAAAGTTTCTCGCTGTTTTATGAGTGCATTTTAGGGCTTGACATGCTCAGTATCTATTAACTACACACAAACTCATCTTTAATATTTTACCAAAAAAAGGGTAATATATTGTGTTTGTGTGCAATACAATTAACTTTAGTGTTTTTCTTTTTTTACTGAAAACACGCATTTGATAAGCAGTTGCACTAATATTATCTGACATAAAAAAAACTAAAACTATCAAAATTATAGTTACCATTTTATTTTAGTCTTACTTTCAGAAATGATTTAATGTTTGGAAGTGTTAATAAATCTTCAGGCCTAAAATGTGCGTTGTAACATATGGTCAATAGAAAAAAAAATTGCTTTCATAGCGAAAGGGATAAATCAAGAACTGTTCCAGTCTGTAATATTTTTTATGGTTCTAATGACATAGCCAATGACATCGCTTAGGTGTCAGTTTTTGTTAAAGATCATTACGTTTTTTAGCAATTCTGCAGTTACCAAATACTTGTTTTAAATTGAATGCTAGTGAACAATCTACTGAAATGGTTAATTTGTTTGTGGGTTTCTAACATTTATTCTTAGGACCTTTCCGATTATGACTCAAAAAGGTTTGTATTCATTATGGTTTGTGTGTCATAACACATCTATTCTTAGTAGAGCCATCTGGAATGTTGCATATATTTTCAGATTTGTGTTTAACACCTTGGGTGCTAGGAGTGTGAAACATAACATATTGGCAATCTGCTTTGCATTTCTTTAGCAGGAAATGACCAAGGGGCATACATTTTAATTGAATAAGATCTGAAATTAAATGAGTTTGAATAGTAGAGGAAATGGAGTAAAAAAATAACACAAACTCATATTTACTTTAAGAGAGACCTCCAAAGAATATTCAATATCTATTAAAAAAAGCAATAAGAATAAATATAGACCTGTTTCTATCAACAAACACATATAAACAAAATCATGCATGTCTCACCTTCCTATTTTATTGTGTTCTGGATACAAACTTGTCACATAATGCATATTATTCTGTTTCAAATTTTGCTTTATGCATTGACATACTTCCTTGGACCCAGTGGGGCTAATTTACTAAAACTGGAGAGTGCAGAATCTGGTGCAGCTGTGCATGGTAGCCAATAAGCTTCTAACTTCAGCTTGTTCAATAAAGCAGGTGTTTAAAAAAAAAAAAAAAAAAAACCCTGCAAGGCAATGTCTAATGTGCTAGTATGCATCGCATACTAGTACATTATGATAGACTTACCTTAGAACAAAGCCTTCCAGTGGTGTGATGTCAATGCTGAGACGACTTACAACTTCACCCCGTCTTTCTTCCAGGTTTGTTGTCTCCGGCTACACGAGTGGCTGGGGGCGCGATGACATCATGTTTATGGCATGGGCTCTAAAGGTCTGGCACTGTAAGCTGGACCTTCAGAGTGCATAATCCAGTGATGTCATTGGCTGCATGCACTCTAAAGATCTCCTAAACTGCACAAGTTTAGGAGATATTCACAGTACCTACAGGTAAGCCTTATTATCGGCTTACCTGTGGGTACAAGTGGTGTAACAGAGTTTACTACCTCTTTAAGCTTTGACAATAAAACCTGGAAGCTGATTGGTTTCTATGTAGAGCTGCACCAGATTTTGCACTCTCCAGTTTTACTAAAGCAATCCCAGTCAGTCCAGATAGCATGGCCACCTGTTGACTTGGCATCATCTTCAGGCACCTTAATTCTTCAATAATAAACAGATGTTATAACAAATGCAAATTTACTTCAGATAATTGCAGTGCAGATGATGTTTGTCCAGTCTTTTGAAGTGTAAGAAGACAATGACATTCCTAAGCCCTGTCTTTAAAGTACTAACGCCAATTGAGGGAACCTCTGTGACCAAGCCCTGGTGTGTGGGGTGAAACATGTCAGGAGGCGTGGCTGGAGCCGCACTGGCTGAGGACACACTCATTTACATATTGAAGCACTGGGTTGGTGAGTGGTGCTCCTTCCTCTCTCTAATACTGATTGAGGAAACATGAAAAAACAGGGAGGGTCTAGCTTGGACTAAACTAACTAGCATTAAACAGGAGAGGAGGACCACAAGAGAAACCAAATCAAGTAAGTAAGCAAGGTGTAGTTGCCCTAAACCGCATACATAGCACAAGGGAAATCTGATACAGTTGAATGCACCACAGATATATACATATACAAATATACATGTAGGTGAGACAGAACACATATTAATCCAACAGTAAACATGCACAAAGCTCCAATTACAAATCTAGTCTCACCTGCTGAGATGCTACAAACTGATTTGTAACAATAAATGGCTGGTACCAGGGATTTCTTTTTTTCCCTAAAGGAGCTCATACCATAAGGATTAACTCGACTTCAGTTAAAAAACAAAAATCCTCTCTGGGTGTACATTGCAAGGATTTTAACAAGCTTTGTAGTGTACTACTTGTTTCTGTTATTAAAAAAAAACACTTTTTACTATGTCCTTGGAATGCTGATTCCTGAATAAGTGTGCCTGTATTCAATATAATCAGGTGATGCATTTGCAGGGTTCAAATGGGGAAAGTTGCAGCCTCTGCATCCCTTTGGAAGTAAATAACCCTAAAGCCGCGTACACACAAGCGGAATGTCCGACAGAAAAAGTCAGACGGAAGCTCTTCATTGTATATTCCAATCGTGTGTGTCTCATCTGACTTTTTTTTTTTTTTTTAATTCTGACGGACCTAGAAATAGAACATGTTCTAAATATTTCAGACAGAACCAATTCCTATCGGGAAAACCACTCGTCTGTATGCTGTTATGATGGGCCAAAAACGACGCATGCCCTGAAGCAAGTACAAGACGGAAGCTACTGGCTATTGAACTTCCTTTTTCTAGTCCCGTCGTACGTGCTGTACGTCACTGCGTTCTGGACGGTCAGACTTTGGTCGGACTTTAGTTTGACCGCATGTAGGCAAGACCGCTTGAATGGAATTCCATCGGAGTTCCGTTGGAGAAACCTTCGGAGTTTATTCCCACGGCACAACCGGTCGTGTGTACGCGGCATTAGGGAGCATCACATCAGAGACAGTCAGGCTGGGGGGGGGGATGGATAGATGATGCTAGATGTGCTCTTGCCAGGAAATTAGGTGGGCTTTATCTGAATTTCTGTAGCTTATAAAGCAGAATGTAAGAAGCTCACAGTGTGCAGTGAAATCAGAGGAAACACATTCAGTACAGGAGAAGCCTGAAGCGCCAGTTCAGAATTAATAAATGTTTAAGCTTACTACTATATGATAACTTAGGTGTTCTGGGTTCAACAGTTTAGTGATGTTGTTTGTAACAATGACCTTATGCTTAGAAAGGCTGCAGTTGATGTATAGTCTGCAAGTGTATAGATGGAATGGAATGCTTGTTTACATAGAGAAAGCCAAGTAATGATCTAAAGCTACAATGTACCATGGGAGAAAGGCTTTAAATTACTGGAATTATTAACATACTATACCCATGAAGTCATATGGGATGATTTACAGAAGGAACAATTTTCACTGTAGTTTTAAGTAACATTTTTTTTTTAAATATATAGCACTACATGAAGTTTAAAATAAAAGAATCACAAAAAAAACCTTGTTACAAACAAAAAAGGTCATCATCCCTAATGGTTTAAATATGTAAATTACCTAAAGGAGGCTGCAAACAAAAAATACAATAAAGAAAGCGTTTGTTTAAGGTTGACATTTATTCGCCTCAAATTTCTAATACTGATATATTACATTTCAGTCATGTTGTTAATTTTTAATTCAGCCAAATTTGATCAGGCTTGTTATGAAGCACGGTAACTTGTACAGATGATGTAATCCAATTAGATGCAATCAGCTGCTTGGCAGCAGAACAAACATGAACATTAAAATTCCATAGGGAATTCTAAATTCGGCATATCTGCAAAAACATAGTTCACATATCTAATAAATCAATGATTCTGTAATATATTTGCCACCACAAGCCTTAGTACCTGGGTTACAATCACAAAAACATAGCTAGGAGGAAAAAACACATTTATGTTTAATAACAGTGAAACATACATTTAAAAGCAACTTGTTTAACCATTTGTAAAAGAAAAAAATGGTGCGCTAATTTAATATGTGAGAGTATCCCAATATTCTATTTCCACCATATAAGTATTGCAGTGAAACAATAATATACACACAATAATAATTCCGAAATAATTTCATAATAATTAGGAGAAGACCCTTAAGCCTCGTACACACGATTGGACTTTTGTCCAAAGGGCGTTGGCCAGAAACTTGTCTTGCATACAAACGACAAGGAATTGTTGGCCAACAAACACGAACGTAGTGATGTACTATGTGGTTTTTCAGCTCTTTAGCGCCACCCTTTGGGCTCCTTCGTGTTAGTAGAAGTTTGGTGAGTGTTGATTCGTGCTTTTCATTTTGCGCTTTTCAGTTAGTTTCTAACCAGCCGTTCGTCAACCAGCCATGTTGCGGAATCGGAGGAGATAATGTGTTATTTATTATTGGCCTTGGAGTTATGCTTTGACCCAAGTCCAGTCCAGGAACAGGAGGAGGAGGATTTCTTGGACCAAAAATTTTACATTTTAAAAAATACAATGTAAAATTAACAAGCGACACCAACAAAGTTGTATCTTTGATCTTAAAAACTAGGGGATAATGATGCTGTGGTAACTTGCACCAAAAAAAAAATAACACGCATAACAATATTATTCTTGATATCACTAGAAAAGCCTTTGAAAATTTGTTTGCAATAACTCCATCAGTATCATCAGCAAAGCAGGTTCATTATTATCCCATTAACCCCTTGCTGACCGGCTCACGCCGATATACGTCGGCAGAAGGGCACGTACAGGCATATTAATGTACCTGTACGTTGCCCTTTAAGACGCGGCATTGTGGGTGCGCACGCCCGCTGCGAGCTCCATAAGTGTAATTGCAGGTCCCGCGGACATCTCACGGAGAGGAAGAACAGGGAAATGCTGTTGTAAACAAGCATTTCCCCATTCTTCCTAGTGACAGGACACTGATCACAGCTCCCTGTGATCGGGAGCAGGGATCAGTGTTGTGTCACATGTAGCCCACCCCCCCACAGTTAGAACACATCCCTAGGACACACTTAACCCCTGCAGCGCCCCCTGCTGGTTAACCCCTTAACTGCCAGTCACATTTACACAGTAATCAGTGCATTTTTAATTGCACTGTTCGCTGTATAAATGTGAATGGTCCCAAAATAGCACCAAAAGTGTTTGATCTGTCCGCCATAATGTTGCAGTCACGATAAAATTTGCAGATCACCGCCATTACTAGTAAAAAAAATATATTAAAAAATGCTATAAAACTATCCCCTATTTTGTAGACGTTATAACTTTTGCGCAAAACAATCAATAAACGCCTATTGCAATTTTTTTTACCAAAAATATATAGAAGAATACGTATTGGCCTAAACTGAGGGAAAAAAAAAAATGTTTTTTTATATATTTTTTGGGGATAGTTATTATAGCAAAAAGTAAAAAATATTGCGTTTTTTTCAAAAGTGTCGCTTCTTTTCTGTTTAAAGCGCAAAAAATAAAAACCCAGAGGTGATCAAATACCACCAAAAGAAAGCTCTATTTGTGGGGAAAAAAGGACATCAATTTTGTTTGGGAGCCTTGTTGCACGACCACGCAATTGTCAGTTAAAGCGACGCAGTGCCGAATTGCAAGAAACGCTCTGGTCTTTGGCCAGCCAAATGGTCCAGGGCTGAAGTGGTTAAAGAAGAATCATGGGGACAAGGTGCTTTGGGGCGGGGGGGCAGAGCCTCAAAGCACCCACCCCCATGTTGAGGGCATGTGTCCTGATATGATTCAGGAGTGGGAGGTGCTCATTCCCTCTCCTTTCCTGACCTGCATGCACAGATAAGGGTCTGGTATGGATTTTGGGGAGACCCCAAGCCGTTTTAAAAAAAATGTTGGTGTGGTAAAATGCATACCAGACCTACAGGTATGGACTGGGGGAGGGACCCCATGCTGTTTTATTTTTTATTTTTCCAATAGCCGGGTGCCGGCAGTTCTAACCACAAGTCATTTTAAATGGGATTCGACTCATTTTTTTTTTAATGTAATTTTTGCTGTAGCATGTTTTATGAATGTTACAGATGCGCCACAGGCATATTAACCTCCCTGGCGGTAAGATTCTTTCTGATTTTAGGTGCTGAAAGCGGTACAATTATTTTGCATGGAAATTTGGCGTTTTATATTGTAGGTCTGTAATTATTAACAATAACACAGTTAAATCTGTCCAAACAAGAGTCTAGTAGATATCCCGGGTATGATAAAGTTTGAAACACAAAAACATAAATTATAATATAATAAAAAAATAATAATAATTAAAAAAAATAAAAATAAATAGTAATAAAATAAATTTCCACACGATTCACTATCGCTCAATTCTGCAAGTGTTCTAATTTACTATCGCTGTTTTCTAGCTGGTCTAAAGCCATTTTTGACATAAAGGGACACTTTTTGGTTGCTATGGACAATCTCCAGTTTCCAGGCAGAAAGAACAGTATATGCAATATAAAACTGCATGCAGGGCATGGGCCAGAGCACTGGGGACAAATGGGATGTGAAATGATTTCATACAGTACTGTAATCTGTAAGATTACAGTACTGTATGTGTTATGCTTTTTACATTTTTTTGAATTTGCCGCCAGGCTCCGCCCCCGTGCGTCGCAACGCTCGCAGGGAACGGAGCCTGGCACGGAGAGGCTTCGGAACAGGACACAGCCCACGGACACTGCGGGGGACATCGCAGGATCCCGGGGACAAGGTAAGTAAGGAGGCACCAGGATCCTGCGATGCAATCCCGAGTGTGGCTCGGGGTTACCACTAATGGGACTGAATTTTAACCCCGAGCCACACTCGGGAAAACCGCCAGGGAGGTTAAGGAGACCCCCCAGGCAATATATTTAAAGGAATTTTTCTTTTTTATTGTTGCACTTTTAGCATAATAAAATCACTGCTCCTGAAAAAAACAATTGTTTTAAAAAATTTTTTTTATTGAAATCATTATTAAAATCACTGCACTTTTAGGTGCTCTTACCAACAGCGGTGGGAGGTTAAATGCCTTTTCAAGCATGTGGTACCCAAATGACTGGTGTTTTTGCCATGCTAGATGTGCTTGAGGCAACATTTGCACATTGTAACAGTGTGATTTGCTGCACATGTGCTAAAATAGGCCCAAACAGCTGAGCTGTGGGAAGTGGGCCGGGTAGGGTTGCCACCTCATCCCTTTAAACCCGAACTCATATCAATTACACAGGTTCTGTGGCTGATTAAGGTGGTAATTAAACTCACTTGGTGCCTTATCTGCATTTAATGAGCCTCAGAACCTGTGTAATTCAAAGGTGTCCGGGTTTAAAGGGATGAGGTGGCAACCCAAGGGCCGGGAGATAACAGCTTCACAATCTGGTAGAATAGGGTGGCTGCTCTCTACTCTTCTATGATGGCTGCCTCTTTGGGGTTGTGCCTCACCCTCACTTTCCTCCTCTGCTCTATTCGGCACCCAAGTCGCGTCAGTGACCTCATCATCCCCTCCATCCTCATTATCACTGGACACAACTTGGCAATGCGCTGTGGCTGCGGGAACATGACTGCCAATTTGTTGTTTACCAGTGTTCTCCCCTCTCTGTAGGCTCATGTTCCTACCTTCCTCAACCTCAGAACTAAGATCTGAATCAAGTAATGGCTGTGCATCATTAAGGCACAAGTGGCTGATGCTGTGTTCAAATAACTCAGTTGCCTCCTCGTTGCCTGATGCTGGGGCTATGACAGAGGCAGAATAAGCCACTCTGGCAGCTGCAGTGGACTGTGCACTAGTCTCTGCTTGGGGGACAGAGGATGATGATGATTTAGCTAGTCTACGACCTCCTGTGCATGCTGTGGCTGAATGGCATGGACAACTTTACTAAACAGAGGAAATGATGCTCTGCCTGAGGATGAACCATGTCCACCTTTGCCTGTGGACACATACGCTGTTGGCCCCCTTACAGTGCTTCCGAGACACGATGGGGGGGCTTATTAACAAAATGTAATAAAGATGTGGAAATGTGTACGTGGGTGCACTTTAATCAATGGAAAGTGGTGTTTGGTGCACTTTAACTTGAGTACTCACTACACAGACACACTCCACTGACACACTACAATATACTGCAGTAAAACAAAAAAATATACTGTGGTAAACGTGCACTATTGCACTGAAATATACTGCATTAAACGTGCAATAATGCACTCCAATCTACTGCATTAAACGTACAGTAACGCACTGATATATACTGCGTTAAACATGCAGTGACGCACTCAAATATACTGCGTTAAACGTGCAGTAATGCACGGATATATACTGCATTAAACGTGCATTAACGCACTGATATATACCGCATTAAACATCCAGTAATGCACGGACATATACTGCATTAAATGTGCAGTAATGCACTGATATACAGTATCTCACAAAAGTGAGTACACCCCTCACATTTTTGTAAATATTTTATTATACCTTTTCATGTGACAACACTGAGGTTGAAGGGGTGGGGGGGTCAGCCTGTCAGTGCTCAGACCATATGCCGCACACTGCATCAAATTGGTCTACATGGCCGTCGTCCCAGAAGGAAGCCTCTTCTAAAGATGATACACAAGGAAGCCCGCAAACAGTTTGCTGAAGACGAGCAGACTAAGGACATGGATTACTGGAACCATGTCCTGTGGTCTGTGACCAAGATAAACTTATTTGGTTCAGATGGTGTCAAGCGTGTGTGGCGGCAACCAGGTGAGGAGTACAAAGTCAAGTGTGTCTTGCCTACAGTCAAGCATGTTGGTGGGAGTGTCATGGTCTGGGACTGCATAAGTGCTGCCGGCACTGTGGAGCTACAGTTCATTGAGGGAACCATGAATGCCAACATGTACTGTGACATACTGAAGCAGAGCACGATTCCCTCCCTTTGGAGACTGGGCCACAGGGCAGTATTCCAACATGATAACAACCCTAAACACACCTGCAAGACGACCACTGCCTTGCTAAAGAAGCTGAGGGTAAAGGTGATGGACTGGCAAAGCATGTCTCCAGACTTAAACCCTATTGAGCATCTGTGGGGCATTCTCAAATGGAAAGTGGAGGAACGCAAGGTCTCTAACATCCACCAGCTCTGTGATATCATCATGGAGGAGTGGAAGAGGACTCCAGTGGCAACCTGTGGAGCTCTGGTGAACTCCATGCCCAAGAGGGTTAAGGCAGTGCTAGAAAATTATGGTGGCCACACAAAATATTGACACAATTTGGACATTTTCACTTAAGGGTGTACTCACTTTTGTTGCCAGCGGTTTAGACATTAATGTTTGTGTGTTGAGTTATTTTGAGGGGACAGCAAATTTACACTGTTATACAAGCTGTACACTCACTACTTTACATTGTAGCAAAGTGTAATTTCTTCAGTGTTGTCACATGAAAAGATATAATAAAATATTTACAAAAATGTAAGGGGTGTACTCACTTTTGTGAGATACTGTATACTGCGTTAAACGTAGAGAAACGCACTGATACAGTATATACTTCGTTAAACGTGCAGTAACGCGTGGATGTATACAGATTAAACGTGCAATAACGCACGGATATACACTGCGTTAATTTACAGTAACGCACTGATATATACTGCATTAAAACATGCAGTGATGCACAGAAATATAATAATTTAAACGTGAAATAACGCACTGATATATACTGTGTTAAACGTACAGAAATGCACTGATACAGTATATACTGCGTTAAACATGCAGTAATGCACAGATGTACACAGCTTAAACGCGCAATAACACACGGCTATACACTGCGTTAATTGTACAGTAATGCACTGATATATACTGCATTAAACGTGCAGTAATGCACAAATATATAATGCGTTATACGTGCAGTAACGCATGGATATATACTGCGCTAAACGTGCAGTAATGCACGGATACATACTGGGTCAAATGTGCAGTAATACACTGATATATACTGATTTAAACGTACAGAAACGCACTGATATATACTGCGTTAAACGTGCAGTAAGGTGCTGATAATATATATAATAATATAATAATATATACTGTGCTAAACATGTAGTAACGCACTAATATTTACTCTGTTAAACATGCAGTAACACACTGATATATACTGAGTTAAACATGCAGTAATGCACTGATATATACTGCATTAAACATGCAGTAATGCACTGATATATGCTGCAGAAAACCTGCCCTGACAAGTTAAACTGACACTAAATAAAAATGAATGGGCACACTACACTCACAAAAGCTGACACTAAAGTAAAACTGAATGGTCATACTACACTCACACTGAATTATCACTAGATTCACACTAAACTGATATTCTACACTGACAATAGAAGCACAATAGCACACTAACTCGCTAGTAGCACTGAACAGAGCCCTGTTCTATCTCTCTCAATGCCAATATCACACTTCAAATTGCCACTATGGGGAGCATATTTTTATAGTGTGGGCCATGATTATAATGAGCCATGATTGGATAGAGTCATCATTACTTTCTCCAATCATGACTCTGACAGTGCTCTGTGCCCTGATTGGGCAAAGCTTTGATTGCTTTAGCCAATCAGGGCTTCCAATGCACTGTATGGAGGTACAGTGCATTGTGGTCATTCGGTGGGCCGAACAAGCGTCAAATGCCCAATAATTCGGGTGTTTGTTGAATGGGTGAACAGCCAATGTTCGGCCCAAGCTCATGCTCGGGCTCAACCGTTTGCCCAACTCTATTAGTTATAAAATTATAAAGGCTCCTGGGTAAGAGCAATACTGATCATGCAGACTACTATTCTTATTGGTAATAAATGTGTGTGTTTTTTTAATACTCACAGTCATAAAAAAATTAAGAGGATTTTCACTCCATTCCCCACACCATTCCATGTTGTCGGGGTTATCTTCAGTTCACATACTCACCTGCCCAATGAATCCAGTGTTGCCCTGCTGTGATTCATTGCTCAGGTGCTGCAGATAGGGATATCTGAGGAGGTCACAAGAGCAGGAAATGTTATTGTTGCTGAACCGAAAGCGAGGCCAAAGCAAAAACAAATTTTACAAAATATAAACAACATATTCAAATTTATTAAAAAGTTGTTTTGACTATATAGAGGGGGAGAAACATAAAGAGTTAAAGTAGCTCCCAGGAGTGAAGGTCTGCTTAAAGGCATATCATAGAAAAAAATTATTTCCTTCTATGTTTTTGTTATTGTAATATATTTATAAGCTTGTAGTTTAGCCATGGAGACAAATCTTGGTTTCCTACAGATGTTAACATGGTGGTATCTTCACACACTGCTCCATAACTTGTTTCAAATTCACTTTACCCTTTCCAAAAATGTGTAGTCCAACATATGACATATTTAGAAACTAGTGAAAACACATGGCTGTCACAGTGTCAGAAACCATGAATCAGACTGTTTATGAATCTCACTTGTTTAATAATAATTAAAAAAGGTAAACAGAGTAAATGTAGTCAAAACATAGCCAGAGTTCAAGAACCCGAAAAGGATAGTCAGACAAGCCAAAATGTCAGGGAACCAGGGATGAGCGTAGTAGAAGAGCAAGCAGGATCTGGAGCCAGAAGGAATGTCAGCCAAGCAAGTCTTTAACAGGAACACAGGAGAGCGTCTCTAGAGATCTGACCAAGGAGAAGGTAGAGATCATCTGGGCTGGACGGCTTAAGTAGGCAGGACTGATGAGCAGGATATCATCAACAGGTGAGTCACTGTGGAGAAACAGGAGCTGGCAATTAGCTGACAGCTGAGTGGCCAGCTCAGAGAAGGAAGGGCTGATCCCAGCCCTGACACACAGAAAGGCAAAGGCAAACTGACTTTTGCTTTTAGGCCAAAAAGTTAAATTTTGGTCTCATCTGACTAGATCACCTTCTTCCACATGTTTGCTGTGCCCCCCCCCCCCCCCCCCAATGGCTTCTCGCAAACTGCAAACTGGATTACTTATGGCTTTCTTTCAACAGTGGCTTTCTTCTTGCCACTATTTCATAAAGGCCAGGTTTGTGGAGTGCACAGCTAATAGTTGTCCTGTGGACAGTAATATAAAGAAGGTACTAATGCTCTACCAAAAATCAAGTGTATTGATAACAAATAAGGTGCTAGTTAAAAAGTGCGTGTTATAAAGTGCTTAATGGGGCAAAAAAGCAGCTAAACTTCTGTAGTGTTGCCAACACCCCTAGGTATGTTTAAATATGATGAAGTAGAGCTAATTAGTAAAACACATCACTAAAGTGCTAAATAAGCAAAAATAATAAGAATCAAGGGATCTCTCAAGTGCTCTTCGTAAAGAGAGACACATAAATATGTGTTAAATATCCAATAGAGTGCATCACATCCAAGTAATAAACAACTAAACATTAGTGCAAGAAAGTCCAATAAAGTGCATCACATCAAAATAAACTTCAAATAAATAATTTTGTGGGAATAATCAAATTTAAAATAAGCAAGCAACCAAGAGGAATCTGGTGATTCAGAGAGATGGTCAGTCCCAAATTCAGAGTGTAGACAAAGATAATCCTATGTAGACAAATAGAGATGAGGGGGAAAGGTACGGATGTGGGCATTCAATTTACAGATGTAAGATGGTATTGATAACTTTCTGCAATCCTCCCCCAATTGTGCTAGCCTCTCACCTTATGGATAGACCCCAAATGAGTCTAATGAAGCATCGATAAACGACCAGATTGTTGCTGAATCTTCCTCACTGGATCCAAGGTATCGCTGCAGCTTTTCTCCGGTCTCCACGGTCTTTTCCTAGAGGAAAGTGTCTCCCAATCTACAAGATAAGAGGCAAAAATAGTAATAATGGACCATAAGATCAAAAGTAGTATGATGATAGTAGACAAAAAGACAACTGAAAAAATAAAATAATATAAAAGAGAAAAAAAAACGAAAAAAATGATAAAATATATAATTTAAAATTAAAATAGACAAAAAGTTAAAAAAAAGACACTTTGAAAAAAAAATTAACATCTAAAACATCATTCTGTCAACAATTGGAAATAAAGTAATTTAAATCAAACTCAATGTTAAGACCAAGGGGGCAACAGATTGCATTTCAAATATCCATCAAGGTTCAGATTTGCTAAGAGTAATTACTTTATTACTTCCTCTCCAGTGGGGCGTATATTTTTTAATACCCCAAAAAGAGATGTAATCTCCAGTATGTAGGCAGAACTAAGAGACCCCTTTGGAAAAGACTTAGGGAACATGTTCAAAACATAAAGTCAGGTTACCCTAAACACAGCGTATCTAGACATTTTTCAGAAGTTCATGACAAGGACCTCAGCTCCCTCTCTTTTTGGGGTATTGAAAAATATAAGCCCCACTGGAGAGGAAGCAATAAAGTAATTACTCTTAGCAAATCTGAATCTCGATGGATATTTGAAATGCAATCTTTTGCCCCCCTTGTTTTTAACATTGAGTTTGATTTACATTGCTCTATTTCCAATTATTGACAGTATGATGTTAATTTTTTTTCAGTGTCTTTTTGTTTACTTTTTGTCTATTTTAATTTAGATATATATTTTTTTTTGAAAATTCTTTTTATTCACAGTTTTTTTAAAAACAACAATAACAGAAACCCACAAAAATGCCCCCTCCCCCCCTCCCTCCTCCCAATTGTGCAATGTCCCAAGTATAACAGGCAGTTAATCATAATCACATGCCCTTCCGGCTTACTTAAATCATTTGAACAATACATGCTTAAGTAAAATCTATAACAGTGACCACAATCACCTGGTAGCTGTAAAGCCTATTAGGTCTCTTCAATTAGTGCATGTTCCCTTTCATGTAACATTTAGCCCATCAGTTATACAGTAACTCATACAGCATCATCCGAGGAGAGCCAGCATTGCCATACCTTCTCAAATTATTTTGGGCACCCCCTGCTTAAGTAAGTGGCTTTATATAAAGGTAATACCTTATTTACTATGCCCTTCCAGAAAGCCAAGGATGGGGCCCTGGGTTTTTTCCAGCATAAAAGGATGGCTTTGCATGCCTAAGACAAGGTGAGGGAGAGCATGGTTCTTTGTGCCCTGAGTGGGGCTACTTCCTCCACCAGGCCCAGCAGACATACTGATATTGTCATGGGAACATGTAGTGAGATCAGACCCTGGATGGTTTTAGTAACAAATACCTGTATTGACGGACGTTTCCAGAATATATGATCGAAATCTGCTCATGTTGTGGTACAGCGCCAGCAAGTTGTATCCTCTAAGCCATAGATTCTGGCTAGTCTCGCTGGGGTATAATTTACCCTATTAAGTATCTTGAATTGAGTGTAGCTATCACAGGCCGATACTAGGACTTGAAAAGGGTGGTCCCACATATCGTCCCAGTCGTCCCTTTGGAAATTGGGGACTAGTGAGCTTCATTTCTCTCTACATTTATTGAGTGCTGGAGGCCTTTCAGCAAACAACTCTTTATATGTTTCTGACAGTGTCTTTTGCACCGACTCGTCACAGAGCAACTGCTCTAGGGGCGAAGATTGCAGTACCACCGTGCCTGTGCCAAATTGTGTAACAAATGCATGCCTCAGCTGCAGATAGCGGAAAAAGTACCAGTTTGGTAGATCATGACTATCTTTCAATTGGTCAAAGGAAAGCAGCTCCCCCCTACTATGTTCTTTAATTGTTTAATGCCGACTCTGGTCCATATTATTGGATCTGGGATTTCGCCAAAATGGAATAGCCTCGGATTGAACCACAAAGGCATGTCTGGTGACCATGCCTTTGTATCAGAATGCATTAGTACCTTTGTCCTGTCCCATGCCGAGATAGTAACACGCATAGAGCCAGTCAAAGGTGCCGCTGCCTGTGGCCCTCTATACACTAAAAGGTAAAGACTCTCATAGGATCCCTTTAAAGCAGCCACCAGTACCGTCGCTGCATCACCATTATCTCTTGCTAACCCACGACTGGCAAGCACCATCTGTCCTGCAATAAAATACTTAAACAGGTCAAGAAGAGCCAATCCACCCTGTCCACATGGTTCTTGAAATGTACAGAGGCCCACTCTAGGGTGTCCAGATCCCCATAGAAATGAACTGAACAGGCTGTTTATGCGCAGAAAGAAAGAGCAGGGTACCCAAATGGGAGTGTTGAAAATAGAGAAACACTGGTAGTATCTTCATTTTAAGGAGATTCACCCTACCGATTAAGGAGAGTGGTAGATGTTTTCATGCCTCTAATTGTATTTTAACCTTCGTGAACAGTGGCATTAGATTGAGCGTCAAGTAGTCTGTAACTTTAGGGGACGCCCGTACACCCAGATATTTTATTTCAGGAACCCAGGCAATAGGAACCAAAGGTGATGCCCGCGCCTGGGCTACATCATCAATAGCCATGATATTATGATATTATGATTATTCCCAGACCTGAGAAATTAGCAAATGTGTCTGGAATCTTAAATACAATGATGGTCCCGGGTCCTCTAAAAGAGGAGCAATCATCTGCAAATAGGGCTGTGCATTCTCGAATGCTGCCTACCTGAAGGGCTTTAACTTCTGTGGATGCTCTTAGAGCAATAGCTATAGGTTCTTTGGCCAGGGCAAATAAAGCTGGAGAGAGTGGGCATCCCTGATGCGTTCCTCTCCCCACTGAAAACTGAGCGGAAACCGAGGTGCCTATCTTTATTGTTGCCTTGGGTGAGCTGTATAGAAACGATATCCATGTAAGAAACACCTCTCCAAATTCCATATGCCGTAATACCGTGGACATGTAATGCCAGTCCACGGAATCAAAGGCTTTAGCCATGTCTAAGGACACGATCACCCTGGCCCCAGGGTTAGTGTGATCGATCTGTAAGTGCGCAAACAGCCTGTGGAGGTTCGTATCAGTGGACTTCTGGGGTATGAAACCAGTTTGGTCAATGTTTACCAGTGTGGTTATTACCTTTGATAATCTTGTGGCCAGTATTTTAGTAAGAATTTTAAGGTCTTGGTTGAGGAGAGTTATGGGTCTGTACGAGGAGCAGCTCAAGGGGTCCTTGCCCGGTTTTGGCAATAAGACCACCTGAGCCTCCATGAGGGAATCTGGTAATGTCTTATGTTCCAAGCAGAAGTGAAATAACGCCTTAAGTCTTGGCACAAGAGTCTCCAAGTGTGACCTGTACCATTCAACACAAAAACCATCCAGCCCTGGCGATTTGTGTGGTGGGAGAGATCTAATAGCAGTTTCCATTTCCTTTTCAGTGATCTCTACTTCTAGGCTATTTTGGTCTGACTCCGATAGTTTTGGTATACATATGGAAGTAAGCAGGGATTCAAGATCCTGTTTGTTATATGTCGGGATAGGCATGTAGAGAGTACTGTAGTAGTCTACAAAGGTGTCAAGAATATCACTGGGGTCTGACAATAGAATACCTTGAGAATTGGTGATACATGGTATACTGGTCTGAACTCGCTGTTCTGCAACTAACATAGCCAAAAGCTTCCCATTTTCGTCTCTCTGTTAGAAAAGGGACTCAGCCCTCTTCGACAAAGAAGTGTGTGTTAATTCAGTAAAGTGCAACGCCAGAACATGGCACGCCTCGAGCAATTCAATGTAGGTAACATCTCATTGGTCGGCTGCATGAGCCACCTCACACCTTCTCTCTTTATCTTGTAGTTCTTGTGATTTGAGTTTGAAATGTTCACGTGCTTGCTTGATTGCCGAAATGTACTGACCTCGCATACATGCCTTAAAGGCATCCCATACTATCGGCAGGGGGGCTGACTGCAGGTTATCCTCCCAGTAGCCAGCAAAAGTTGGCGCCACTTGGGAAGCGACTGATTCCACCTCCAACCAACCTGGATTTAATAGCCAAGCGCCCCCTCTAACCTGCGAGGGTATACCAATATGAACCTGTAGGGGGGTATGATCCGACAGGCCCCCGGCAATGTAATTGGCTCCCCTCACCAGCTGCATCATGGGGGCATTAGCAAACGCCATGTCAATCCTGGATGAGGACCTATGTGTTTTGGATAGAAGTGAGTAGCTTTTTGTGGTGGGATTTTTCCATCTCCACAACTCTGAGAGAGCAGCCGTCTCCGCCCACGCTGCCAGTTCTACAGACGCCCCTCTCCTAGGGTTAGAAGAGTCCAGAGCATTATTCAAAATGGCATTAAAATCACCTGCCACAATGAGAGGCAGGTGCATGAAGGGACCCAACTTACTCAGTAGGTCATATAGTACCTGGATTTGAAATGGCGGGGGAACATACACATTTACTAGCACCATCCTCTGCCCATGAATATCCGCCACAACAATTGCATAGCGACCCCCTGGATCCGTGATAACCTGATGAACAGTACATGGGACTGTTTTACTGATTAGAACAGCCACGCCTCTTGTGTATGTAGAATACGTAGCATGGATTGCACGTTGGACCCAGGAGCGTCTGATAGTGAGTAGGGATGAGCCAAAAAACCCCCTGTTCGGTTCGCACCAAAACTTGCGAACAGGCAAAAAATTTGTTCGAACACGCGAACACCATTAAAGTCTATAGGATGCAAACATGAATAATCAAAAGTGCTAATTTTAAAGGCTTATATGCAAGTTATTGCCATAAAAAAGTGTTTGGGGACCTGAGTCCTGCCCCAGGGGACATGGATCAATGGAGCAGTGATTTTAATAATGCTTAAATTGAAACAATTAAATTGTAATATTCCTTTAAATTTCGTACCTGGGGGGTGTCTATAGTATGCCTGTAAAGGGGCGCATGTTTCCCGTGTTTAGAACAGTCTGACAGCAAAATGACATTTCAAAGGAAAAAAGTCATTTAAAACTCGCGGCTATTAATGAATTGCCGGTCCAACAATACACATAAAAGTTCATTGATAAAAACGACATGGGAATTCCCCACAGGGGAACACCGGCCAAAATTTAAAAAAAAAAATTGCGTGGGGTTCCCCTCAAAATCTATACCAGACCCTTCAGGTCTGGTATGGATTTTAAGGGGAACCCCGCGCCAAAATTTAAAAAAAAATGGCGTGGGGTCCCCCCGAAAATCCTTACCAGACCCTTATCCGAGCACGCAAAGTGGCAGGCCGCAGGAAAAGAGGGGGGACGAGAGAGCGCTCCCCCTCCTGAACTGTACCAGGCCACATGCCCTCAACATTGGGAGGGTGCTTTGGGGTAGCCCCCCAAAACACCTTGCCCCCATGTTGATGGGGACAAGGGCCTCATCCCCACGACCCTTGCCCGGTGGTTGTGGGGGTCTGCGGGCGGGGGGGCTTATCGGAATCTGGAAGCCCCCTTTAACAAGGAGACCCCCAGATCCCAGCCCTCCCCCCTGTGTGAAATGGTAAGGGAAGCGGCCCGAGGAGAAGAAGGGAAGAAGACGCCGTGGAGGAAAATGCCGGACGAGAACACCGGAGGAAGAACCAGAAGAACCAGAAGAACCAGAAGAAGAAGATGAAGGAAGAAACCTAAGGAAGATAGAAGATAGAAGAAAGACGATAGAAGATAGAAGAAAGAAGAAGCATTTAAATAAAGGAATTGTCAAAAAATGTCTCTTGTCATTTTTAACATTTTTGACAGTTTTTTTGTGAAATGGTAGGGGTACTTTTGTACCCCCTTACCATTTCACACAGGGGGGAGGGCCAGGATCTAGGGGTCCCCTTGTTAAAGGGGGCTTCCAGATTCCGATAAGCCCCCCGCCCACAGACCCCCACAACCACCGGGCAAGGGTTGTGGGGATGAGGCCCTTGTCCCCATCAACATGGGGACAAGGTGTTTTGGGGGGCTACCCCAAAGCACCCTCCCAATGTTGAGGGCATGTGGCCTGGTAAGGTTCAGGAGGGGGGAGCGCTCTCTCGTCCCCCCTCTTTTCCTGCGTCCTACCAGGTTGCGTGCTCTGATAAGGGTCTGGTATGGATTTTTGGGGGGACCCCACGGCATTATTTAAAAAATTTTGGCCGGGGTTCCCCTTAAAATCCATACCAGACCTGAAGGGCCTGTATGGAATTTAGGGGGACGCCCACGTAAAAATTTTTTAAAATTTTGGTTTGGGGTTCCCCTGTGGGGAATTCCCATGCCGTTTTAATCAATGAACTTTTATGTGTATTGTCGGACCGGCAATTCATTAATAGCCGTGAGTAGTTTTAAATGACTTTTTTTCCTTTGAAATGTCATTTTGCTGTCAGACTGTTCTAAACACAGGAAACATGCGCCCCTTTACAGGCATACTATAGACACCCCCCAGGTACGAAATTTAAAGGAATATTACACTTTTATTGTTTCACTTTAAGCATTATTAAAATCACTGCTCTCGAAAAAATGGCCGTTTTTAAAACTTTTTTTTGCATTGATCCATGTCCCCTGGGGCAGGACCCAGGTCCCCAAACACTTTTTATGACAACAACTTGCATATAAGCCTTTAAAATTAGCACTTTTGATTTCTTCCATAGACTTTTAAAGGGTGTTCTGCGGCTTTTGAATTTGCCGCGAACACCCCAAATTGTTCGCTGTTCGGCGAACTGGCGAACAGCCGATGTTCGAGTCGAACATGAGTTCGACTCGAACTCGAAGCTCATCCCTAATAGTGAGAATCCTATTACCATCTAGATGCGTCTCCTGTAAGAAGACGATGTGTGGTTTAGGTGGTTTCAAGTATTGGAACATTAGGGCACACCGAAATTTGTCATTTAGGCCTCTAACGTTCCAAGACAGTGCATCAAATACAATTCCTGCCATCGAGATACCTTAGAAAATAAAACAGTAAATGGTATAACCTTAGTATAGTTGCTACCGACCGCTCAAGTACTCTTGGCCAGATTCTGGAACATTGCACACATGGGAACAAACCCCCCCAAAACATTTGCTGATGCTGTGCAAAACATTTGCTTATGCTCACGTAGCATAGTCCCAAAACTACTCCCAACTCTTACGTGAATGTGACCTAGGGAAAAAAAAGAAATTAATATGTCCAGATCATGGCAACCAGTCCAAAAAAGGAAGAAAAACGGCGTGAAAAAGTGTCTGTTCTTGCTTTACTTTCGGTCCGTGCCCCTAAGAAGTGAAGGCCCACCTGTCCTCCCACAAGGTCATCCAGGAGTGTCAGCTGGGTAATGCACCCAATGCAAGAACACCAACTGTATGGGTACGGGTATATGAAAAATATAAGCGTTCCCTAGGAAGTCTTAGTCCCATCATCCGTGTGGTGCTATGGAGTCAGTGTAATCAACATCTCCAGCTGTGGGGGTGTATGTGTAACCCCTAATGCAGACTGATCCTCCCCTCCTCCCCCCGGGGTATGAACAACAAGGTCCCCAAAACTAAATGTGGAAGTGGAATCACATGTACCCTTCTTCACAATGTGTCAATCCAATCATTCGCGTCTTCAGAATCTGACTGTGCCTTTGTAAGGAATCCGCAGCCGGCTAGGGTAGAGCATGTCATATTTGATGTTCTTTTCTTGGAGATGGCATCTGACCTCGTTAAAGGACCTGCAACTTTTCTGGACCTCGGCTGAGAAATCCAGGAATAGCATCAGCTTGGTGTTTTCGTATGGTAGTTCTGGATGCTTTCTTGCCTCCGCCAGGATCATATCTCTGTCTCGGTAGTTTAACAATCGCACCAAGAATGGTCTGGGTGGTTCAACTTCTGGGCTTTTCCCCGTGCGCCCTCTCTACTACGTATGTGGGTGGCATATCTAATTCAGTAATTGTTTAAACATCTTAGCAAAGATGGCCCTCCGCGCCCTCTGGCAGGCCTATCATGTGGACATTGTTCCGCCTCTGTCTATTTTTGGCATCATCTACTTTGTGTACAAGGGAACTCACCAGCGATTGTAGCTCTATTGTGTAGTGTGTGTGCCCTGTAGATCCTCCACTGTGCCGATCCGGTCCTCCACTTCATTGATTCTCCCCCTCATTTTGTCCAGATCATGGCGAATCAGGGTCCACTCTGACGCCAAGTGATCTTTGCGGACCATCATCATAGATTTGAACCCCTCTATAGCAGCCAGGATGGGTTTTGTAACTGCCTCTGGTGCTGTCTCCAGGGCAGTGGAGGGGAGATCAGCTTCCTGTGCCTCTGAGGGGGCCGACATGCCTGCAGGAGATAGAGCTACAGTGGTTGCCGGGCTTTTCACAGCTCCCAGCCTGCTCCGTATAGCAGAAGTGGAGGCTTTCATGGTGCCTGGTGAGCTCGCACCCCGCCCCTTCCCCGAGCGTGGCAGCTTCCGGTCCTTGCTGACCTTACCCCAGCCTTTGGCAGACATGATTGCCGTCACAGGGGGGTCCTGGGTGCCTGCCGGAGCTGCCATGTCACTTGTGTGCGAAATAGTGCCTGTATGCAGGATTAATTGCTCGGATCCACACGGAGCTTCAAAATCATCGTCCATTCTGCTTCACATCCCGGCTACGCTCCAATTTATACATTTTATAGTTTTTTTTTCTCTTTTATATTATTTTATTATTATATTTTTTCAATTGCCTTTTTGTCTACTATCATCATACTACTTTTGATCTTATGGTCCATTATTACTCTTTTTATACTATTTCTTTTTACTATGTAACCAGATTAGTGTGAGTTTCTAGCATTTTGTCATTCAGACTTTCCCAGAGTCCTTTGCTCCTATGTCTCATTTACATATATTATTATTTTAACCTATCATCAGGCTGTGGCCATGATTACCTCTGTTATTTAAGTTCACCATCGTCACCCAGCACCTGTACCCTTGATGAAGTAATGTGTGTTGTGACGCAACGTGTCGGGAGGAGCTTGGTGACGTCACTTCTGGTTACGGCAGTAACCGGAAATCTTTACATTGTTTGACACGTTTTTTGCTGCCTGGCTTTTATATGCCATTTTTATTGTGAAGGAGCATTTGAATTGTTAAAGATCTTTTTAAAAAATACAAAGAATCAATTTTTTAAACCTACTACACTTTGGAGAGCCTTCTTTTTTGCCTCTTATCTCGTGGATTGGGAGACACTTTCCTCTAGGAAAAGACTGTGGAGACCGGAGAAAAGCTGAAGTGATTCCTTGGATCCAGTGAGGAAGATTCAGTAACATTCTGGTTATCGATGCTTCATTAGACTCATTTGGGGTCTATACATAAGGTGAGAGGCTAGCACCATTGGGGGAGGATTGCAGAAACTTATCAATACCAACATACATCTGTAAATTGAACGCCCACATCTGTCCTTTTCCCCCTCATCTCTATTTGTCTACATAGGATTATCTTTGTCTACACTCTGAGTTTGGGACTGACCATCTCTCTGAATCACCAGATTCCTTTTGGCTGCTTGTTTATTTTAAATTTGATTATTCCCACGAAATTATTTATTTGAAGTTTGTTTTGATGTGATGCACTTTATTGGACTTTATTGCACTAGTTGTTTATTACTTAGATGTGATGCACTTTATAGGATATTGAACAAATGTTTATGTGTCTCTTTCTACGAGGAGCACTTGAGAGAACCCATGATTCTTATTATTTTTGCTTATTTAGCACTTTAGTGATGTGTTTTACTAATTAGCGCTACTTCATCATATTTAAACACTGTCCTGTGGACAGATTCTCTAACCTGAGCTGTGGATCTCTGCAGCTTCTCCAGAGTTACCATGGGCCTCTTGGCTGCTTCTCTGATTAATGCTCTCCTTGCCTGGCCTGACAGTTTAGGTGGACAGCCATGTCTTGATAGGTTTGCAGTTGTGCCATACTCTTTCAATTTTTTGATGATGGATTGTACAGTGCTCTATGAGATTTTCAAAGCTTGGGATATTTTTTTACAATCTAACCCTGCTTTAAACTTCTCCACAACTTTATCCCTGACCTGTGAGGTGTGTTGGCCTTCATGATGCTGTTTGTTCACTAAAGTGCTCTAACAAACCTCGGAGGGCTTTACAGAACAGTTGTATTTATAATGAGATTAACTTTCACACAGGTGGACTTTATTTACTAATTAGGTGACTTTTATTAGTGCAAAATTTTGAAAACCATTTATCCTTTTCCTTCTACTTCACAATAATGTGCTACTTTGTGTTGGTCTAGCACATTAAAATTCCAATAAAATACATTTAAGTTTTTGGTTTTAACATGTCAAAATGTGGAAAATTTCAGGTGGTATGAATACTTTTTCAAGGCACTGTAGGAGGGGAAATTGATTGATTTTTCTTATTCAGCCTGCAGTATTGCAAGCCTTAATCCGGCTATACTCTGATTTTTTTTTTTTTTTAGCTCGCAGGTTGAACAAAAAAAATGTAATAGTTTCATACATCTGTGTAAACCTTTTCTGTGTGGTTCCTATGTTTTCCAATTGAAAGATGTCATAAAGAAGTAGGCTGTCTAATGCCGCGTACACACGGTCGGACTTTTCAGCTACAAAAGTCCGACAGCCTGTCCGACAGACTTTCAACGGACTTGCGGCGGACTTTCGACGGACTTGCGGCGGACTTTCTAACGAACAGACTTGCCTACACACGATCACACAAAAGTCCGTCGAATTCTTACGTGATGACGTACACCGGACTAAAATAAGGAAGTTCATAGCCAGTAGCCAATAGCTGCCCTAACGTGGGTTTTTGTCCGTCGGACTAGCATACAGACGAGCGGATTTTTCGACCGGACTCGAGTCCGTCGGAAAGATTTGAAGCATGTTTCAAATCTAAAGTACGTCGGATTTGAGGCTAAAAAAGTACGTTGAAAGTCCGGAGAAGCCCACACACGATCGGATTACCAGCCAGCTTTAGTCCGTCAGCGTCCGTTGGACTTTTGTAGACGAAAAGTCCGACCGTGTGTACGCGGCATTAGTGATCTTCAGCAGCGTCCAAAATTTGCCCAGTGTATGGCCAGATTTAGACTTGCATTGTGAGAAGGAACAATAAAGTATAAAATAAATAAAATTACAAACTACACATAAGAGGATATTGGTAGCACTAACACGATAATTTAAAGCAAGTTGATTCTTATACATGTTTATCTTATAATAAAAAAATATGTCTTTTTTTTTTTTCTTTTAAAATCAGAGTATATTGTAGCTCTATGAGTCAGAAGTGTTGTATATACAGAAACAAATATCAAAATGCTTTATTATAAGTATGAAATAGTCAAAACAAAAAAATCAACAAATGTGATAAACAAACCTAGCATAGTCTTCTTTTCACTCCAGTTGTCAATGCTTCAATTTCAAGTAGTTTCAAGTAGTCACACCAGATATTGTTTATTACCAACTTTATAAAAAAAGATATTCTGTTGTCAAAATCTACATCAGAGAAATCTTCTGTCTCCATTTATCTGAGTCAATTATTTTTATGGCTCTTCAGTATTAATTTTATCTGTTCCTGAACTCCTTAAGTGTGCCCAGCTGAATTGGAATCACTCTTAACTCTGATAACCTCAAAACAGTTAATTAAAGCAGCATCTTTTATCATAGATGAGGGGTTGTGTAAAAAATCTTCTTGGTCACTCGGCACTCAGATGTACACCCTCATACAAAATTAGAATATGTATAAAAAAAATACTGATTACAAAAGGAATTACTCTAAAGCCAAACATGAGACAAGCAACTAAATTCACAACTAAAATAAAAATATATACGTGAAGTGTCAAAGTATTTATTTTTTTTACTTACCAAATTTGGTGATACAGATTCTCTTTCCAGATGGAACTCTCCGCAGAATGCATACCACTTCCAGCAATAGTCTGGTCCAGGTTGTGCTGCAGGATGTAATTTTACAATGATGCAGTAGCAACATGCTGATGAAGTCATTCCTTTCCTCATTTTGAATTGCACCTCAATGCCCTGTACAGTAGTGAACAATGCACTGCATCTTGAAGAGGCTGACCGAAATCAAACACCTTTTTAATGCAGGGCACCACAACACAATCCATGTGCATTTCTGATTTTTGTGTGTTAAGGTGTGCTGCTAGCCCCTTCAAGAGAAACACATAGAAACCCATTGCAGAGTTTAAAGGGGCCCTTGGTGTGCAATGTTGTAAGTACTCACATGCCTGCCAATACCCCCAACTCCCAATTTTGAGTTAAACAGCTCAAAGATTGTTGTAATCATTAAAAATATATCTATATATTTTTTTATACCAGCTGTATATAAATTAAAGGTGTTTCTAAAGCCTTTCTAAAGCCTTTTTGTGCATTTATGATGGAATAAGTAAGTATTAAACCCCTGTTTGGACTATACTGTTGTCTTTAACCCCACAAGGTAGATTTGTCTTTTCTATTTGTCTATATGATCATGGTCGCTTGGAAAGAAATTGATGATGAATTCCAAATTTTATAGTTGTCCCCAGACAGTGGCGGCCCGTCCATAAGGGCGCACGGGCGCCGATCCCTCTCTCCAGCCACCCCCTCTATCACCAATAGATAGATTCATGCATTGCATGAAATTATCCACGGCCGCCGCTGCCACCCCCTATTCAGGCACCTGGTCCCTTTTCAGATGCCGGGCACCTGAATTACAGTGGCGGGGGGGTGTTTTTGAAGCACTTGATTAGAGCCATAGGTTCTAATAGGCGTCAAAAAAGGTGACCAGTTCACCCAGGTGTGTTAGAAAAGCGAATGGATATTCGCTTTCCTAAAACTGAACCGCTTCTCCACCAATCAGGTGCTCGGGTCTGTTACCCACAGGGTCTGTGAAACGACAGGCGCTGTGATTGGACGCCTATCAGGCATCCAATCATTGGAGAGGACAGGAGGAGAGGACAGGAGAAGACATCGAGGAAATGAAGGAGCATGGAGGACACCGCTCGCTGCCCGCCGCTGTCACCAGATGCCCCACCGAGACAGGGTAAGTGCCAGGCAGACGGTAAGTGGGGGGTAGGCATAGTGGCAGCATCTGATGGGCACAGTGGCTGCATTCGATGGGCACAGTGACAGCATTTGATAGGCACAGTGGCTGCATTAGATGGGCACAGTGGCAGGATTTGATGGCACAGTGGGCGCATTTGATGGGCACAGTGGCAGCATTTGATGGGCATAGTAGGAGCATTTGATGGCACAGTGGCAGTATTTAATGGGCACATTGGCAGCAATTGATGGGCACAGTGGCAGAATTTGATGGCACAGTGGCAGCAATTGATTGGCACAGTGGCTGCGTTTGATGGGCACAGTGGCTGCATTTGATGGGCACAGTGGAGGAGTTTGATGGGCACAGTGGCTGTGTTTGATGGGCACAGGGGCTGTGTTTCAAGGGCACAGTGGCGGCAATTGATGGGCACAGTGGCTGCATTTGATGCGCACAGTGAGGCTGCAATTGATGGGGTTTTTTTTCAGAATTTTTCAGTTTGTTTGCGCCCCCCCAAAAATTATGATCACCAGCCGCCACTGTCCCCAGAACAGGAAAGTATGGAAGCGTTAAAACCACTGTTAGTTTTTTTTTTTTGCTGTCTGCATACTGAGGGAGAGTAAAGCCTAGTACACACGATCGGATTGCTGGCCAACAAAACCATAGACTTTTGTCCAAGGGCGTTGGCCCAAACTTATCTTGCATACAAACAGCAAGGAATTGTCGGCCAACAAATACAAACGTAGTGATGTACTACGTTGTTTTTCAGCTCTTTAACGCCAACCTTTTGGGTTCCTTTTGCAAATTTCGTTTTAGTAGAAGTTTGGTAAGTGTTGATTCACGCTTTTCATTTCGCACTTTTCATTTCGTGCTTTTCATTTCGCGCTTTTCATTTTGTGCTTTTCAATTCATTTCTGAACGGCTGTTCGTCAACCAGACAAACAAATTATTACGCTTGTGTGAATTGATCCTTTAAAGTATATTCATAATATCTGCCTGCAGTTTAGCTTGAAGAAATATTGCTTAAAAGAGAAATTTAAAATCTTTAGGAAAAAAAAGAAAAATTGTACAAACATGATTGACCCCTAATAAATTAAATTTGTTTTTGTTTGCATATACAGTAAGAAATAATGGTATCGTGATGATATCCAAATGCCACTTAGGTTGAAGAATAAAGCCATGGCTTAGAATGCCTCTAGTTCTTCTTGGAGTTTGCTTATGTCACACTTAGGGATTCTGCTTCACAACATGTCTCTGAGACTCCCTGTACTTCCACTGCTAGTCTTTAAATACCTGGTGCTTGTGCTGCAGTTTCAGTTGTTTAGTTGTTTAGACACTGCAGCCTTTAATGTGGATTTAAAACATTCTGAGTCAGTGGCTGGCTAAGATTCTCATTGGTTGCACATTATTTTCTCCAACTTAGCACTTAGCTGGGTGTGTGACTTCACTGCAGGTTCCTAGTGTGCAAAAACGGCATTGCTGCTTTTGTTAATTTTGAGTCCCTACTACTTTACTGTACAACAAAATAAAACATGCTAACAGCCTACAGCCTGAAACAAGATTTTACTTTTCGCAAATCTACCCATTTGGGTATACAAACGCACAAACACACATTTTCTTAAATTTTCTGTTGCAGCTGAATTCAATTTTTCCTACCAGTAATATTCAAAGTACCTTAAGGTCATTTTGATTCCATTATTATATAGGTTACAAAACAAAAAAACTGCATCAAACAACTCAGCTTAACAATTTTAAAATTAAATAGGCAAACTGGATAAAAACTTGTTTAAAGCCAAATTGAACTTTTAGTTGAAATTTGCTAAATACATTTCAAGTGCATCAAAACAAAGGGTGTCTAAAGTCTTACAATTTGTTTTCTTTATAATTTACCTACAGCCTGGTTATCAAAGTTTGTTTCCTGCCAGTATGCTGCAGAGTGAGACCCTACTCTCTGTGTGGAAGCAGTGGTCTATTTGAAGAGGTCCAACACACCTTCTGCTGAATCAAAGCCAGGGCTCTCCAATCAGTGGGGAGCATGAGCATTGCTGATTGCAGAGCTGATTGCAGTGAGGCCATTGTTTCCCAAGAGTGAGCAAGAGCCTCAAGACAAAGCACTTCCTACACATAGTGTGAGTGGCATGCTGGCAAATCTTCCTACACATCTGCTTCTTTGTTGTAGGTATAAACGTACCACACATCGCTGCGCTATCAGGACTAGGGGAGCGAGGCCATTGTTTCCCAAGAGTGAGCAAGAGCCTCAAGACAAAGCACTTCCTACACATAGTGTGAGTGGCATGCTGGCAAATCTTCCTACACATCTGCTTCTTTGTTGTAGGTATAAACGTACCACACATCGCTGCGCTATCAGGACTAGGGGAGGTCCCAACAATATACTGGAAAAAACACGAGAAAGAGAGTGCACACCAGTCTAGCGAATTATCCTAATAACAATTTGTTATAAAAATAAGCATGTTTCTACTTACAAATGATAAAACAGACAATACTCATCAATGTAGCAAAGTAGTTCCAATCACTCCACATGCTCATATACTTGGGAGGACATCTAGATCCAACAGGTTTACACGTTTTGAAGGTTATACCCTCTTCTTCAGAACCTCAAAAGTTTTGACTCTGAAGAATAGGGTATAACTCTCGAAACACCTAAGCCTGTTGTATTTAGGAGATGTCCTCCCAAGTGTACAAGCACGTGGAGCTATTTGAACTTCTTTGATATCTCTATGAGTCTTGTCTGTTTTATCATTTGTAAGTAGATACATGCTTATTTTTTTAAGAAATGGTTATTAGGATAATGTGTTTTTGAGCAAGGGCCTCACTCTGCATCTGCTGGCAGGGGACAGGCCTTACTATTTAGACTGTGACTGCTTTAGAAGAAAAAACTGTAAGGGTCCATTCATGTCACATCATGCATGTGCATTGAATGCAGGTAAACATTTGTTGATGTGTGTTGGTATGCTGTGTTGCAATGTGTTGTGTTTCAACATGCCCCTTTCTCCTCACTTCTTGGAACATACAAAGGGTCTACAGCATGGCAGGGGAGCCAAACTTGTGCTGGCCTGCTGTTTTTCTTCTGCGTTGATGTGAGTTGTGTTATGCTAACATGCATTACCATCCAGTATCAAAATAAGAAATGTCTGCCCCTTACGTGGGCTTCAAGTAAAGTTTATTGGAATATAATAATATCCAAAATGACACCAGAGGACACCAGCAGTGGTCAAGGTAGATGCGTTTCACAGAATAGAAATGTGCTTATTCATGTAAGCAGGTAATGATTAAGAACATTTCTGTTGTGTGAAAAGCGTCTACCTTGACCACTGTTGGTGTCCTCTGGTGTCATTTTGGATACTTTCATATTCCAATAAACTTTACTTGGAGCTCACGTCAGGTGCAGCCATTTCTTATTTTGACAATTTACCATGGAGGCGAGTCGGGCATAGCACTCAGGTATGTGTTCCAGTGGGTGTATCAGTTACACCTGGAGAGGTGAGTTCTTTTCATTACCATTCAGTGTGTTGTTTTTTTCTGCTCAGGGACAATGTTGGTAAAATTAATAGAGAACAATTATTAAACTAAAAAACATTGAAAATAGAGAAGTAGCTTTTATCACAGGATACAATCTGCAATGTTGAAGAGTATGAAGAAGTATTAGCCCATCCTTTGGAAGGATATCACTCTCAGAAACCTTCTCCATAAGAAACCCCATTTCATTTACAAATAAACCCCAGGATTGAGAAACATGATAGCTAAAAATGTTCTAGACCCCCTGAAAAAGCACATTTTTGAAAAAAGATTATTTAGGCGTGGGAGATGTAATATGTGCAAAACCACTGTACACTCTAGTGTCTCAAACCATTTTTGGTTGAGGCATAATAAAGATCCTACGAAACGTAGCTTTTATGGAATAGATACATTGAGACAAACACATTGAGATTGGTTGGTTTAAATATAGACATTAAACTAAATTGTTTCCTTAATGATCATGCATTTGATTAAAGGAAGGGGTATAGATACTTAAAGAGGACATGTCTGCTCACATAATTTGTGATAAAAACATCTTTGCCATTACGTTGCATATTATTTTTTATATACTGTGATTCTGTACTTGCCAAATGCGCTGCAGAAATCTCCCTTTACTAAGTCTGGCTGCAACCATTTTAACTATGGGCAGCTGAAGCTGCTGCCTGCTCACTTCCTGGATTTACACAGACACACACCTCCAGCCCTGCAATTCTCATTGGCCCTCTTATGACTCACCCCCCTCCCTTCCTGGCAAACTCTCAAAAGAGTGAGAGAGAGAGCTGTGCATGATGTCATAAGCCTAGGCATTTTACCAGACAAGAAACAGGAAGTGGGCTGCATAAGGTATTTACTGGCAGAAAAAAATGTTTTACTATCCAAAGTTAAAACAACAAGGGCAGAGGATTTAATAGATGGAAAGTTGAGAAAATGACTGAAGGTCCGCTTTAAGGAAAATGTAACTGCATAGAATGTAATATATTCCCATAACCACTAGGTGGCAGCCTTGAGTAAGCAGGGTTTAAATAGCATAAACCAATTAATTATAATTCCATCATTTCACATATCCTCTTATCCTAGAAATAAGTTATGTAGGGATTAGGCCATTAATTAAAATGTAATATATCTAAATGAGCACTAGATGGCATTCCTGAATATCCTCTATTTGGACTAAAGTTAATATTGATCACTTGCCTACTGGGCACTTTTATCCCATTCCTACCCAGGCAAATTTTCAGCTTTTAGCACTGTCACACTTTGAATTACAATTCCGCGGTCATGCAACACTGTACCATATGAAATTGTTCTCATTTTTTTCACACAAATAGAGCTTTCTTTTGGTAGTATTTAATCACCACTGGGTTTTTATTTTTTGGTAAACAAACAAAAAAAGACCAAAAATTGTGAAAAAATAAAAAAAATGTATAGTTTGTTATACAATTTTGCAGACAGGTAATGTTTCTCCTTCAGTGATGTGCGCTGGTGAGGCTGTACTGATGGATACTGATGAGGTGGCACTAATGAGCACTGATAGGTGACACTGATGGCCAATGATGAGGTGGCACTGATGAGGCTGCACTGATAGGCAGTACTGATGGGCACTGACAGGTGGCACTGATGGGCAATGATAGATAGCATTGATAGGTGCCACTGATGGGCACTGATAGGTGGCACTGATGGGCACTGATAGGTGGCACTGATTAGCTCTGGTAGGCAGCACTGATGGGCACTGATTGGTCACACTGATGAGAATTCACTGATGGGCACTGATGGGTACTGATTAGCAGCACTGATGGGCACTGCTTGGCAGCACTGATGAGCCCTGATTGGCAGCACTGGTGGGCACTGTTGGGACTGCACTGATAATCCAAAAACTTATAATCAGTTTCCTGATTTTAAACTGAACAAATATTTGCTTTGATTTACTGCTTGGCTTTCTTTTAGCTGACCATGACTGAAATTTGGGGAGTCCTGAAAATGGCGTGATTGTGTAAAATTAGAAAGCACTGTGGGTGTTATTTACTAAAGGAAAATACACTTTGCACTACAAGTGCACTTGAGACTGGACTGAAACTGCACTTGTAGTGCAAAGTGGATTTGCCTTTAGTAAATAACCCCCAATGTCATTAAAAACACCAACTTTACTACAAAAAATGCTTTTGAGAATTGAAAGAAGAAAACACACATTGTTGATTCTCAATCTTTTTAATCAAAGCACAATCACATGTGCATTTATAAAGGGTTTTTAGAATAAACCAACATGTTTGTTGTATAACAATTTTTTAGGTCACATTAAAAGTAGAAGTCACCTTTTAAAGTAAAACAGGCATGTTTAAAACCATAAAAAATGAAATACACAACTCTGGAACTTACAAAGTTCAACTTTTATAGATAGTGAAGGCAATATCAGACATGAGTATTTATAAACTGTGTTTGATATTGCGTTCAGCAGATGGGGTGAAGTCACCCCTGGAAAAGCCAAATTTTGAAGATGCACACAAATTGCCGAATGTCAACATGTGCTATCTGCCATCATGGGGGATCAATGGACGTGTTTTGTGGGTGCAACCCCTTCGTCTCAGCTACTTTATTATTGAGGAAGGGGTTGCACCCCCAAAACGCGTACATTGATCTACCATGATGGCAGCTAGCACATGTTGACACACTGTGTGCATCTTCAAAATTTGGCTTTTCTAGAATATGTTAAAAAATTGGCAGAAAAAAAAACTAGAATAAAGCATTCTCCCTAAAACATCAACGATGTTCTTCATTTTGTTTTGAACATCATTGATGTTTTGCTTGATGTTTTCCAAGTCCCTATTACACCCCATTATCTCTCCGATCAGGATCTGGGCACTTTCACTGGTGAAATGACCTTCTTCCACAACATCACGATCACCTAAAATATAAAAAAAAAAACGCACCATGTATTATAAATGTGCCGGCATCCATCTCTTACCTGAGCCTGTGGTTGCAGACACTCACCTGTTGTGGTGACTATTTCCACAACGTCTCCCTCCTCCTCCTCTGCTTGGGTTTTGGGGATTTCCACTTCTTCATGAGGCGGGGGGTCTGTTGTCTCCTCTGATGAGTGGTGTCCTCCGAGTTCTTTCTCTCCTATGTGAAAAAAAATAGGTATACTTAGCACACAGATATTTGATGGCAGAAATTGGAATATGAAACATTGCTTGGATGTGGGGTACAATTGTCTGTTTTGGCAGAGTTGCAAGATGAAGAAATATTTTTTTCCTTTGTCAAGCTTGAATACTTACCTGTTTTGTACAAACTTCACAGATGGAGTCACCCCTATAGCATACACTGGAGCACCTGTGTGGGCCCCCTAATAAAAAGGGTGTTCTGGTGCCCCACACTAGTGCTCCAGCGTCCAGATGTGTAAACAGCTGCTGAGTGTCCTCTCCTTATACACAATCTAGTAGTTTGCATTTCATTCTAGCTACTAACCCATCTAGACAACAAAATTATCTTAAGAGAAGTAGGCCATAAAAAATGTATTGAACTGCATCTGGACAAAACATGGTGTTTTATTGGCCGAACGAACAATGTTTCCTACGAACGAATAATGTGTCCATGAACATAAAAGTTGCCATTTTAAACTGTACAACAGTAAAGAAAAGCACATGGAGCAGCACGAACGTAATAAAAATAAAGAATAAGAACACAGCACAACTACTTACTTTTTTGCAGCACTCTCCTGATCCTTCTATACTGATCATGCTCCCTGATTTTGAGGTCCGGCCACCGCATCCTCAGTTGATCCTTGGATCGACGTACCCCAAAATTACGGTGCAGACTCTTCACAACTTTCGCCAAGATCTTGGCATTTCTGACATTGGGGTTGGGGTAAGGTCCATACTTCCCGTCATAGTCGGCCCTTTTCAATATGTCCACCATCTCTACAAAGGCTATATTTGAGGCTTTAAATCTCCTCCAGGATTGTGACATTTCTGGCTCCGGCCTTTCCTCCTCCTCCTCCTCGTTGCTGCTATTAGCACGCACCTGCTCTGTCTCCGCCATGAGCTCTTCCCCACTGCACCGAACGAGAAGGGGCGGGGAATAGACTAGAAAGAACGCCAGGGGTGGGCGGATTTTCACGCATGTGCAGTGTATATAAAGCGTAATATGCGTGCGTCGTGCGTACGATCTGTAAGCGGAGGAAGGAGTATAGGAAGCGCCGATCGTGATAACGAAGGTAACATTTAAACTTGGGCCTATACTGCTTATAGATTGGGGCCTATATTGGGACAATATTAGGAGACTTTAGCCTGACATTGGGGTTTGTCTTGTGTATTGCAGATAAAATGGAAGGCTTCAATTATCACAACTTCCTCCCCCTGTTCATAGAGAAATACAGGGAGCTGCCCTGTCTGTGGCAGGTGAAACACCCGCATTATAATCATAAACAAAAGAGGCAGGCAGCGCTGGAGAAACTGCTGGAGTTGGTGAAGCCAGTGGTCCCCCACGGCAACCACCCCCTATTTAAAAGCCAAAATTGGTGGCCTGAGGAGCACTCAGGGCTTTTTTTCAGCTGAAACTTGGTGGAACTCAGTTCCACCACCTCTGGCTCAGGCCCTCTGCTCCCTGCGCACCACTATCACTTGTAAACACAGAAGTCCTGCTTCTGTGTTTACAAGTGACAGCTTGTCTCCCAATGTCTCCCACAGATCTGATCTCCTGAGCGGCTCCCACTGAGTGCAGGATGGAGACAAGGGAGATGCAGGTGCCCAGGGTGCAGTGCAGATCCCGACACCCCCCACTGTATGATCTCCCTGCAAGTGAGGAGGCAGAGCCACCTACAGTGTGCAGGGAGGTACTAGAGCAGGCTGGGTGCTTCAGTGTAACACAGCAACACAAGTAAGACTTGTGGAAGATGGTAGAGCTTTTAGGGAGGGAGAGAGAAGATGAGGGTAGTGGAAGGGGAGTTGCATAATGAGGTCATAGCTGAAGAGGGGTGAAAGGGAGATGTGGATGCAGAGGTAAGCAGCTGTGGAAGAAGGCTGAATTCTGCACCCTGTGTGTAGTGCACCCCTGAACTCTGCACTCTGTTTGCAGCGCACCTCTAAATTCTGCACATAACACCCTCCAAACTCTTTAAGTAGCGCATCTCTCAACTCTGCACTCTATAACAACCCCCCCGGAACTCTGCACTCTGTACTTACTACACTCCAGGAATAAGACCCTTCCACTGTTGGTGTAATTTGACCACACCCACTATTTGATGTGGTTCAGAGGGTAACTGTGTGTGAGGGTTTTTGGGGTTTTGGGGGGTCATCTCCTGTGGAGTTCCTGCACCTATTTTCTGAGAAAAAAAGCCCTGGGAGCACTTATCTTAGGGAGCGCAAGAAGGTGCAGGATTCCCAGAGATCAGCAGATGACGTTTATGTCCACAGGCTGTGGTACTATGAGAGACTGCGATTTCTGACAGACCAGACTGAAGTCAGGGAATCCCTCTCAACCCTTCCTTCCACTCTTCCTTTCACCCTATCTTCCACCCCAGCTGAGGCTTCCGATATCCAACCTGGGACTTCCAGCCAGGAAGAAGTGGAGGAGCCCAGCTTGAGCCAGATATAGCATTGTTCTACAGATTTCTGGTCAATAAATAAATTATGTTTACTAGATGTTATTATTGATCACTAATTGATGATTTAATAAAGTGTTTTACATATCAATAGACAGTAGTGGGTAAAAATGATTGGGACAAGAATGAAAAATGCTGGGCTCAGAATGATAGTCTGTTATATTTGTTAACATTCAATTTGCAACAGTCCTGAGATGAAAATTGTGTGTGATTGGTGAAGAAAAAACTAAAATTATGTTCCCTTTTCATACACAGGAAGACCTCAGCCAGGAGGAGCCTGTGGAATGTGGCACACAGGAGGAGGCTGTGGAATGTGGCAGCCAGGAGGAGGCGGGGGTTAGTGGCAGCCAGGAGGTGGCTGGGGTAAGTGGCAGCCAGGAGGAGGCCAGGCCCAGTAGGAGCCTCACAGAATCCCAGGTTCCTCCCCTCCGCCTTCCAAACAAAAGACCCAGGAAGGGGAGTAACGTGGAGGATTCAGCACTCAGGCTGATTCAGGAGGCTTTTGCATCCCTCAGAGCCACCCCCACTCGTGAAGAGGCCTTTGCCTGCATGGCTGCCACCAAACTGCAGGACATGCAGGAGGGCCAACGCCTCATGTGTGACGACATCCTTTATAAAAAATTAACTAAGGGGGTGAGGGGTGAAATCACTCCCAATACCCACATATGTGAGTTGCATCATCCTCCTCCTCCCCCTGCCACAACTCCACCACCACAGACACAGCTTGGAAAGAAGAGTGGAAGGAAGACAAGAAAGTATGGCCCTGGGTTCAGTCTGGTCTGACAAAAGATGCAGGCTCTTGTATGACCACAACCTGGGGACATGTATGTCATCTGCTGCTGTTCATGATCTCTTGGACTTCTGGACCAGATTGTACTCCCTTAGATAAGGACTCCTCAGGCCACCAATTTTGCCTGGAAATAATTGATGTGTGCCCTGGGGGCCAAAGGCTTCGCCAATTTCTGCTGTTTCTCCAGCTTTGCCTCCCTCTTTCTTTGGTTAGGACCCCTTAATAAATTTTTGGTTTGTTTTATTATACTCGCCTATGTGTGTTTTCCTTCAAAAAGGACAGTTTGTGAGGAGGCAGGTACATTTCAAAAATACAATGTGAAATTAACAAGAGACACCAACACCAAGCAACCTCCTTGAGATTAAATAATACAATATAATAATGGTGTTGTGGTAACTTGACACACAAAACACACCCAAAATTATTCTGGAGTAAAAAAAAAATATATACAAAAAAATAACAGGAGATCAGGATTTAAAAAAATAAAAACAAAAAAAAATCTAAAAACATCCAAAAATGTAATTTTTTTCGGGAGATGTGACAAATAAAAATATTATATTCATGAAATCACGATAAATAATAAAGAAAGAAGTTTGTGAGAAGTCTGTGTGGATATGAGCAGCAAAACAACTTCATTCTTCTAGCATTATAAAGAAGAAGAGAGTGCGCTGCATTAAGCAATTTAAAACATTGCAGCGTGATGAAAGTGCTATTACCATTACGAGTGCTAATTTTACCAAACCGAATAAGTTCCGTCTCGGAATTTATTCTGAGCATGCGTGACACTTTGTGCATCGGAATTATCCACACATGGTCGGAATTGACGCAAATGGATTTTGTTGTCGGAAAATTTTATAGCCTGCTCTCAATCTTTGTGTGTCGGAAATTCCGATGGAAAAATTCAGATGGAGCCCACACACAGTCGAAATTTCAGACAACAAGCTCCGACCGCACATTTTCCGTTGGAAAATCCGACCTTGTGTACAGGACATAAGATGTTTTATATTTTGAACTGTCTAGAAACACACGGTGTGTAAAACACTAGAGGAGCGCTTTAAATTAGGAAGTATAATCGGCCTTTAACCAATCATAGTACAGCAATGGGTATATTATACTTCAAGAAAATGGTGGCAACCTGATGACGCCATATCAAGATGCCTGGTTGGGTCATTGTTGAGAGCTCCGTGTTGTCGGTGACGTCACATCTGGCTGAGGTGGGACACATGACGATTTCTTGGAGAGAACGGCTGGGTCTTGGCACAACTAAATGTAAATGCAATAGACTGGCTGTATTTTAATTGTTGATTTTAATAAACGTGCTGTACTATATACCTATCATTTTTGGGGATTTGTGATTCCATATTGGATGTGAGAAAGGAGAACACACTGTATGCCGTGTCCATCCAGTGTGTTCTCAGGCTGTATACTGTAGGTCTTTATGACCACAAGGATCTTGTGAGTATCCTCCTAAACCAAACTTGGTGGAGCACTTTGGGGAGGTAGCACATTTTTCACAGTCATTCTTAAGATACGGTGGGTGGGACTAACTGGCTTTTTTTTTAGAATAAAAGCATCACACAGAATATATTTTTTGTATACTTTTTGTTTATTCTAGGTTCATGGTGGACAATTGTGAAGTTTATGTGGACACTTTTTGTTTTTGATTTGCTTGATATCATTTTCTGGTAAAACATAATCATTGGATGTAACACCTAACACACTGCTGGCACATCCCAATCACATTGTGTTGGTCTAATAAGGTAAACATTGTATATTAAGGGACCTTTTTGGTTTTGCACAATAAGGAATATATTTTGGCATAAATAGTAGTAGCTTAACCTATTTACTATTCAGCATGTGTTGTACTAAATAAAGCTCTCCAAAAAATGCTTCTAAACTCAACTGCCTATAAAGGACTGTAAACGACCCTTTGTACATGTGCTGTTAAGATAACATAGAGGAGAATTCAGGGGCAGCTGAAAAAAACACCTGCTCCTAAACGTCTGTTTACCAGCAGCAGTGTACATGAAGGCTTAGGCCCCTTTCACATGGGCGGACCATATGTCCGTTTTTCATCCATCCATTTTCGGATGAAAAACGGACATACATGTATCTCTATGGGATAGCGGATGTCAGCGGATGAACATCCGATGACATCGGTCTCCGCTATTCTCCGTTTCTGATGACGGAGGAAAACCCTACTTTTCCATCCGTCTGCGGATCGGATCAGATGAAATCAGACCCTACGGTCCGTCTTCATCCGATTCCCCATACAGGAGAGTGTGCAGAGACAGACCTGTCATCTGCCTGCTCAGCGGGGATCAACGGAGCAATCCCCGCTGAGCAAAGTGGAGCCCGTACACGGACACATCCGTGTGAAAGGGCCCTTAGAGGTCCTTGCTTTGGCATGAGCTGAAAAAATATGCCAACACATCTAGTGTGCATGGATTGAACACTTTTTGTTTTGATGCACCTGGAATGTGTTTAGCTGATTCAAACTAAAGGTTTAATTGGGCTTTATTATTTTTATTTCTCTATTCAGAGATCATATTTTCAACACAGATCAACCAAATATAGCATAAATCTAATGTAGCGCTGGTAGATTTTTTTAATCTACCGCTTATATGTAAATTTAGTGGGTCATCTGTTCTGTACATAGTTCAGATTCAATCTATTGTTAAATTAGCCTCTGTTCCAGTTTGGCTGTGTTGCGTGCAGTTCCACACTGTGCCTGCGGGTGTCGTTGTCACCGTAGGTCGGTGTTGGAAAGCAACAAGCTGAAGTATATGGGTGCTCTTCTTTCTCGGAAGTAACTCGGCAGAGGTTATCCCCTGCGGTGCATTCTGGGAAGAGGTATTTAAGGGACAGACGCCGTATTTCTTGTCTCTTTCTTTCCACCTGCTGGCCCTCCTGGCCGACAGGTATGTGCTAGGAGTCCTACCTCGTGGTCCTCTGGGCCGGAGGACTGCATTGCTGCAGCATGTGGGTGGGCCCAGAAGTCTGTCTGGGGCCTACTACAGCTACTGCAGAGATGGTCCTGTGCTGTCTGTCCTGCGGGAAGAAGCCGGACAATTGAGAAGAATCCAGGGGAGGACCCGTCTTGGAAGGATCATGCGGAGCGCTGGTCTGGAGAGGGGCCTGGTGACTCAATTGGAGGACGCATCTTAAGTTAACCTACCACATAGTACTGCCGGGTCGGCTTAAAGGATCTGGTACTGTGTTGCTGTTCATCTAAAACTACTATGTCCTGTGGCAGAGGATCATACAGTTTTGTTCTACCCAAGTCTGTGGCAGAGACTTTCTGTTCGTGCTGCGCTCCGGCTGCTAGGTTAGTGAGAGAGACCTATCCGGGCAAGCAAATATTTAATTCTGAACTGAAGATACATTCATCCCTGAGATTTCAATTCCTTAGTGCTACACCAAGAAAAGGTATTTGAACTTCCCTGCAACTCTTCTTCTACCTCTTTCCTGCTACTTCTTCCCGTTATCTCCCATTAAAGCATTGGAAAAGTACTAAAGTGACTGGTGCCTACATTGTAAGATAATAAGCTTAACGTGGACTCTAATGCCCCGTACACACGGTCGGATTTTCCGATGAAAAATGTGTGATAGGACCTTGTTGTCGGAAATTCCAACCGTGTGTAGGCTCCATCACACATTTTCCATCTGATTTTCCGACACACAAAGTTTGAGAGCAGGCTATAAAATTTTCCGACAACAAAATCCGTTGTCGGAATTTCCGATCGTGTGTACACAATTCTGACGCAAAAAGTGCCACGCATGCTCAGAATAAATAAAGAGATGAAAGATATTGGCTACTGCCTCGTTTATAGTCCCAACTTACGTGTTTTACGTCACTGCGTTCAGAATGATCGGATTTTCCGACAACTTTGTGTGACCGTGTGTATGCAAGACAAGTTTGAGCCAACATCCGTTGGAAAAAATCCTAGGATTTTGTTGTCGGAATTTCCGATCAATGTCCGACCGTGTGTACGGGGCATAAGTCTGGTATTGGTGAAACTACAGGTAAAAAGGTGACGGTAACAGCCCGCTTTAAATCAGCAGCTCCACCGTGAGTTATTGCTACACTTACATAAAACATTAAGGTGACAGATTTTTTTAAAATGTTATTCCTTTTTGTATGTATTATTACTTAATTATGTGATGAAGTAATGCAGTACCTGAAACTGCATAAGACACTAAAAGGGCAGTTACAATGTATACGTCATTTTTGGATGACCTTGACATTGTTCTTCTTTGTTTTTGGCACTTTTGGAAAGTGACACATTCTGTCTCAGTGGTAGGGTCAGCTGCTTTAAATTACAATAACAGAGGTAGGGCAGGCATACAAAGATTCCTGCAAAGCTTGACCTGCTGGAGGTTATATATATATATATATATATATATATATATATATATATATATATATATATATATATATATATAATTATCTGAACAGAAAGAAGACATTTTAATGATCATTTAAGGAATACACTTTACATTGGTGGAAAAGTACAGCACAGGCAAGGAAGCCTAAGGCAGAGTAAAAACTTTTGATCTAATACAATCCCTAAATAATATGGTCATTGTGCTCCAAGTAAATTGGCAGATTATTGTACTCTGAATGTGATAGACTTTATTGACTTGGAAAGTCATTTTTGCTGCAGTGCTTAAAGAGGGTTACAAATGCCATTATGCTTAAGGTCAAATATGATGAATGCATCATGTCTTTATACATTTTTTTCTTTCTTTCTTTTTTTTTTTTTGTTAAGTGATATGGATTAATTTCAATCCATTAATCTTGCTTTGTCACTTTTCAACCTTTTCATTTTTTACAGGATACTCGACATCTGAGACCGAACATGTCAGTATTTATTTTCTATAGATGACTTTCTAAAAAGTAAACTCTTCCTAACAGAAATATGTGGGCTTCAATTCTGACCTACTTCTGGAAACACCGATTGCCTGACTGTAGGCTGATCCTTTGCCTTCATTCTGTTGGGTCAGTTTGGTAATCACAACAATGTAATGTAAACATCCTTTTCTGCGGATTTACCATATTTTATAGTAGGACTCCTTCCAGAAGGACAGCAGGCTCCACCACCCTCTGCAAAGTGATCCACGGTGGATCACTGTTCAAAGAGATGTAGAGCTGCAACTTATTATTATTATTTATTTTTTTGGATTGAAATACTGTGGCAGACCTGCCACATTTGGCTTGCTGTTGCGGCACAGTCCCGCTGGCCTCACTAGCCAAGTTTGATAGGCAGTGTTGCCTGTCAAACTTGACAAGCCAAGTTAAATTTGCAATGGCAGCAAAGCATCATGGCTGTAGCATGTGTTTCATTCCCTCCCAGGTGCCAAGGTAGGCTTTAGGTAATCATGGGGTAGTAAATTCTCAGATCAACCACCTATTTTTCCACCTGCTCACCACCCCCCGATAAGCATGTGAATGGGATCTTATATTTTTATTCTTAAAATGTCTGCTACTCCAACATTTCATATTCCTGATATGTGACTGCAGTACCATGTACTTGTATGAAAAAGTATCCTGTTCTCTCTGTATTGCTTCCTTTGTGTGAAGTCCCTGGTGTCCCTGCTTTCGCTTAAAAAACTGACCACACTAAGCAGAACACTCCAATGATCAGACTTGCCCAGCTCTTGCAACTGAGAACAGAGAGAATGTGATCACAAGGTATTTATAATTTTTTTTATATCTATATCTATACACAAATGTTTTGCCTTTCATTTCTATTTTTAACTGAATGGGTTGTTTTACAAGTGATTGCTTACAATCACTTTAACACTGTTGCTAATGCTTTTGCAGCCGCTACAATCTTTAAAAACTGACTGAACTAATGCTGTCATTTTGGGGTTTTATTTGCAATTACTTATACTGAACGTTATTGTTTGATGCCTCCTACATTTTTTTTTCCTTGCCAACTGTTTAGACTGAGCTTTTAACAACTCTGGGCAAAAATTAACATGGCTTTGCACCAGCTGTATGGTATTCTTACAACTAGGCTGCATAATCATGTTTGCTTGATTTATGACTGACCTTCTGTATACTGTATTACATTCCCGTATTCATTCAAAGCACTAAAAATTGTTTTGAGGCAACAAGTTTGAGTCCCTATTCACATCTGATCACTTTGTAGTGTAATTTCAGAAGTGTGAATATGCACAGGATGAAGAATCCTATTATTCCCAATGGGTCTGTTCACACTTGTATCGCTTGTTGCCTGTTGTGTGACAACTGACGCTTGATTCTTTGGGGCAGAATCACAGCTTTGGTTCTGTGGACTTTAATAAGCGTGCCTGAAAAATGCTTACAAACAAGTATTAGGTGCTCTAATTGAAAGTCTGTGAAGCCCAAAAGTGAGCTATTCTGGTGGTGTATTACAAGTATTACAAAGCATGCATACAAACATTTGCAGCCCTCTTATTTTTTTTTTTTTGGGGGGGGGGGGGGTTGTATGAGAAATGGCCCTACTCGAACAGGATATTGCACTGGCCTGTAGGTAAGAAAAGAGAACCAGAACATTCATTATATGGGATTGATTATAAAGTTGGCAGTGCCACCACCTATGAACAAGGGGGCTTTACTTCCTGGGAAATGAGACAGTAATCTAATCAAAGTAATTGGGAGCAGAGGGACTACTGCAACCAGCATATAACATTAACCATAAGTATATACAGTATATGCACGCCAGTAAGACAATAATGCAAGCTTTAGAAAAAAAGCAATAATAGTACATACATCCAATGTACAAACAGATATTATTCACAAAGGGCCCAAAAAGAGTCCTGGTGGAATAGTGCACATATATCTAGGTATATATAGTTATTAATATATCCAGTTGCAAGGGCTCCTGAGTATGATGAGGCATCCATCTTTGTATTGGAGACCTGAAGACAAGATCAGTGGTGTTGGGGAGATGCTCCAATTGTTGTCCAACCAGCCTGGCATTTTCACTTAGCTTAGTGAATGTGGTGAAAATTCCCTTTTGCAAAGAACACCCCATCACATGCAATAAAAATGTAAAAACCTGTATTTTTGCTTGATTGACTCAGCAGAGTTTCACTAAACCCTTATGCCGCGTACACACGGTCGGACTTTTCGGCTACAAAAGTCCGACAGCCCCAGTTGAAGTCTTGGTAGACGAAACGCGTCGGGTGTGTGACGCTACCACAGCCATCTAATTTTACTGCGCTAGATTAGCTTTTTGTTCATATGAACTTTGATTTTAACCTGATTTTATTGGAATTTTTTATCAATACAATAAAATTCTTTGGTTACTTGGATTTTATGCTATGTGGAGGCGTTTTTCCTTTTTTTCCCGATTTATATACGAGTAAGATCAAGCGAATGATCATTGGAAGAGGACCCTATGGTACTGCTCAGATTCTTGCTCCCTCTTCCGGGTGAACCCGATTCCATCGGTAAAGATCGCAGGTCGTGGGGCCTTCCTGAACCTTCCATTACTGATCGAGGACAGCTGTAACCTTTCCGTATAAACGGTGAAAGCCTATACGACTCACCGCCAACGGCCTGTGAGTCCACCATTTCTGGTAAGGGTATTTCACTTTACTTCCCACCCTGATGAATACATGAAAGATCACTCTGGATGTGAATAGATACCACAGCAAGATCCATATCCATGCCTTAAGAACCATCTGTATGAGTGGGTGAACTGTTCCGTATCCCAGAGATTTGCTTTCTATCTCACTTAAAAGTTTTATTGTACATGCTCAATATTTTTTTTGACATTTATGGGATTATTTTGGTATAATCACATAGTCCACAACTAGGACTAACATTCTGTTTGGTGGTTTAATGTTTTATCAGATTTTTTTTAATATATGGTGCTATTATAAGACTTTTTTGTCTTTCTTTCTAGAGGGGCAGCACAGGTTGCAGGTGTATATATGGGTGGTTCACACTTATGTTTACACTGATGTTTATAATTACAACACAGCGCTACACTTTAATCCCCTTTGTATTGTTTTGAAATACAGCATTCTGAAGGTGTGCTGGGTGACATTTACAAAAAAAAAAGGCACTACAGTGCACCAACACATGCACTGCTCATTGAGATAATGCACAAGTTTAATGCTTGTTACCACAATGCAAGTGGTTTGAATGGCCCTACATTTTAAAAAGATTTGTTTAACAATTAAATATGTTACATCAAAATTTTACCAAAAGCATTTCCCTTTAAAGAATTGCAAAGAAATTATCAAGTACCAAAAACTTTACATGTAGCCATGAAAGAATGGCAATCGCCCTTCTTAATAAGGAGGGTGGAAAATAAGATATCGCTAATTGGAGTCACATCAGGCTGCTGGGTTATGATGTTAACCTAGCAGTCATAGTACTTTCCATTTAAATGAAAATAGTAAATGAAGGACAGTCATTTATTGTTCCAGGAGGAAACATTAATAACAGCTTAACCAATTTTAGAGATACCGTACCTTGTTATACATTAAAGAGAGCTGCCGGTAAGCCTGCTAAATCTAGATTTTCAAAAGGCATATGACTCTTTGACACACAACTTTTATTTCCTTGTCTTAGCAAAAATGGATAATCCTAAAGAGTCCAGTGGTTAGGTAAAAAAATAAAAAAATAAAAACCTCTGTATAAAGGTGCCCTCAATGTAACAGAAATAAATGTAGATTTCTATGAATAGTTAGCACTGCATTATCAAGTGAGACAGGGCTGGGGTCCTTGTCCCCCATGAAATGGAGTGTCACTGCAGTGGTTAAAGGATAAGTTCACCTTTTAAAACAAATAATAAATGCACATTTTTTTGCAGATAAAAAAATTTTGCATTTACTATTTTTTTTTCGGAGTTTGGAAAACATTGCCCCAGCAATCAGCAGATTGCTGATGTCATGCAGGTCTCCTACAGCCCGTCAATGTAAGCTGTCTGCCCGTACATCATATGGGCAGGCGGTTTAACACTGGCAGGAAAAATCAATGAACTACCACAACGCTCAACAGCGCCGTGGTAGTTCATTGGGAACTACAAGCTGACAGTCACAAAGGCTGTTGGTACTTTTAGTTTTCCCATTCACAGAATACTGTGAATGAATAAAGTGGCCAGCTGGGCAGATTGTGACAGTTAGGGGGAGGAGAAGATCCCCCTCAACCTGTCAAAATGGGTATTGGGGGGAGCTGAGGCTGGTCCATCTGTAACATGTTACACCCATAATCATTATGTAACATGTTACAAAAGGTCAACTTATCCTTTAGGACAGGGATATGCAATTAGCGGACCTCCAGTGTAGTAACTTGTGAAAGTGGGAGTATTTGGAATAGGTGGTGAGAGTTGAGGGGGGGGAGGGGGGGTCAGGTTCAGTGCAGTGTTAATTTAGTCGACTAAAATGACAAAAACATTTTAGTCGACTAAATGAATACTATTTTAGTCGACTAAAATACGACTAAAACTAAAACAATTGAGATGACTAAAATACGACTAAAACTAAAAGTCATTTTAGTCAAAAGACTATGACTAAAACTAAATTGCAATTACTGAAATGTACTGGAGATTTTAGTCGACTAAAACGTAGGACATATCAGTTGACTAAAATGTACTGGAAATTTAGGCGACTAAATACGACTTAAACTAAAACAATTGCAGAAGACTAAAATGGGACTAAAACTAAAATGCCATTTTAGTCCTAAGACTAAAATTAACACTGGTTCAGTGGTGAAAGTAGTGTGTTGGTGTGCTGAGGGGGAAAGATGGAGTTGATGTGGAGGTGCAAAAGGGGTGCAGGCAGGAAATTGAGAATGGTTGCTGACACACTAGTGAGTGGTGCCTCCGTGAGGAGCTTTCAGCTTTAACTCCAGATGAAGTCCTTTTCCGCCAGTATCAGTGGTTGGCAATATTGGTGGTGTGAGCTGATGGGGCCAGAAATGAAAAGGTTACGTTCCATTGCAACACAGACTCACCTGCATCAGGGACCACTCTGCATGTGCTTCTTGCTGGGTATGGCAGCTGTGGATAGCAAAGTCTACATTTAAATGTTGGATTATTGAAAAAAAAATATTAAATTTTTTGGATGATGGACTTTATAGGCATAACACAAGTATAAATTAAAAATATATTTATTACAAAAATAAAATCAAGACAATTACATAAAATTTCATAAATTATTCACAAAATGTGCCTATGAGCATAGACAACGCACCACCTACATACATATAGCAATCGGAAAAATCGGAGGACCAGACAGATCACTCAATACAATATTGAAAAATTTGAAGAGGTAGCGTGTCATAAAAACTCAGCTCTACATGTTGTGCATATTCAACAGGCACTTCTTCAGGAGCTTATGGTGTATTCTATGAACAAGAAAAGTTTTTGAAATTAAATTCATCACATTTTGTATGTTTGTTCAACATTAGCATATAATAATATTATTGCCTCGGTGAGCTCAGTAGGGCTGCCAGTCAGGATCCCCCCTAGAAAACCTGGGTTGAACATGGCGCATGGGGATTATGGGAACGAACGTAAAATTTAAAGGATTAGGTAATTGGGCAATGTGGGGTAAGCTTGTCAATATGGATATAATTGTGATTATAGACAGGTTCTTACATTAATCACGAGTAAGAAGGACAAAAATGAGCAGAGAGTAGTATCCTCAGTACTGGTGGAAATTCAGGGAAACTCGGGGAAACAAATCTTCAGATCACTTCTAAAAATAGTCTATATATATAGATATCAATATTATTTATATTTGTATTAATATTAAAGTTCCAATACTATATAATTGAAAGAACCATCATAGAAAAAAGGAAGGAAAAGGATTTTAGTTTTCTCACCTATAAGGCAACATTTAAATGTTGATGCTAACGTGCATGCATACAATAATATTATCTACCTGCAGTTACTGCCAATATGCCAGGTATTGGTGACATTTTGGGTTTTCCAAAAGAATCTAAACTACCCCCAGAGCGGATCTGGCGTTTGGTGACCTGTATCCTGCAGCAATCCTCACAGAAACTGGCAATTAGCCCCCAAGAAAGGAAGTCTCCCATCATTGCTAAATTATTTGTGGCTCCTACATGTTTGAAAGTAACCTTATCCTTTAACCACTTGATGACTACCAAGAGTAGATATGGATATATCTTTATACTATCTATCTATCTATCTATCTATCTATCTATCTATCTATCTATCTATCTATCTATCTATCTATCTATCTATCTATCTATCTATCTACATATATATACATATATATACACATATATATATATATATATATATATATATATATATATATATATATATATATATATATATATATATAAACCAAAAGTATTTGGACACCTGTCTTTACATGCACATGAACTTTAATGGTGTCTTAGTCTGTAGGGTTCAATGTTGAGTTGGCTCACCCTTTGCAGCTATAACAGCTTCAACTCTTCTGGGAAGGCTGTCCAGAAGGTTTAGTAGTGTATTTATGGGAATGTTTGACCATTCTTCCAGAAGTGCATTTGTGAGGTCAGGCATTGATGTGGACGAGAAGGCCTAGCTTCCAGTCTCCGCTCAAATTCATCCCAAAAGTGTTCTATTGGGTTGAGGTCAGGACTCTGTGCAGGCCATCCAAGTTCCTCCACCCCGAACTCGCTCACTCATGTCATTAGGGACCTTGCTTTGTGCACTGGTGCTCAATCATGTTGGAACAGGAAGGGGTCACCCCCAGAATTTTCCCACAAAGTTGGGAGAATGAAATTGTCCAAAATGCTCTGGTATGCTGACGCCCTTAAAAGTTCCCTTCACTGGAACTAAAGGGCCAAGCCCAACCCCTGAAAAACAACCCCACACCATAATCCCCACTCCAGCAAATGATTTGGACAAGTGCACAATGCAAGGTCCATAAAGACATAGATAAGTGAGTTTGGGGTTGAGGAACTTGACTGGCCTGCACAGAGTCCTGACCTCAACCTGATAGAACACCTTTGGGATGAATTAGAGCAGCCAGGCCTTCTCGTCCTTATCATTGCTGGACCTTACAAATGTGCTTCTGGAAGAATGGTCATAGACACACTCCTAAACCCTGTAAACAGCCTTCCCTGAAGAGTTGAAGCTGTTATAGCTGCAAAGGGTGGGCCAACTCAATATTGAACCCTACGGACTAAGACTGGGATGCCATTAAAGTTCAGGTGCGTGTAATGACAGATGTCCCAATATTTTCGGTAATATAGTGTGTATATAAAGTTCCTTGAAAAAGTATTCATACCCCTTGAAATTTTCCACATTTTGTCACATTACAACCAAAAACGTTAATGTATTTTATTGGGATTTGATGTGATAGACCAACATAAAGTGACACATAATTGTAAAGTGGAAGGAAAATGATAAATGGTATTTAACATTACAGTAAAAAAAAAAAATATGTGAAAAGTGCGGCGTGCATTTGTATTCAGCCCCCTGAGTCAATACTTTGTAGAACCACCTTTCACTGCAATTGCAGCTGCAAGCCTTTTTAGGTATGTCTCTACCAGCTTTGCACATCTAGAGAGTGACATTTTTGCCCATTCTCCTTTGCAAAATACCTCAGTTCTGTCAGATTAGATAGAGAGTGTTTGTGAACAGCAATTTTCAAGTTTTTTTCACATATTCTTAATTACATTTATGTCTGGACTTAGACTGGGCCATTCTAACACGTATATGCTTTATTCTAAACCATTCCATTGTAGCTCTGGCTATATATTTAGGGTCTTTGTCCAGCTGGAAGGTGAACCTCTGCCCCAGTCTCAAGTCTCCAGCAGGAACTAACAGGTTTTCTTATAAGATTGCCATGTATTTGGCTCTGACCATCTTCCCATCAACTTTGACCAAGTTCCCTGTCCCTGCTGAAGAAAAGCATCCCACAACATGATGCTGCCACCACCATGTTTCACGGTGGGGATGGTGTGTTCAGGGTGATGTGCAGTGTTAGTTTTCTGCCACACATAGCTTTTGCTTTTAGGCCAAAAATTTAATTTTTGGTCTCATTTGACCAGAGCACCTTCTTCCACACGTTTGCTGTGTCCCCCACATGGCTTCTCGCAAACTGTAAACAGGAATTCTTATAGCTTTTTTTCAACAATGGCTTTCTTCTTTCCACTCTTCTATAAAGGCCAGATTTGTGGCGTGCACAACTAATAGTTGACCTGTGGACAGAATGTTGTTCTCTGCAGCTACCATGGGCCTCTTGGCTGCTTCTCTGATCAATTCTCTCCTTGCCCAGCCTGTCAGTTTAGGTGGACAGCCATATCTTGGTAGGTTTGCAGTTGTGCCATACTCTTTCCATTTTCGGATGATGGATTGAACAGTGCTCTGTTAGATGTTCAAAGCTTGGGATATTTTTGTATAACCTTACCCTGCATTAAACTTTCCCACAACTTTAACCCTGACCTGTCTGGTGTGTTCATTGGCCTTCATGATGCTAATTGTTCACTAAGGTTCTCTAACAAACCTTTGAGGGATTCACAGAACAGTTGTATTTATACTTAGATTAAATTACACACTATTTACTAATTAGGTGGCTTCTAAAGGCAATTGGTTCCACTCAATTTTAGTTAGAGGTATTGGAGTAAAGGGGACTGAATACAATTGCACACCACACTTTTCATATATTTATTTGTAAACATTTTTGAAAACCATTAATCATTTTCCTTCTACTTTACAATTATGTGCAACTTTGTGTTGGTTTATCACATAAAATCCCAATAAAATACATTTATGTCTTTGGGTGTAACATGACAAACGTGGAAAATTTCAAGGGTTATGAATACTTTTTCAATGCACTGTGCAGGGCTTTTTTTCAGGGGGAACTTGATGGAACTCAGTTCCACCACCTCTGGCTCAGACCCTTTGGTGCCTGCTCAATACAATCACTTGTAAACTCAGAAGTCTGGCTTCTGTGTTTACAAGTGACAGCTCTGCACTCTGTATGTAATGCAATCCTGGTATTTAATGCCCCTTTAAGACCCTCCTACTGTTTTCGTAAAATTTGACTGAACACACCCACTATTTGATGTGATTTGGACGGTATGTGTAGGAGGGGGGGGGGGGGTTTGTTGGGCCGTGGTTAAGTTCCAGCACCTATTGTTTGAGAAAAATAGCCCTGGCACTGTGTGTGTGTATATATATATATTTATTCTGACAGCAAGTGTTTTTAACAAGCTCATGGCTCGGTGAGCTTGGTGTAATTTTTTTGTCCTGCGTGTGTATGTAAGCAGTCATTACACCACACATTTGATTGTTTTGGACCGAACCAGAACCGTTCGGTACTTTTGTTTCTGTCCCCCTGGCCAAATTAACCTTCAATGTAAAAGTGTGCACACTTGAAGCAAATTACTGATATATACACGAGTTCAGTAGTTTGATACTTCTCTTTTATTACTTCCTGCTCGAGCGGCTAATATACCGTGAGCTGAGCCGGATGTTTCGTTATCAAAAAGGCAAGCGTATATAGACCACTAAATATACATATTCATTACTGTGACAAAGTATAATCTTTCAGCTGGGTTATATCTATATAAGGGAATAGCAAACTATCATAGCTAAATAGGGGTTCTTGTTTCCAGTTCTTGGGTGTAGTCTCAAAGTCTTGAAAACAGGCGCAATGTTCTTTAACTTGTTCTTAACTCTTGCAGTTCTGTTCCACATGAAGGGAGGGTAAGCTGGCAGACATCTAATTGAATATGGTTAAGGCTGATAGCAGAGACTGAAGTAAGCACTTATATCTATATGGTTTTATTTGAAATAGGCATTTCACCATAACACTCATAATCACATCCATTACAGTTCCCCCCTTGAAATGCTTATTTCAACAAACTGTCCCTCACACTGAAAGTCCTACACCTGGCCTATTTCCCTTCTGCAACTCTTTTAAGCTGTATGTAGAGAAGAGGCAGTGACTAGTTCACTATCCCCCTCGATACAGCTGGAGGAGTGCGGCCAGGGGTTATCTGTCCCTATAGCCCTACGATGTTGCATCTCAGGGGAGGGTGACTGTAACGGAGTGTAACACATAATTTTCATCATAATTTTCATCAAGCCTTACATAGACATTGTCATCATCATCTGATATCTCTTGGTTCATGAATGTGGGGGTAGTTTGGTCAACGGCCTTTTCCACACACTTCCTGATGCAGGGGAGAACGCAGCAGATTATAGCCGCCATTACCAGGATAGCTATTCCTATCTGGGTCAACAATCCCTGCCATCCTCCCTTTATCCATGTAAAATACTGATCCCAGGGGTTGGTGAGCCCTGAATTCTGTTTTAGCTCTTTGGACAAGTCCTCAAGTTTCTGGATGGCTAAAGTCACTTTACCATTTGGGCCGGTGTTGTCTGGGATGTAAGTGCAGCATGTACTTATCTCGGGGATCATCTTACACACACACCCCTTTTCAGCTAGGAGCATGTCTAAGACCATACGGTTTTGGAAGGTCATGTGTGAGACTGCTTCCAACTGTTCGGCTAAACCTTGGAGTGCATCTCTGGTGTAATTGACAAATCTTTGTTGATTATAGTAGATGTAATTTATCCAGTCTACATTTTTATTTACAGTGATATTGGGAATCAGTGACTCAAAACCTGCTGCTACTTGGTCTCTTGCTTTGAACTCATCTGGGACCCCCCTTGGGACCCCTATGGCATCTATGTATACATGGGGGTCAAAACTTCCTGCTGGGGCACTCCTGCATCTTCTGTTTGGTTTGGGTAAATTGCTTGCTTCTGGCTCTGGGTCTTGTGAGAGAATATGCAGGGGCATTATGGCTTTAGCCATTGCACATTCTCCTGTCCACGGTCCTGTGATTCTACTTCTGATTTTCATGACTCCACAGATCCAGTACACGTCCCCTAAGGACTGAACTTGATTTTGCTCTAGATCTGAAGACACCTCACTGTAAGACTCACAGTAACCTTCGGTGAAATTTCCAAGGGGCTTTCCCACTCCATGGTACCTTTTATAACATGTGTAATTGCCAGGATATATGGTGATACCTTCTCCTGGCTTGGGAGCCTTAGTGACTGTGGGGTACTCCTTTTTCCAATGCTCACACAGGGAGTGGTTAGTGGTTGTGTTGGTAAATAGGCTAAGGACACAGGTCTCATGTTCTGGGAGTACATTAAGGGGCACTGTTCCTAGATGTGGTTTAGCCCCCCCCCCCCCCGCACACATAGCAATTGGTCTTATTGTGCTTCCCTGCATTGTACCTCATCCATTGGAGCCACAAGTTGACATCTGAGAAACCGGTTTCTGCAGCCATGGTGTCCTCAAAGGTAGGGTCTGCTATGGCCACCATGTCGCCTAATGTTTGCATGTGAGGCTTTAGGGGGTTGGAGTTGGATGTAGATTAGGGAACTGTCCACTCTGGGTTATTGAACATGTCTTTCAGTTGGAAAGGTTTTCTAAAACCGTAATACCCATTTCCCCACCATAGGCCCAATACATAGGTCCCACTGTCCCCTGGGCTGGGATTCTCAATGGTCAGTCTGAACTCTTTGGTGAAATATTGATCTGTGTGCTTGTTGATTGTCATTCTATCTAAGAGTGATTTCAATATGTGTCAGTGACACATACATACACAGTCATGGGACCTATTGCTCTTTCATTGGACCAGACACTGTAATCAGTACCTGGAAGTATCTTACTATAAGGGGATATAATAGTGGCAACATGTGTGTTGGATGAATTATACCAGAATTGAGTTATGCCATCTTTCTGTTTGATGGCTACTTCTTGTGCCTGAACAACAATCATAATAAAAAGGATAAACAGGATCATGGCTTGGTCTCCTCCTCGGGCACAGGGACTTTCTTGCAGTGAGAGGTGTGTATCCACGAGTTCGTTCCGGCCACTTTTACTGATGTGGTAGTTGTCAGAAGGATTTGGAAAGGACCATCATATCTGGGTTCAAGGGTGTGTTTCCTCACAAACTTCTTTACCAGGACCCAGTCACCAGGAACCAGCTTGTGCGTTCCTGTATCTAGCTCAGGATCTAGAATGGAAGAAAACACTTCCGAATGGATACGGGTTAATTCTCGAGATAAAACAGTCACATAATCAGTTAATACATCAGATTGAAGTTGCAACTGTTGTGAAAAATAACAACCCAGTCTGGGGGCTCAACCAAACAATATCTCATAGGGTGAAAAACCATGATTTCCCCTTGGAGTGTACCTAACATTGAATAAGGCAATGGCAAAGGCAATGGGTAGGCTGTCTGGCCAACTCATTCCCCTTTCTTTAAACATTTTTAGCATTCTAGACTTTATTGTGCCATTCAATCCTTCCACATTCCCACTGCTCTGAGGACGGTATGGGGTGTGGAAAGCTAGTGTGACCCCTACCTAAAGCTGTCCATATCTCCTTGGTTACTGAGGCCATGAAAGCTGGCCCCTGATCGCTCTCCATGACCTCTGGGACCCCATATCTACACACTATTTCTGTTAAAAGTCTTTTAGCTGTGGTCTTTGCCGTCATGTTGGTAACGGGATAGGCTTCCGGCCTACGTGGCAGACACAGTCTCCTGTTTAATTCCATGATTCCTTCAACTTCTGTGGCTCCTTTTTTGATCCATACTTCTTTTTCTTCTTTGTCAGCTGTCCCTTGTTGCTCCTTGAGGTGGGTCCTGTTTACAGGAGGGTTTTGTAGAATCATAGTGGTTTCTACAGTATCATCCAGGATAGGTGCATTCACTCTGCTGACCACTTCTCGCGTTCAATCTGCAGCTTGTTTCGCAACGGTATCTGCCAGGTGATTGCCTCGTGCTTCTTGGGAAACCAGCTTGCCGTGCGTCTTTACCTTAAGTATAGCCACTTGTGCTGGGATGAGTAGGGCATCCATTAAGTCCTTGATAGCTGCACTGTGTTTTACAGGTGTTCCTGCTGCTGTCAGGAACCCTCTGTTTTTCCGGATGTTCCCAAAATTTCCTTCTGCCAATTTGCATGCCATAGTTAGGGCCTGGAGTTCTGCTTCCTGGGCAGACATGGAGGAGGGTAATGCTGGAGCTTGAAGAACTGTATCTTCGGTGGTGACTGCGTATCCTGTGTGGTACCGTCAAGTATTGTCAAGTCAGGATTCTGAAGGGCTGTCATCACTTCGAAGCAGTTATGAGCAGTGAGAGGAGGATTATTCTCCAAAGAGGTTCCCCCCTCGAGAAGAAGAAGCAGAGTGGATGGGTTGAGGGTATCACATCGGAGGACGATGATGTTATCGGGGAGAAGGAAGGCACACTGGAGTCTGGGGAGGTGTCTTGCTGGGGACAGGGCTGTACTTGGTACTCTCTGAGACAAACAGTTTGAAAGTCTTTTAGTCTGGGAGGCCCAAAGGGCTGTTGAGAGGATCTCCTTCAGAGTTTCAAAATTGTCCACAGCTTCTGGTGGAAGCAGGAAAGGGTCAGATTTCAGGGCATCATAAAGGGATTGCATCGAAAGGGAGGCTTCTGGAACTGGGATCCAAGAACAGCAGTAGGAGATTAATCCTAGAAAGGCATGAAGGGGCTTTTGACCTTGAGGCAAAGGGATGCCCTTGATTGCAGCAACTCTTTCTTCAGTGAGATGTCAGGTGCCTTGGGAGATGCAGAGGCCTAGGAAAATCACCTTCTCTCTGGACTTTTTGCTTTAAGGCCTTGCATTCTTGCTCAGCCAGGTAGTGGAGGAGGCTTTCAGAGAAGATTGAGGCATCTCTAAGGGTATCTGCACAAGGAAGTCATCTACATACTGGTGGAGTACAATGTCTGGGTGTAACTTCATCCAGGTGTCCAGAATGAGGGCCATTGCCTTGGCGAATTGGGAGGAGGAGTTCTGGGCATCTTGTGGCATAACAGTCCAGGTGTAGCTGGCAGGTGAAACAGTCTTGCCTGAATCCTTGTGGAGAAGGTCCATGTGATCCGGAGAGGTAAGCGAGGTGAGGTGTCATGTCCCTGGTACTGGGCGCTTTCATGTGGAGCATGGTTGGGGCTTGGTTGATTGTGGGTGAATTTCCATGGGCTTCGGTATTCCCTTCTGGAGTGGCCAGTAGACATGTGCACACTGAAATATTTCGTTTCAGAATTTTGTTTTCGTCCGAAAAATAAATTTATTTAGTTATTCCCGAAATTTGTTTTTATTTATTTTGTTTTTTGTTTAAAATTGCATTAGTCCGAAAATCCACATTAAGGTCGAATCTGTCATTGAAGGCTTATGGTGTCTGTCGAATGTTCAAAGAGATTCGACGGAGCAGCTAAACTGTACGACGCCGTATAGTTTACCTGCTCCGTCGAATCTTCTTAGAACTTTCAACAGACACCATAAGCCAAAGTACATGTGTACTTAGTTCTAGCTATTTTACTGCTCCTCCTCTTTGGTTACAATCAGCCAATAACATTCTTCATCATTATTTTTATTTATCTTTTCTCCCCTACGTCGAATCTTTTCTCCCCTACGTCGAATCTTTTCTCCCCTACGTCGAATCTTTTCTCCCCTACGTCGAATCTTTTTTCCCCTACGTCGAATCTTTTCTCCCCTAGGTCGAATCTTTTCTCTCTATGTAGAATAATCTTGGACTAATAGAGTTAATAGAGTTAAGGTTAGGCACATTCGACCACAGGTTTGATGGACACAGATTGTTATTGTCAGCATTGTCAGAATCTCCTATCTATATCGAACTGTTGTAGCAACGAAAACGAAAATAAAGCATTTGTTTGTGTCGGATCTTTCGTTTTTCGGATTCTGCACTTTCGTTATCGTTTGTTAAAACGATAACGAAAATACCTGAAATTTGGACGAAAATGCATTCGGCCGAAAACGAATGCACATGTCTAGTGGCCAGGTCTTCCAAAGTTGTAGCAGGCACGTGGAGTTGGTAACGGTGGGCGCAGATAGGGTGTGTCAGTGGCCATAATGAGAGGAGCTACTCTCTACTGCTCTGTGAGGATTCTAGACCTAATAACTACTAATAACAACGTCTCAAGCTCCAAGGTTGTGGGTTCTCTATACTCAGTCCCTTTCGAATTGACTCTTTAAAACCTGAAATAAATGCAGCAGCTAACATGTGTCTATGCCCTCTGTTCAGCATGCTAAAACCCAAATCAGTAAACTTCTTGTACACATATTGGCTTCAGGCGTTTTAGAGTGGAGATGTGAACCATCTCCATACAGAATAATTTTTTTTTTTTTCAGAATACAAAACGCTCAGATGTGAATGGGGCCTAAATCTAGCACATAGATTTAATCAAGAAAAGCACTTCCTCTTTCGCTCTTTTGGCATAACGCCCAGAATATATAAACTTCCTCTTTATTTATAATACTGTTAAATATTGAAATTGAACATTTTAAACTCCCCAATTGTTGCTAATACAGCTTAAACACAATTAAAACCATTTGCATTTGCATAAATATAGCACATTTGCTACATTTACTGTTATTAGAGAAACCTCCTTAAAGTCAGACTGAAATGATCAAGACACCCTATACATAAATTATTTATTTTATTAAAATACTACATTGATTGCTACTATGTTCCATCACTGGAGACATGTGGGTGGGTTTTCGGTGTGGGCGGTTTAGGGGGTGGTGGCATTGGGCGTGTTGCCACAGGGGGAGGTGTCACTTAGAACAGAGGGGCGGTAGACGAAGGGCGGTGTCTACTTCCTGGGGACCAGACGCCATTATAGGGCGGTGGCTGACTACTTGGCTTCCTCTTTTCTAGTTTCTTGTACACGTACACAATTCAACCATTTTGATTTGTTTCCTGCTCAATCCATGAATGGCTTTTGCAACTTTAAACCAGGAGTCTGCTGCGCGCAGTAGGCCGTGATCTGATAGGAAACCCCTTTCTTCTCTTCAAGAGAGTGGGCCATTCGTCTACTTGTAATCTCCTACCCAAATGCATATCAATCCCACACACTTTTGCTAATTTCTTTCTCTTTTTCACAGCATCCTCTCCCTCCCAATAATGTCCCAATATTTATGGACCTGACTGTAGTAGCTTATCTAATGAATGTTCATGCCAGTATCAAGTATGAACGCTCTTTTTTTTTTGTTTCATAAAGTATGAACGTTTTTATGACTTGATGGATGTCATTCCAAAGTACAGGTACTCCTCACTTAACAGCCAGGTTCCGTTCCAAAGACCAACTTATTAAATAAATTGGTTGTTAAACGAGGAATCACAAGTAATCAATATTTTAAGCATTCTTAATTACTGTACTGTAGGGATGAGCTTCGACTCGAACATCGGCTATTCGCCAGTTCGCCGAACAGCGAACAATTTGAGGTGTTCGCGGCAAATTGGAATGCCGCGGAACACCCTTTAAAAGTCTATGGGAGGAATCAAAAGTGCTAATTTTAAAGGCTTATATTCATGGTATTGTCATAAAAAGTATTTGGGGACCTGGGTCCTGCCCCAGGGGACATGGATCAATGCAAAAAAAGTTTTAAAAACGGCTGTTTTTTCGGAAGAAGTGATTTTAATAATAGATTTCAAAGGAAAAAATACACATAAAAGTTCATTGATAAAAGTGACATGGGAATTCCCCACAGGGGAACCCCAAACCAAAATTTAAAATAAAAAAAGGATGTGGGGGTCCCCCTAAATTCCATACCAGGCCCTTCAGGTCTGGTATGGATATTAAGGGGAACCCCGACCAAAATTTAAAAAAAAATGGCGTGGGTACCCCCTCAAAATCCATACCAGACCCTTCAGGTCTGGTATGGATTTTAAGGGGAACCCCGCGCCTAAACTTTTTAAAAAAATGGCGTGGGGTCCCCCAAAAATCCATAACAGACCCTTATCCGAGCACACAACCTGGCAGGCCGCAGGAAAAGAGGGGGGACGAGAGAGCGCCCCCCCTCCTGAACCGTACCAGGCCACATGCCCTCAACATTGGGTGGGTGCTTTGGGGTAGCCCCTCAAAACACCTTGTCCCCATGTTGATGGGGACAAGGGCTTCATCCTCACAACCCTTGGCCGGTGGTTGTGGGGGTCTGCGGGCGGGGGGCTTATCGGAATCTGGAAGCCCCCTTTAACAAGAGGACTCCCAGATCCTGGCCCTCCCCCCTGTGTGAAATGGTAAGGGAGTACAAAAGTACCCCTACCATTTCACAAAAAAACTGTCAAAAATGTTAAAAATGACAAGAGACAGTTTTTGACAATTCCTTTATTTAAATAAAGGAGAGTGGAAACAAGGGGACAGTGGCTGATGTTGGCCCCATAGTATTCCCACCCTAAAAGTGGCTGGACTATATCGGTACAGATAGACAACAATGAACAAATTAAATAAAAAAAATTATTACAAAGAAAGGAAATACATAGTATACTCATTAAAATTGCAAAACAGAGGCTCGGGATTCCCCAAGGGATATCTGTTGTTACAAGGTATAGAATGGTTTGGGTCTCGACTAGTTTTGCGGTATTACCGCTTCCTCAGGAGGACCAATCTATAAGACAGATAATACAATATAATACATACATAATAAATACAATGGCATTCCCTGTGACGTCAGAGGGGGGCGGGGTCACCGGTTACATAACCCCGCCCCCTTCTGACATCACGGGGAATGCCACAGGGAAGTCCTCGTCAAGTCCCTGTGCGTCAGAGGGGGGTGGGATCACCGGGAGGCTCCGCCCCCCGTTATTTAAGAACCGTCAGAAGAGGATAAGCGTCACACATCGGGAGCCTCCCTCCATGCCATCACGGATGCAGAGCGGCCCGAGGAGAAGAAGGGAAAAAGACGCCGCAGAGGAAGATGCCGGACGAGAACACCGAAGGAAGAACCAGAAGAAGAAGAAGAAGAAGAAGATGGAGGAAGAAACTGAAGGAAGATAGAAGAAAGAAGAAAGAAGATAGAAGAAAGAAGCATTTAAATAAAGGAATTGTCAAAAACTGTCTCTTGTCATTTTTAACATCTTTGACAGTTTTTTTGTGAAATCGTAGGGGTACAACCCCCTTAACATTTCACACAGGGGGGAGGGCCGGGATCTGCAGGTCCCTTGTTAAAGGGGGCTTCCAGATTCCGATAAGCCCCCCGCCCGCAGACCCCCACAACCACTAGCCAAGGGTTGTGGGGATGAGGCCCTTGTCCTCATCAACATGGGGACAAGGTGTTTTGGGGAGCTACCCCAAGGCACCCTCCCAATGTTGAGAGCATGTGGCCTGGTACGGTTCAGGAGGGGGGCGCTCTCTCGTCCCCCCCTTTTTTCCTGCGGCCTCCCAGGTTGCATGCTCAAATAAGGGTCTGGTATGGATTTTTTTTTAATTGTGGCACGGGGTTCCCCTTAAAATCCATACCAGACCTGAATGGTCTGGTATAGATTTTGAGGGGGACCCCACGCCATTTTTTTTTAAATTTTGGTTCGGGGTTCCCCTGTGGGGAATTCCCATGCTGTTTTTATCAATGAACTCTTATGTGTATTGTCGGACCGGCAATTCATTAATAGCTGCGAGTAGTTTTAAATGACTTTTTTCCTTTGAAAAGTCATTTTGCTGTCAGACTGTTCTAAACACGGGAAACATGCGCCCCTTTACAGGTAGACTATAGACACCCCCAGGTACGAAATTTAAAGGGATATTACACTTTTATTGTTTCACTTTAGGCATTATTAAAATCACTGCTCCCGAAAAAACGTCAGTTTTTAAAACTTATTTTTGCATTGATTCATGTCCCCTGGGGCAGGACCCAGGTCCCCAAACACTTTTTATGACAATAACTTGCATATAAGCCTTTAAAATTAGCACTTTTGATTATTCGTGTTCGTGTCTCATAGACTTTAACGGTGTTCGCGTGTTTGAACAAATTTTTTGCCTGTTCGCAGGTTCTGGTGCGAACCGAACAGGGGGGTGTTCGGCTCATCATACTGTATTGTATTGTGATAAAGAGGTCTAAACACAAAACTCCAGCTCAATAGTGTTGTTTTAATTTGCATAAGTACAGAACAAAAACAAAAATTCTGTACTGTACAATACAATGGTGTATATATGCGACGTTAGAGGGGGAGAGACGGTCGTAAGTCTGAGTAGTCTTGAAACGGGTAAGTCGTTAAACGAGGAGTATCTGTACTTCAAAAGTGCATTTGCTCTTAACATCCGATTTAGGAACAAATTAACTTTACTACTCAAAAACCATATGCACTTTTAAAGTGACTTTCAGGCAAAGAACCCACCCCACCAGCAACACTCAGCATACTCAGTATCCCCACTCCTTCTCTGCCTTCTTACTTTGTTGGAGTGTGAATTTTGGGTATGAGGAGCCATCTCTATATTTTCCTAGGGTGGACTCCTGCAGCGGTGAACCCGTGAAAGAGCATTGATTGGTGTGTATATCTTGCCTGGGGTTTGGCAATTAGAAGACAATGATGCTAGCCCCACTTTCAGTGAAAATCTTGGTATACATGTATGGAAATTGGCCACTTGACAAAATTTGATGGGTGTGTCTTACTATCTGCTCAACAGTAGCCAGTCATGGAAAACCAGCATTCGATCAGCTCATGCAGCCAATGGCTGCAGCACTGGTCGGTGTATACATCACTTGTGTGGATGCAGGAATCTGTCTTTTTTTAAAACCTACTGGTTGAACTAATGTATACCTAGCTTAAAAGAACTAATGTATACCTAGCTTAAAAGAAAACTGACTTTCTGAAAGATTAGAAAATTATCTCTGAAAGGTAGGGGTGGCTACAGTCAAATTTTTTTGCGGGTGCTATGGTAGTGCTTGGCGTACGAGTGGGGGTGCTAATGTGGCGTGCAAAGTCTACTGCATGCATGTAGGCGTGGCCAAAAAGTGGGTGTGGTCAGCAAGTTGGCATGCCCAGCAAGTGGATTTTTCTTAAAGGTCTATGGCTTAACCCCCACAAGCATTGCACAATTAACCCTCAACATTGCACAACAATTAGCCCCTAAAATTACACAACACTTAGCTCCTAACACTGCACGATAATAAACCTACCGCACGTCACAACAATTAACCCCCAGCACGCCACCGCAATAAACTTCCAGCACGCCACCGCAATAAACCCCCAGCACAACACATTAATAAATACTGAGCACAGCACAGTAATGAACCAGCAATACACATTAATTAACCCTCAACATTGCACAATAATAAAACCCCAGTAGTATAGCAATCAGTTGCTCCCATTTGTTGTGCAACATAGCATACAGAGTAAAGAGATTAGCACTATATAGCATATAGAGTGTAAGGGTCAGAACTACATACAACATTAGTTCCTCAGTGTGCCCTTTACCTTGGTGGTCAATACTTAGAGTGTCCCCCAGTGTTAATTTCGTCAATTAAAACGTTTTTGTCATAATTTTCGTCAGAGGCTTTTTTTTACAGTGATGAAAATGAAACTAAAAGTACAGCACATTTTCATCAATTGGCGAAAACTATGACGATAATAGAATCTGTTTTCGTTACGGAATGAAAACGGGACGTTAATGTCAAGGAGGGACTTTTTCCCTTATTAATTTACTGTATTTATTTCCGTATAACACAGTGTGTGCGTGTTATACGCCAATATTTGTTTTTTATCAATAAGGGCAGGGATCGGGTGGTCCACCCCCGGGTGCCACACATTGGGGGGTGGTCAAGAAAGCCTCTCCACCTTTCCTGGCCTTTGGACAGCACTGCCAGCAAAGTCTATCATTAGGAAAAAATCATTGCTAGCCCCTTCTCCTATACTGCTCCTCCTCCTGTGTCACTCATTGTAAGCAGAAGCTTCTAACCTCAATAGTTTTGTTCTTGTTGGCCACTCTCCTCCTCCTGCTCCTCCTCCTCCGAGCGTTGCTTTAGATTGGAGGTGGAGAGCAGTCACATGACCACCCATGAATCTTCAGAGGAGAGCAGCCATGTGACCGGGTCCATGCAAGAACGAAGCTATGAGGTAAATTTAGAGACTTTGATTTACAATGAGCTGGCAGTGCTGTCCCAGGAGACTGAGGGTCTCCTGGGAATGCAGGGGGGGCTGTGTATTGTGGGGGGCTTTATATTGTGCAGAAGGTTGGGGGCTGTGCTGTGTACTGTGGGGGGCTTTGTATTGTGCAGAGGGTGGGGGCTGTGTTTTGTGCATTGTGGGGGGCTTTGTATTGTGCATAGGGTGGAGGGTTGTGTACTGTGGGGGGCTGTGTATTGTACAGAGGGTGGGGCTGTGTATTGTGCAGAGGGTGGGGGGCTGTGCACTGTGCACATTCAATTTTAGTTGACTAAAATGATTATATTAGACTAAAATGCACTGGAGATTTAGTCGACTAAAATACGATGACTAAAATGGGACTAAAACTAAAATGACATTTTAGTCAAAGACTAAAACTAAAACACTTTCAGAAGACTTAAATGACACTAAAAACTAAAATGCCATTTTAGTCCTAATGCCGCGTACACACGGTCGGACTTTTCGTCTACAAAAGTCCAACGGACGCTGACGGACTAAAGCTGGCTGGTAATCCGATCGTGTGTGGGCTTCTCCGGACTTTCAACGTACTTTTTTAGCCTCAAATCCGACGTACTTTATGCCGCGTACACACGGTCGGACTTTTCGTCTACAAAAGTCCAACGGACGCTGACGGACTAAAGCTGGCTGGTAATCCGATCGTGTGTGGGCTTCTCCGGACTTTCAACGTACTTTTTTAGCCTCAAATCCGACGTACTTTAGATTTGAAACATGCTTCAAATCTTTCCGACGGACTCGAGTCCGGTCGAAAAATCCGCTCGTCTGTATGCTAGTCCGACGGACAAAAACCCACGCTAGGGCAGCTATTGGCTACTGGCTATGAACTTCCTTATTTTAGTCCGGTGTACGTCATCACGTAAGAATTCGACGGACTTTTGTGTGATCGTGTGTAGGCAAGTCTGTTCGTTAGAAAGTATGCCGCAAGTCCGCCGCAAGTCCGCCGAAAGTCTGCCGGAAGTCTGTCGGACAGGCTGTCTGACTTTTGTAGACGAAAAGTCCGACCGTGTGTACGCGGCATTAGATTTGAAACATGCTTCAAATCTTTCCGACGGACTCGAGTCCGGTCGAAAAATCCGCTCGTCTGTATGCTAGTCCGACGGACAAAAACCCACGCTAGGGCAGCTATTGGCTACTGGCTATGAACTTCCTTATTTTAGTCCGGTGTACGTCATCACGTAAGAATTCGACGGACTTTTGTGTGATCGTGTGTAGGCAAGTCTGTTCGTTAGAAAGTATGCCGCAAGTCCGCCGCAAGTCCGCCGAAAGTCTGCCGGAAGTCTGTCGGACAGGCTGTCTGACTTTTGTAGACGAAAAGTCCGACCGTGTGTACGCGGCATAAGACTTATGCCGTGTGCACATGGGTGGACTTTTTGGCATCAAAGGTCCGACGGTCTTTCCAACGGACTTTTAAGGAAGTTCATAACCAGTAGCCAATAGCTGCCCTGGCGTCGGTTTTCTTCCATCAGACTAGCATACAGACGAACAGATTTTTTGACCGGACTCGAATCCGTGGGAAAGATTTGAAACATGTTTTAAATCTAAAGTCCATCTGATTTTCAACTGAAAAAGTCTGCTGCAGGTCCAATGAAGCCCACACACGGTCGGATTGTCCGACAGATTCGTTCCGCCAGACCAGTCTGGTCGAAAAGTCCGCCCGTGTGTACGCTAAAACTGAATCGAAATTTGCTGCCAAAATTAACACTGGTGCCCCCTTACATTAGTTGTCAGTGTGCATCTGAAAAATGGTGGTTGGTGGGCCCCCTGTAGAATGGTGATCAGTATGTCCTGACCTCTGTATATCAATAAAGAGCAATAAAATGCAGCCCAAACCTACACTTCCTTCTACAAATTCTACAAATGGGCTTTGGCAAAAAGGAATGCAGGATGTCTGTGTTCTGTCTGTCCCACGGAGGATCTTTACCAAAAGCCTTGCTGGTGTCAGAATACAGTCTTTTTCTCTGGAGCTGCTCTGCTAACCTCCATTATCCTACATTATGGAAACAAGCTCTCTTTATGCTGGCAGAAACTGTTGCTCTCTCTCTTTAGACCAAGTGTAGGGAAACAAACTCACTGTTAGGGATGAGCTTCGAGTTCGAGTCGAACTCATGTTCGACTCGAACATTGGCTGTTCGCAAGTTCGCCGAACAGCGAACAATTTTGGGTGTTCGCGGCAAATTCGAATGCCGTGGAACACCCTTTAAAAGTCTATGGGAGAAATCAAAAGTGCTAATTTTAAAGGCTTGTATGCAAGTTATTGTCATAAAAAGTGTTTGGGGACCTGGGTCCTGCCCCAGGGGACATGGATCAATGCAAAAAAAAGTTTTAAAAACGGACGTTTTTTCAGGAGCAGTGATTTTAATAATGCTTAAAGTCAAACAATAAAAGTGTAATATCCTTTTAAATTTCGTACCTGGGGGGTGTCTATAGTATGCCTGTAAAGGGGCGCATGTTTCCCGTGTTTAAAACAGTCTGACAGCAAAATGACATTTCAAAGGAAAAAAAGCCATTTAAAACTACCCGCGGCTATTGCATTGCCGACAATACACATAGAAGTTCATTGATAAAAACGGCATGGGAATTCCCCACAGGGCAACCCCGAACCAAAAAAAAAAAAAAAAAAAATGACGTGGGAGACCCCCTAAATTCCATACCAGGCCCTTCAGGTCTGGTATGGATATTAAGGGGAACCCCAGCCAAAATTTTTTAAAAAAATTACGTGGGGTTCCCCCTATATTCCATACCAGACCCTTCAGGTCTGGTATGGATTTTAAGGGGAACCCCGCGCCAAAAAAAAAAAAAAAATGGCGTGGGGTCCCCCCAAAAATCCATACCAGACCCTTATCCGAGCACGCAACCTGGCAGGCCGCAGGAAAAGAGGGGGGGACGAGAGTGCCGTCCCCCCCCTCCTGAACCGTACCAGGCCACATGCCCTCAACATTGGGAGGGTGCTTTGGGGTAACCCCCCAAAACACCTTGTCCCCATGTTGATGAGGACAAGGGCCTCATCCCCACAACCCTGGCCGGTGGTTGTGGGGGTCTGCGGGCGGGGGGCTTATCGGAATCTGGAAGCCCCGTTTAACAAGGGGACCCCGAGATCCCGGCCCCCCCTCTGTGTGAAATGGTAAGGGGGTACTTACCCCTACCATTTCACTAAAAAACTGTCAAAAATGTTAAAAATGACAAGAGACAGTTTTTGACAATTCCTTTATTTAAATGCTTCTTCTTTCTTCCTTCATCTTCTTCTGGTTCTTCTGGCTCTTCTGGTTCTTCCTCCGGCGTTCTCGTCCAGCATCTCCTCCGCGGCGTCTTCTATCTTCTTCTCCTCGGGCCGCTCCGCACCCATGGCATGAGGGGAGGCTCCCGCTCTTCTCTTCATCTTCTTCTTCATCCTCTTCTCTTCTTTCTTCTTCTCTTCTTCATTTTCTTCTCCGGGCCGCTCCTCACCCATGCTGGCATGGAGGGAGGCTCCCGCTGTGCTTATGAGCTCCGTCGCCATCCTTGCTTCTGGTTCCTTCTCCTTTGTTGCCTCATTGAAGCATGAGCAGCAGGCTAATTTATCTGACAAGGCAGGCACGCCGCATACCCAGCAAGCGTTTGCTGCAGGACGGGTGTGGCGGGTCTGGTGGTGTGATGAAGGTAACGGTCTGTGAAGTGACCGGCTATGACGGGAGCGCCTGTGGCGTGAGCGACTATGTCTTGATCAGCGGTAGCAGGTGGAAGATCTTGAATGGCTTCTGCGGGACCTCCTGCTTGAAGCATGACTTGATCTTCTTCTGTGCCTGGAGCTTGCGGCACTTGACCTGGTAGGGCTGCCAGAAATGCAGCGTTAGTGGTCCAGCTCTTTTTTCTCCCCTTCTTCAATACTTACCAAATGACGGACTGCCTCTTACCTAGTCTGTTGGTGGTGGTCTGCGTGGGCAGTGGACTCCATAGGTAAAGCAGAGATAGGCAGCCTGAAAGGAAATAAGAGAGGAAAGAGAAATAAAGTTTTTTTCTTTTTTTTGAGAATGTAAAGAAGGGCTTGAGAAAGCCTTGGGACAGCTGTTTGTATCTTACCTGAATTTGCAGCAAATCCCAGTCTCCTGTTCAGCAACAGCAGCATACACAGGAGAAACTGGGTTTTGAATCACCCGCCACCATCGTGGCGAAAATGATGATATGTGCCAGCATATCCAGATGCCCCCTGAGACCACCAGAATGGGGGTTCCCTCCATAGAAGCTCCTTTAGAGACTGTACAGGAGGGACTTCCAAACAGGAGAGGCTTGAACCTGCTGGGGCGAGTGCGGTAAGAGGCCCTTTCCTTTGGACTTCTAAATGGGAGAGGCTTTGTCCATCCAATCTGTCAGGTGAGGATAAAAAAGAATGCAGCGGGGTGTCTCCCCCTCAAATTTATAGTTAACCAATCCTGTCAGGTTGTGGGGGCGGACTCACAACCCAGTGTGTGCTGCCATGAAGGCGTCAGGAAAAAGCTTTCTAGGGTAAAACAAAAACACATTGAGGCCAAATTTGTTGCATACTTTACATTTTTGCCTTTCCTATGAAAATGTTTTTTAGAGTGAAAATACCTTTTCTTTTTTCTTTTTTTATTTGTATATTTTACCCCACATGTTCTGAAGATCTACTTAGATAAAACTAGATAAAATTAAGACCGATGTCCCAAGTCTCTATTTTAATGTATTGAATAGAATTGTTGAAAATGAGGTCATTTTATATTCCAAACAGACGAAAGCCTGTGTAAACAGAAGGTACAATGTCATCCCAGTTGAGATACTCAAAATGCCTGTAATCAAGGTTATCTGGCAAAATGTGTTGGATAAATCTTTAACGAATGAACAGAAAGATTTGGCTTGGGTAGCTGTACAATGCTCGGTACTCATAAGGGAATTTCAACATGACAGAAGCTTTGTAAGATTAGCAGAGTGCCCTAGGAACAAATCTAGAAACTCTGGCCATCTTTTTTGGCATTGTTATTTCCCAACAGGTTTTTCTTTTTTGTAATTCTTTTATTTTTGAAATGAAATTGTCACATTACAAAGAGACAGGTAAAATTCCGCGACACACAGACCTACAGAAAAATGTAGACTACTGTGACTCCAGGATGAATTATCTCAAGAGTTGTACAAAACTAAAGGCACATCAAAAGTTAAAAAAAGTAGATTAGACATTATTTCCTAAAATGAGTATCTGGCTGACTGGAATTGTGCTCAATATTGATTGATTCCCAGATACAGAAACAAAGCACACTTTGCAGACAGAAAATAGGGCATCTGGTTGCAATCATTACAATCTAATTATCAGTTATAAAGCAAAGGGAAAAGGGAAAGGAGTGAGCAGATGGGGGAAGGAAAGAAGGAGGGAAAAAAGGGAAAGTAAGGTAGAGACAAAATTTGTTATTAACTAATTTGTTGGGGGTGCCTTAACACACACTGGGAGTCATGAAGATAATATATCAGGAGGTCACCAACACAAGTAAATAGCGAAAAGTAATATAAAGAGAAACAAAGCGGGTGTTCTAGGGGTGGCCTGCTGGTATTTACGTGATTGTCTGTACACATTACACACACAAAATAAAATACATAACTTTTATTGTACAGCAATTTAAAAGTTTTTAAAAACATATAATTGAATCCACATATGAAACCATACAAACAAGGAAGATTTATTGTCCAGTGCAATGGTTTCATTAGACGTTTCACATTAACATGCCACTTCTTCAGATTGCCAAATATGCTTGTGACTGGTAATTAAATACAAAGTTCATATATCTAAAAAATAAAGCGTCAATATACATAATATGCATAGGTATTACATTGTACAATTTTTGATAAAAAGCACCACTATCCCCTTACAAAACAAAGAAATAAAAATAATAATAATTAAAATGAAAAAAATGTGTATATATATATATATATATATATATATATATATATATATATATATATAGATAGATAGATAGATAGATAGATATATATCTATATCTATATAGATATAGATATATCTATATAGATATATCTATATATCTATATATATATATATATATCTATATATAGCGACAATTTTGAAAAAAACACAATATTTTTTACTTTTTGCTATAATAAATTTCCCATTTTTAAAAAAAAAAAAACTAATATTTTCCTCAGTTTCGGCCGATACGTATTCTTCTACATATTTTTGGTAAAAAAAATCGCAATAAGCGTATATATTGATTGGTTTGCGCAAAAGTTATAGCGTCTACAAAATACGGGATAGATTTATGGCATTTTTAAAAAATATATATTCATTTATTTTTTTAGCGGCGATCGCAATTTTTTTCCGTGACTGCGACATTATGGCGGACACATCGGACACTTTTGACACATTTTTGGGACCATTCACATTTATACAGCGATCAATGCTATAAGATTGCATTGATTACTGTGTAAATGTGACAGGGAGTGAAGGGGTTAACCACTAGGGGGCGGGGAGGGGTTAATATGTTTCCTAGGGAATGATTCTAACTGTAGGAGGAGGGGACGCACAAGGGGAGGAGACCGATCAGTGTTCCTCCTTTCTGGGAACACAGATCGCTCTCCTCACAACTGACAGGATGTGGATCTGTGTGTTTACACACACAGATCCACAGTCCAGCCCGGTTAACTGGCAATCGCGGGTGCCCGACGGACATCGCGGCCGCCGGGCACACGCACCGGGTCCCGAGCAACGCGGTGGGCACACGCGCGCGCCCCCTAGACGGCCGGGAATCCCAGGATGTCTTATGACGTCCACCCAGGATGGGAGATCCCATCTGTGGACGTCATATGTCTATGGCTGGGTAGGGAAGTGGTTAAATACCCCCCGGGCTCCTCCCCTAAATTCAGGCCACCATACTGGCCTTCATATATATATATATATGTACAGGGCTTTTTTCAGCGGGAACGCGGGGGAACGCAGTTCCGGCACCTCCAGCACTGAATGTATGTAATAGCATGGGGTGTGGGGTGTGCTGGAGGGTCTATTGATGTTGGCTGCTGGGGGATCTATTGTCACTGGTGGGGATCTGATTTTGCGTGAATGTCTATTGTTGCTGGGGGGTCTTATATTGCTGGAAGGGATCTACTGTTGAGGGAGAGGTCTATTTTTACTGACTGCTGGAGGATCTGTTGATGCTGGCTGCTGGGAGATCTGTTGTTGCTGCTGGGGGGGTCCAATGTTACTTGGGTGGATATTTTGTTACTGGGTGTGATATTTTGTTGTGGGTAGTTCACTGTTGCTGCAGGGAATCTATTGTTGTTGGGGTGGAATCCATTGTTGCTGGGGGGGTCTATTGTTGTGTGGGGATCTATTGTTGGGATTCTATTGTTGCTGACTGCAGGGGATCTATTTTACTGCTTTTCTTTTTATCATCAACATGTTCCATACAAATGATTTAGCACCACAAAATGATACTTGATTCTGTATTCTCTAAAAGGGGCAGTACTGGTAGGTGGGTAGGGGGTGGAATCAAGGGACGGTGGTCAGAGGTTGGTAGGGAGCAGAGACAAGGGGTGACTCAGACGGGGGGAGTTCCTGCACCTATTCTCAGAGAAAAAAGGCCCTGTATATATATATATATATTTACAAAAACAATCAAAGAAACAAAAGAAGGAAGCTTAGTTTGTCTTAGGTTGTGGGGAAGCAAAACAAAGACCACAAATGGAGGGATCCAGTCAGTCATAGCTACCCTATATGAATCAAAAAAACTACAATGATGAAGCATACAAAGCTTCAAATGTTTAACCACTTCAATACCAGGCACTTTTGCCCCTTCCTGCCCAGGACAATTTTCAGCGCTGTCACACTTTGAATGAGAATTGCGTGGTCATGCACTGTACCAAAACTAAATTTTTAGCATTTTCTTCCCACAAATAGAGCTTTCTTTTGGTGTTATTTGATCACCTCTGGGGTTTTTATTTTTTGCTAAACAAACTAAAAAAGACCCACTTTAAAAAAAAAAAAGTTTTTCTTAGTTTCTGTCATAAAATTTTGTTTTCCCCTTCACTGACGGGCACTGATGAGGCAGCACTGATGGGCACTGATGAGGCGGCACTGACAAGGTGGCACTGATGGGCACTGATGAGGAGGCACTGATATGTAGAATTGATGGGCACTGATAGGCAGCACTGATGGGCACCAATAGGCAGCACTGATCTGCACTGATAGGCGGCACTGATGGCCATTGATAGGTAGCACTGATGGGGCTGCACTGATAACCAGGGCATTGATTATCAGTGTAAACAATGTACTGACAGTCTTGCTGGTGAACGGCTCTCCTTTCCTCAAACAGACACATCATGAACACATCGAAAAAATAACTGCTGATAACTGGCAAATCTGTTTACATGTGATCAGCTGATATCATGGTAAAGGACCGCTGTGGTTAGTTATGAGGAAAGGTTACGAGCACTGAACTTATTCTCTCTGGAGAAGAGTTGCTTGAGAGGGTATATATAGTTACATAGTTAGTCAGGTTGAGAAAAAAAAGTCTAAATCATCTATTTCAACAAAAATAATAATAATAATAATAATACAATCCCATATACACTAACCTATACCCATATTTGATCCAGAGGAAGGCAAAAACCCCAGCAAAGCATTCTGGGGTTTTTATTTTTGGCTAAACAAATCCATTGTATGGATTCTGACCAAATCTTTTGGGTGAGGAGCACCCCACTCCCTCATTAAGTACCTCTCATTAGTGTCCACTTGTGTCATGGGTGGAGACCTCAAAGTTCTCCCATATAGAAGAGTGTATTGCTCTCATGGTTTCGAGAAGCAGGATCTCCCAATCTATGGATAGTGTAGGACCCACTAACCATGGGGTACTTTGTCGCAGTAAGTGGGCTTAGCACCATATAGCAATATGGTGTGACCAAATCCCCATATTTTTCGATAATGTTTTTTTAAATTGTCTAGGTGTTTTAAACTAGCCTTGCTGGAGGTAAATGTCTTTTTTGCATGTGTGCGCTGTAATATTTTGCTCTGCTGTATGGTCTTATGGCTGCACCATCTTTAATGCATCTTTTAGGGTGTGCCCCCCAAATATCTTGTTTGTCTAGGTTAAAAAAAAAAAAACACAAGTCCATCTAGTTCAAGTAATAAAAAAAAAAAAAACAACCATACAATCCCATTTACACAATCCTATACCCAAAGTTGATCCAGAAGAAGGAAAAAAAAAACAATTCCTTCCTGATCCCCTGAGATGCAATTGGATATTCCCTGGATCGACTTTACCTATAAATGTTAGTATCCAGTATATTATGTACATTTAGGAAAGAATGCAGGCCTTACACATTAGTTGTGTGTGGGGAACTGCGTCAAACACTTTAGCAAATTCCAAGAATACTACGTCCACAGCCACCCCTTTGGACAAGTTTATACCTACCTCTTAATAAAAAGATGTCGGGTGTGTTTGACAACTTCTGTTTTTCATAAACCCGTGCTGTCTGTTGCTTAAAATGTTTTTTTCTAGCAAGAACTCATCTATGTGGTCTTTTATTAAACTCTCCAGTATCTTCCTGAATATAGAAGTTAAACTAACAGGTCTATAGTTACTTGGTAAAGACTTTGATCCCTTTTTAAATGTAGGCACCACATTGGCCTTACGCCAATCCAGTGGTACTATTCCAGTCATTAAAGAGTCCCTAAAAATTAGAAACAAAAGCTCTTTTCTTATTGTTTATAGCTTTTTTAATTTTGGACGTGAGCCACGTAGGTTTTATTTTTAGCCTTTTAAAATTATTGCCCACAGGGATATACTTTGCTGTGAGTTCACATACAGTCTTTTTGAAGAATACCTATTTCTGTTCTGTGTTCATCTATGCCAATATTCCCTCACAGTCTAATTCTTGGAGAGCTTACAGCTAACATTAAATTAAATCATGTTATGGTCACTGGTACCCAGATGTTCTTTTTTTAATGAATATTGGTAATAAGCTCTGCATGGTTTGAGATTCTCAGGTCCAGCAGATTGTCATTCCTAGCCGGGGTCTCTATAAACTGGACCATAAAATTGTCTTGTAATAGGTTTATACATTTGTGCCTTTTAACTGTTCCAGCAGTGCCATTACTCCAGTCAATTTCCGGGTAGTTAAGTCCCTCATTATTATCACTGCCCCAGCCCTTGAAGCCCTTTCTATCTGTGCAAGGAGCTGAGTCTACACCTCCTCATTAACACTGGGAGGTCTATAACAAACTCCAATGAAAACCTTTGTAGTTTTCCTCGTGCACCAGAGCTTCCAACTCAAATGAAACCATGAATGCCTGCTTCTTTAGGATTTGGTGGGTGGTTCCTCGGGAGGCCCAGGATCTTTTTAAGAGTGGAGGCTGTGTTTAGTCTGTTTCTTCATCATTGGCTCTGTATCTAAAAATGGTGAGGTAAATACTTTGAATATGTTTACAGCTTTTGGCAGTTTAGGCAGTGGCTCTTGGGGCTGTTTTACTTTTGGTTTAATTTTTCTTTATATTTTAGAGTTTGGCTTATCTGACTTGGAGGGAAATGAGTGCGTAGCAGTTTGCCCAACATTTAGGCGCCTACTACCACTCAGCAATAGTGAGTACTTTACTTGGAACCAATATAGCCTTTGCTTTGGATAAATTTAAACATTCAAAGCTTTTTATGTTTCATAATTTTTGTTTTTATAACTCATACAGAGTTGCTAAGATGGACTGGCTCCCTCCATTTTTGGTCTTTGTTTTTGCCTCCCCACAACCTGAGACAAACCTGAACTTTCTCTTTTGGTTTCTTTGATTGTTTTTGTTAAAAAAAAATATATATATATATATATTAGAAATTAAATTATGAGAAACCATAGTGGTGTGCAATAATACTGCCAACATCCTACAAAATATTTGGAGAAAATTGTCTGCAACAGAGTGCATATAGGGGACGCCTCTTAGGATTTTATAGGCAGAGAAAAATAGAGAAAGTAATAACCATAAAAGGCAACAACAGTGCCAACTTTATTGATATACAAAAGTGGAATAAAAATGTCTAAAAGACAAGACCAACGTATACAGTCAATATAAAGTAGGTTTGAAAAATAATATTAACAAAGACATATAGAGCACACATAAATATTATCACCCAATGCCAGCAACCCCGAACCATCACCTAAGTGGGGTAGATCTGGTGGGGGTAGGTGGCTGATGCATATTTCCCAACATGTTTCGGAGAGGACCGTAGTCACATTGATATATTCCTTCTTCAGGGGAATCGTTTTACATACAGATGGGTGGAGGATAAATATTTCTTGTCTCTAGAACATAGATGTGAACATCAATGAGTAACATAGCAAAGAAACAGAACCATAAAAGTGGTCTATTTTATAGCCATCATTTATATCACAGAAAATCATCAAAAAAATAGTAATAATAATCATAGTACTTACAAAATAAAGCTCATGTCATAGGGAAAGAACAAGCAGAAAAGTGTCAACGTGCTGGTTGTAGAGGTCCACGGGTGACAGAAGGGACGCCAAAAGATAACACGCAGAGCCGCAAGGGCACCTTCACAAGGTACGCCTGATCCACCCTGTAGCGAACAATGTCAGCATTAGGGGGAAAAAATTGCACTTAGTGAGAGGCCAAGGAGAGCATGTAATTAAAAAAGGATCCATAGGTATATATAAACTGACCCTATTGAGGTGTCAGTTGGATGAAGGACACACAAGATTCATACCTGAATTAGGATGGTAATCAAAGACCATTACTGCTGACAGTCTGATGTCCCTCAGGTAGAGAGGTTGAACCAAGAGTATCAGCTGCTGACAAAGATGTTGGATCAAGAGTGTCTGGTATTAGCGATCCGGTGTCTGCCACTATGCTGGCATAAGACATCCAGATATGAGCCAGAACAGCAGCTATATATAGGGAGATGTGACGCTGAAAGAAATAACAAAATGCAGCACAGCTGTGTATGTAGTCAGCTGAAGAAATTAGAGTGGAGGGTGTGTGGAGACTGGCCAATCACAGGCAGCCTCGGGGCCGTCCCGGCCGCTGCGTAGTCATGCCTGACAGGCGGGGACATTTCCCGAAGGGCATACCTCAGGCACAGGGGCGCGCGGCGCAACCGCGCACGCACCTGGCGCGATGGCGTCACGCGTCAGCGTGCCACCGGCGGGAAGGCTTCGCCGTCGTCATGGAGACGGCGGCGGAGGCATATGAGCGCTCCAGCCCCCACAGCCAGTCCAGGACGGGAAGGAAGAACCATCAGAATCCTCGGCTGCAGCAGGGGGAGCCCACCCGTCGGGTGTCAGTGCACAAGCAGCGCCACGGGAACCACAGGCGCCCATGCTCGCCACCCAGTGGACAGATGTAAAAACAAACAAGCCAGCTTGTTGAATAGAAAAGTTTTGAAAAAAAAAATAAGGAAAAGGGGAAAAGAAGAGAGGCGAAATGCATACATGAAAAATATATATATACAAATGTGGAGTAGGGGGGGGGGGGGAAAGGGAAGGAAAACAAAACAAAACAAAACAATACAGAATTCCATAACATTGCACAACATGGGGACAACAATAGTGCAACATCAAACTTAGATCTACAATCAGAAAAATTACATCAACACTGAATATCAAAAGATAAAATCGTGTATAATTAGAAAAAGAAATGAAATAAAAATAAAAGTAAATATAGATGTAAGATCTAAACTGAGAGGGTGGCCTACATGTTGAGTTCACATACCCCTGACGAGAAACCTGGGAGGAAGGGTCTAAAGTTGAAAGCCTCATTCAATCCTGGTGGAAACGTAGCTCATAAACTATGAATCCACTTGAGTTCACATTGGAGGAGGCTTTTATTAAAATCACCACCTCGTGAACTGAAGTGGATACGATCTAATCCCAGAAAGTGAACTGTAGGGATCGAAATGGGGTGTGCTTGGGCCATGTGTCGGCCAATCATGACATCAGGGTCACGTTTGGAAATGGTTGAGATATGCTGGTATATCCTCTTCCAGAAGGGATTGATAGTCTTTCCAATGTAATATCCTCCACATTCGCATGTGAGCAAGTAAACCACCCGGGGGTTTTGCAATTCATAAAATGTTTTGGGTGGAATATCTGTCCATTGGGTAGGTGGATGTCCCTACGCCTGTCCATATACTGGCAGTAGGGACATCCACCACACGAAAAGGTGCCCAAGGTTTTGCAGATATCACCCCTGTGTGGCCGAAATTCACTTTGAACTAGTCGGTCCCCAATGGAAGGGGCCCTCCTGTAAGTTACAGCTGGTGTATCTGGAACAAAGGGTGATAAAAGTGGGTCCATTTTCAATAGGTACCAGTATCTATTGAGAATTTGTTTTAATCTTCGATGTTGCGTAGTGTAAGTGGTAATGATTCTGGTGGTGTTGTCCATGGGAGACTGTGTCGGTGTATCCAATAAGTCATTTCGTGACGAGGCTAATGTTCTTTTATAGGCCTTTTTGAGGGAAGATCGAGAGTAGCCTCGTTCAAGTAGTCGCGTTCTTAATTTGTCAGCCTCTACTTTAAATGTAGAGTCATCAGAACAGTTTCTGTGTGTCCTGAGGTATTGTGAGTAGGGTATGGAAGACAGCAGGGGTTTAGGATGGAAACTGGTTGCGTGTAGCAACCCAAAACATTTTATCAATTGCAAAACCCCCGGGGTGGTTTACTTGCTCACATGCGAATGTGGAGGATATTACATTGGAAAGACTATCAATCCCTTCTGGAAGAGGAAATACCAGCATATCTCAAACATTTCCAAACGTGACCCTGATGTCACGATTGGCCGACACATGGCCCAAGCACACCCCATTTCGATCCCTAAAGTTCACTTTCTGGGATTAGATCGTATCCACTTCAGTTCACGAGGTGGTGATTTTAATAAAAGCCTCCTCCAATGTGAACTCAAGTGGATTCATAGTTTACGAGCTACGTTTCCACCAGGATTGAATGAGGCTTTCAACTTTAGACCCTTCCTCCCAGGTTTCTCGTCAGGGGTATGCAAACTCAACATGTAGGCCACCCTCTCAGTTTAGATCTTACATCTATATTTACTTTTATTTTTATTTCATTTCTTTTTCTAATTATACACGATTTTATCTTTTGATATTCAGTGTTGATGTAATTTTTCTGATTGTTGATCTAAGTTTGATGTTGCACTATTGTTGTCCCCATGTTGTGCAATGTTATGGAATTCTGTATTGTTTTGTTTTGTTTTCCTTCCCTTTTCTCCCCCCCCCCCTAATCCACATTTGTATATATATTTTTTTCATGTATGCATTTCGCCTCTCTTCTTTTCCCCTTTTCCTTCTTTTTTTTTTTCAAAACTTTTCTATTAAACAAGCTGGCTTGTTTGTTTTTACATCTGTCCACTGAGTGGCGAGCATGGGCGCCTGTGGTTCCCGTGGCGCTGCTTGTGCACTGACACCCGGCGGGTGGGCTCCCCCTGCTGCAGCCAAGGATGGTGATGGTTCTTCCTTCCCGTCCTGGACTGGCTGTGGGGGGTGGAGCGCTCATATGCCTCCGCCGCTGTCTCCATGGCGACGGCGAAGCCTTCCCGCCGGTGGCACATCGACGCGTGATGCCATCGTGCCAGGTGTGAGCGTGGTTGCGCCGCGCGCCCCTGTGCCTGAGGTACGCCCCTCGGGAAATGTCCCCGCCTGTCAGGCGTGACTACGCAGCGGCTGGGACGGCCCCGAGGCTGCCTGTGATTGGCCAGTCTCCACACACCCTCCACTCTAATTTCTTCAGCTGACTACATACACAGCTGTGCTGCATTTTGTTATTTCTTTCAGCGTCACATCTCCCTATATATAGCTGCTGTTCTGGCTCATATCTGGATGTCTTATGCCAGCACAGTGGCAGACACCGGATCGCTAATAGCAGACACTCTTAATCCAACATCTTTGTCAGCATCTGATACTCTTGGTTCAACCTCTCTACCTGAGGGACATCAGACTGTCAGCAGTAATGGTCTTTGATTACCATCCTAATTCAGGTATGAATCTTGTGTGTCCTTCATCCAACTGACACCTCAATAGGGTCAGTTTATATATACCTATGGATCCTTTTTTAATTACATGCTCTCCTTGGCCTCTCACTAAGTGCAATTTTTTCCCCCTAACGCTGACATTGTTCGCTACAGGGTGGATCAGGCGTACCTTGTGAAGGTGCCCTTGTGGCTCTGCGTGTTATCTTTTGGCGTCCCTTCTGTCACCCATGGACCTCTACAACCAGCACGTTGACACTTTTCTGCTTGTTCTTTCCCTATGACATGAGCTTTATTTTGTAAGTACTATGATTATTATTACTATTTTTTTGATGATTTTCTGTGATATAAATGATGGCTATAAAATAGACCACTTTTATGGTTCTGTTTCTTTGCTATGTTACTCATTGATGTTCACATCTATGTTCTAGAGACAAGAAATATTTATCCTCCACCCATCTGTATGTAAAACGATTCCCCTGAAGAAGGAATATATCAATGTGACTACGGTCCTCTCCGAAACATGTTGGGAAATATGCATCAGCCACCTACCCCCACCAGATCTACCCCACTTAGGTGATGGTTCAGGGTTGCTGGCATTGGGTGATAATATTTATGTATGCTCTATATGTCTTTGTTAATATTATTTTGCAAACCTACTTTATATTGACTGTATACCTTGGTCTTGTCTTTTAGACATTTTTATTCCACTTTTGTATATCAATAAAGTTGGCATTTGCTGTCCCCTCAAAATATCTTAACACACAGCCATTAATGTCTAAAACGCTGGCAACAAAAGTGAGTACACCCCTAAGTGAAAATGTCCAAACTGGTCACAATTAGCCATTTTTTTTTTTTCCATAAAGATTTTATTGTATAGAAAAAAATATATCACATACAGAATTCGTATATAGAATCATGTACAATCGTCATTTAGCTTAAATAACAAACAACATTGAATTCAAACGTTTTCCAACAAAATGTTAGTAGGAGGTTGATCTGGAGAGAGATTTATGTTAATGTTGGAAGCAAAAACGTGAAACTTCTCAACAGGGTGTTATATTCCAGTGCTGAACTCCCCCCACTCACATCATCATTTGGCGAGTATTAAGGGGGGAGCCCCGCACCGGGCCCGTCCCGGGTAAGGGCTCAGGAAACGTCGAGACCCCTCCGGGCACAAATGTTAAATGTCTCGAAGTTTCCAGATCGACAAGTGAGTGCCCTCATCTTAGGGCCTAATGTACGAAAGACAACTGTACAATGGTTGCAAACCAAAGAAAAGAGGATAAGATAGTCTAAAAAGTAGAGAGAGAAGAAAAGGAGAAGAGAAGAGGGGAAGGGGGTAGAGAGGAAGAGGGAAGAGGGAAAAGGGGGAAGAGAAGAAGAAAAAGGGAGGAAAAAGAAAAGAGGGGAAAGAAAAAAGGGGGGGGGCATACTCAAGAGAAAAAGAGAGGGGTACTTTGAAGTGAAAGAGTAAAATAATAAAGAGGAGACAAGAGGATAAAGTTGGTTGACCCCCAGGAATGTAGATGTGGGAGCCTAGAGTGATTCGTGGGATAAAGAGAGTCGTATTAGATAAGAAAGAAAGGGGAAAGGGTTTAAAGCGAGGAGTAAAGTGTATAATAAAGAAAAGAGGGGGTAGGGAGGGTAGCGTTTGGAAATAAGGCAAGTGGAAATAGAAGAGGGTGGCTCCGGGGTGTAACCAAATCCCCCCCCCCCCCCAAACCCTACAGAGGAGGCACCAACAGAAGTGCCTTCCTGAATGAACACAGTTATGTTTGTGTGGAGGCTCGTGGCAGATATTGGCGGTATCCCTCAGTGGTCGTGAAGTGTATCCAACAGGACCATGTAGCCGTGAACTTCTGAGTCCTATCCTGAGAAACATGAATGAGCTCTTCCATGTCTTTCGTTTTGGATATTCTTGCAAACCATTCACCGATTGATGGTGCCGATGTCGATTGCCAGTGTTTAGGGACGCATAGTCTAGCAGCATTCACCAGATGCATCGCTAGAGATTTGAAGTAGTTGCGTTTGGATAATGAGGTGTGGTGTAGAAGGTATTGGGCTGGGGTATAGTCAAGAGTAAATGTGGTAATTTGTGTTATTAATTTGTGGACCTCCTTCCAAAAAGGTTGGAGGGTTGCGCAGTCCCACCATATATGGAGCATTGTACCCACTTCCACTCCACATCGCCAGCAGGTGTTGGGGATAGAGGATTTGAATTTGTGAAGTCTTGAGGGGGTTCTATACCACCTGGTAGCTATCTTATATCCGTTCTCTTGTGTAGTGACATTCAATGAACCTTTGTGTATGTACTCATGGACCTTATTCCATTCCTCGCTAGTTAAGGGTGTCGAAAGGTCTCTGTTCCATGCACTCTGAGAAGGTGAGATAGTGGATGTCAAGGGGTCATTTAGCAAAGTGTACAAAAGAGAGATGAGATGTCTTTGTGGGATTTTACGGTGACACAGGGTTTCGAACTGAGTGAGCTGTTTGATCCCGTGGGTTTGATTGGCGTGGGATTCCAGAAAGTGTCTGATTTGTCTGTAAGTCCAGAAGGAAAATGTAGAGGTTTTGGATATTTCTACGAGTTTTTCATAGGGCATGATTTTCCCATCCTGATAGAAGTGCATGATTAGAACATCTTCATGTGGCCATTCTTTCTGTAAAAAGTTGGTGTGGGAGCCTGGAGGGAAATCAGGATTTCCTCTCAAGGAAGTTAAGGGGCCCGGGATTGAGGCTAAGTTCCCCTTAAGTGAAGCCTTTTTGAATGCTAATAGGGACGGATAGATTAGTGGGTGTGTCATTATTGATTGTGGCCAGTGCTTAGGGGGTAACCATGGGATTAAGTGTAAAGGAAGATGTGACACAGCATTTTCCAGGGGGATCCAGGATTTTTTAAGGGAGTGGATATTCCAATCCGCTATCCTCGTGAGATGGCTTGCGCTATAGTATTTGTTCAAATCCGGCAGTCCTATTCCGCCCCTGAATTTGGATAAGGTGAGTCTAGAATATTTAATGCGGGGGGGGAATCTCTCCATAAAAATGTTGAGCAGATTTTTTGATATGTTGTAAAAAAGTAAGTTGGCAGGGCTATTGGTATTGTTTGTATGAGGTATAGAAGGCGCGGTAAGATAAGCATTTTAATCAAAGCTGCTCGCCCAAACCAGGAGACATTTAACGTCTTCCATTCTTTAAGAAAGTTTTGGGCTTTAAGAAGAGCTACTTGGAAATTCAGTGTGTATAGATTTGATAGAATGGGTGGGATTTGTATTCCTAGGTAGGTTAGGGCGTTTTTTTGCCACTGAAACGGAAAGGATTCTTGACAGCTTGTCACTTCTTGGGGGGATAGCGAGATATTCAGGGCCTGTGATTTAGTGTGGTTGATCTTTAAGTTGGATATTTTATTAAAGAGATCAATTTCCTGTAGAAGATTTGGGAGCGAGATACGGGGTGCTTGTAGTGAGAGCAAAATGTCGTCGGCGAATGCCGCAACCTTGTACTCTCTCGGGACCAGGGCTTTTGCCAAGTTTCATTTGTTTAATTGCCACTGCAATTTCATTTAAAGATATGGGTTTATCGAGTTCTAGTTTAAGTTGGGGTGATATAGGCTTGGGGCTATATTTGGAGAGGAAGGATTTAATGAGGTCAGAGTGGGTTTTCTGTGCGTTTTGAGACCTTTGATCAGGATATAAGTTATATAATTTTGAGTAAAAAGTCTCAAATTCTCTAGCTATTTCCTCGTTCTTGACCAGGAGATCCCCCTTGGAATTGCGTAAATGGTGTATTCTGGTAGAAGCTTTAGCAGATTGGACCGAACGTGCCAGCAAGCGGCCACATTTGTTCCCTTGCTCGTAGAAGATCCTCTGGGAGAGGATGTAGCGTCTGCTAGAGCGTCTGTCCAGTTCTATTTTTAAGAGAGCGCGTGCGTGAGATAGTTCTTGTAAGGTGGCGACTGCCTGTGTCTGTTTGTGTGCTCTTTCCAGGGATTTAATTGTTCCGATAAGTGAGTTAATAAGTTCTTGGTTCAGTTTTTTGGTTTTAGCTGCCAGTGCCATCAGCTCCCCCCGGACCACACACTTATGAGCCTCCCATAGGGAGATAGGAGATATTTCAGGAGACGAATTCTCAGCAAAGTAGTTGAGGATGCATGTGCGTATGTGATCTAGGGAGACCGGATCCCCCAGCAGAGAAGGGTTAAATCGCCATACTTTAGTACGAGGGTGGGTTTCGGGGAAGGCTAGAGTGACCGTGATGGGGTGATGGTCTGATAGAAACATGGGTTCTATCGTGGACTGATTTAAAAATGAGAGATCGGATTGGGAGAGGAAAAAATAGTCGATTCTAGAATACTTTTGGTGAGGGGCAGAGAAAAATGTGTAATCTTTTACTGTGGGTGATAGTGTGCGCCATGTGTCATGAAGGGTCAAGTTTTGCAATTGGGTTTTGATCTGACGTAGGGCCTTGTATGTTAGGGTAGAAGAGCCTGATGATGAGTCCAATAGTGGATTTAGGGGTACGTTGAAATCTCCTCCAAGGAGAACTAATCCTTCCTGGAAGGTTGTCAGTCGGTCACAGATGTCTCTAAAGAAGGAGACTTGATGTTCATTGGGGCAGTAGACGTTTGCTAATGTTATTGGTTTATTTGCTTACTTCCCTTTGAGGAAGATATATCTACCCGCCGGGTCAATCAATGAGTCTGAGAGTAAAAAGTCTGCATGTTTGGAGATTAATATTGAGACACCTTTCGTTTTGGCATCTGGGTTAGTGGCATGGTGAGCTATACGATATGTGTTGTTGGCAAGTTTCGGTATTGTGTCGGAGCGGAAGTGGGTCTCTTGCAAGAAAATAAAATGAGCTTTGTGTTTAGAGAGAGATGTCAAGACCTGGGAGCGTTTCTCAGGAAGGTTAAGACCTTTCACGTTAAGGGATATACATTTTAGCTTTAATGAAAGATCGGGTAATGATTTCGATTGCATGGTTATGCACTTGTTTGCGTCTGGGGATCAGGCCCCACCAAAGTGCAATTCGGTAAGTAGTGGCGGACACTGTGGGGGGGCTGTCAGGAGGGGGGTTGAACGGGGTTAGTGAACCCCCGGAGCCAAGGAGCCGAACAAAAGAGAGAGAAAAGTAGCAAAGGGAGGGAGAAGAAAAAGGAGGGGGGAGAGAAGAGAAGAAAGGGAGAGGGGGGGTACGGAGAAATAAAGCAGGAGTTGGTTTAGAGTGTAGGGAACAAAGAAGGAAGGAAACGAGAAAAGGAAGTGGTAAGGAGAAAAGGAGAGAGAAAAAGGGGGAGTAAGTAGGGTAAGATAGGGCAAGGGAGAAGAGAGGAATCGAGTAGGGAAGATACACCAGAGGCGAGGTTTAGAAGATCTGCCTCGCCTAGGGGGAGAAAAAAAAAAAGGGTTCTGGAGTTTCAGCTGGCGTCCTTAGGGACTTGCTGTGTGGGGGAGCGAGAAAAGACGGGGAACCTCGATCGGGTGTGGATCGGGGGACAGATCCGCCTTTCTGCTTAAGTGGAGAAATATAAGTTGAAGATTTGTAGTTTTGTGTTTATGTGGTTTTAAGATTTTAAGGGGGGGAGCCCACATAACATTATACTCTACTTTAGAACCACCGGTGTCACAGTAAAGTAACCCGTAAATAGCAACATAAGGCAATCTTCAGGAAAACATAAACCTAATACATCATAGTAGAAATAGCCTATAAGCTGTATCCCTTACCGAGTCAGCCATGTATTGAGCTTATCCAACATGGGGGAGAAAATAACAGTGTAATTCCCCTGGAACAGATACATGAATAATAACAACAAGAGCACTGATAACCGCTATCCGATACACATTATGTGGGATATATCAAACATAAGCTTTTCCTGCTAGACGGAAAGCTAATCACTATCTTTAGAGGTGAATACTAAGATGGCAGTTCTCGTGAGGGGGGACAAAGATGGGGGTGAAGAAAGGGAAGGCTGGATGGATGGGGGGATCAGATGCAGGGGGCGTTGGGGGGAAGAGGAAAGGAAGGAAGGAGGGAGGGGGAGGATAAAGGGTGGGGGATAGGGGATACTAAAAAGAAAAAAGAAAAATGATTATCCACGTTTGTATGGAAGGGTCATATTGCGCGATAATGAGGTTGTGAGGTTATGGCTTGTTGGATAACCCCTCTGGGGGACCCATTCACCTGGTAGAGCGCATTGTATGTGATCAAGTTCCTGTGGTAGGTGGATAGCTCACTGAGGACCAGGGACGTCCAGATTAGTGTAAACTCTCCTACCCACTACAAGTGTAAGTTGCGTGGGAAGTAGTGAAAGTTCAAGTAAGAAGGAGGAACCCCCCTGGGGGGCTCTTCGGATCGGGTAAGGACCCCGTCCCTGGTGGTCAGGATAGCCATGAGTTTACCTTTGCTAAATACATAAAATCGTTTACCTTAAAGATATCGTTCTTTATACATTGTTTTTAACTGTTAATGATATACATGCTTTATCTACTTTTGTGGATAAGGAGGAAATACTTAACCATATCCTACAGAGGGGGAGGGAAGGCAGATCTTGTTCTGTTCTGTGAGAGATTCAAGTTAGGTGATTTTGGGGTGTGTACATTTGTGAAAAAGATCGGTAAGATCTGCTGTTCCTCATCCCCCGGCAAGAATACCTAAGGCCTAAAAAAAAAAAAAAAAAAAAAAGGGGAGTTAAAGATCTGATCTTTCGAGTCCTGAATGTTATTTTCCAGAGGGATACTTGACCAGTTTGTGAGAAGTGGGGAAGTTCCTGTGTAGCATAAGAACGAAAAGTCGGGTAGGGGCGAGTCGGGTGAGGATGAGAAGTGCCAGGGGATAACAGGTGGCTGCCTTCCTGATGAATAGCTTAGAGCGCGGTAGAGGGTGAGGGGGTAGTGTTCATCGGGGGTTAAATCAGAAACTCACTGCTGTTGCGGCATGGCTGAGCGGGCGACGTCAATCCTCCGGATGATTGCGTCCCGGGGGGGACATCGGAGCACGAGCAGGGCTTCGTTGGTAGAGATCTCGACGAGATGAGTGTGCTTTCGGAGATGCCGATCCTGCCTTGCGTCTGCGTGATCTCTGGCGCGGTGCTTTTGGAGATGGGTTTAGGGTAACCGGATGCCATGGTTCCGAGGGGAAGAAGAGGTCATACCATTCCGAAAGCTCGATCCGTGGTATATCGAGTTGATCGCAGAAGTTCTTCAGTTCCTCTGGTGTGCGGAGAATGGCAGAGCGTCCCCTGGTGGACGCAGTTAGGGCAAGGGGAAATTTCCAGCGATACTGAATGTTCCTAGTGCGTAGTGCATCCAATAATGGTCTTAGGGCTCTTCTGTTTTGTAGTGTAATCTGTGACAGGTCCTGGAAGAGCTTCACTTCTGTCCCATTAAAGATTACTCGGCCTCTTTCCCTGGCTTTCCGTAGGATTTCCTCTTTAAGGGGAAAGTTAACCAGACAACACACAATATCTCTGGGTGGTTCATTCTCCCTGGGCTGTGGGCGTAGCGCCCGGTGGGCCCTCTCCATGTCGATGGGTGAGTCTGCAGGTCTACCTATTAAATCATTGAATAATGTACACAGGGTTTGCTGTATTGAATTTGGATCAATATTTTCAGGTATCCCTCTTACTCTTATGTTATGCCGGCGGCCGCGATTATCGAGGTCCTCGACATGCCTATGGAGATCGAACATTTGGGAGAGTTGTGAGTCATAGGCAGATTGGACCTGGCGGATGGCTGCTGCATGAGTCACGGTTGTTTGTTCTACCGTGTCAATGCGGTGTGCAATCGCCTGCATGTCCGACTTTAGGTCAGCAATAGCTGCCGTCACCGTGCTTTTAATGTCCGATGCTACTTTTTCCAGGTCGAACAGGTTTAGCATGTGTGCTCGTCCGGCGTCGGTTGTGGGAGTGAGAGTACCCATGGTCTGCGTGTCGGGCCGTTCAGTAGGAGAGGCCGGCGCCTGGGCCTGTGAGGCCGCGTGTGCGGACAGTCTTTGGGTGCGAAATATGTCAGGGATGTTTCTGCTGAGCTGCGTACCTGGATCTAATGTGATCCGAGACGTTGAGGAACTCCGGGTGGATCTGCTCATGCTGAATTCAAGATGTGGGCTCCCCGTCAAGCTAAGATCTGTCCCCGGATCGCAGGAGCTCTTGGCTTATGCTGCCATCTCGGTCTCCGTCCAGGCCACGCCCCCCACAATTAGCCATTTTTACTCCCCGGAGTCATGTGACTCGTTAGTGTTAAGGTCTCAGGTGTGAATGGGGAGCAGGTGTGTTAAATTTAGTGTTATCGCTCTCATTGTCTCATACTGGTCACTGGACATTTAACATGGCACCCCATGGCAAAGAATTCTCTGAGGATCTGAAAAAAAAAATTGTTGCTCTACATAAAGATGGCCTAGGCTATAAGATGATTGCCAAGACTCTGAAACTAAGCTGCAGCACGGTGGCCAAGACCATACAGCGGTTTAACAGGACAGGTTCCACTCAGAACAGCCCTCGCCATGGTTGACCAAAGTAGTTCACGTGCTCAGCGTCATATCCAGAGGTTGTCTTTGGGAAATAGACTTATGAGTGCTGCCAGCATTGCTGCAGAGGTTGAAGGGGTGGGGGGTCAGCCTGTCAGTGTTCAGACCATACGCCGCACACTGCATCAATGGTCATGGTCTGCATGGCTGTCGTCCCAGAAAGAAGCCTATTCTAAATATGATGCACAAGAAAGCCCACAAACAGTTTGCTGAAGACAAGCAGACTAAGGACATGGATTACTGGAACCATGTTCTGTGGTCTGATGAGACCAAGATAAACTTATTTGGTTCAGATGATGTCAAGCGTGTGTGGTGGCAACCAGGTGAGGAATACAAAGACAAGTGTGTCTTGCCTACAATCAAGCATGGTGGTGGGAGTGTCATGGTCTAGGGCTGCATGAGTGCTGCTGACACTCGGGAGCTACAGCTCATTGAGGGAATCGTGAATGCCAATATGTACTGTGAAATACTGAAGCAGAGCATGATACCCTCCCTTCGGAGACTTGGTCGCAGGGCAGTATTCCAACATGATAACGACCCCAAACACACCTCCAAGATGACCACTGCTTTGCTAAAGAAGCTGAGGGTAAAGGTGATGGACTGGCCAAGCATGTCTTCAGACCTAAACCCTATTAAGCATCTGTGGGGCATCCTTTAATTGAAGGTGTGATGTCTTCCTGGAGGAGTGGAAGAGGACTTCAGTGTCAACATGTGAAGCTCTGGTGAACTCCATGCCCAAAAGGGTCAATGCAGTGCTGGAAAATAATGGTGGCCACACAAAATATTGACACTTTGGGCTCAATTTGGACATTTTCACTTAGGGGTGTACTCACTTTTGTCGCCAGCAGTTTAGATATTAATGGCTGTGTGTTGAGTTATTTTGAAGGGACAGCAAATTTACACTGTTATACAAGCTGTACACTCAATACTTTACATTGTAGCAAAGTGTAATTTCTTCAGTGTTGTCACATGAAAAGATATAATAAAATATTTACAAAAATGTGAGGGGTGTACTCACTTTTGTGAGATACTGTATATACAGTATATATATATATATATATATATATATATATATATATATATATATATATATATATATATATATATATATATATATATATTGAGCGAGCATGTCGTAAATCTAAATCTCTGCAAGATTTTACCCTCTACAAATCTGCCCTTCCCAAATACAACTCCTGCCTCCACACTGCTAAACAAACCTACTACAACACTCTCATCAAAACCCTCTCATCCAAACCTCGTCAACACTTTTCTACTCTTAATTCCTTACTTCAACCCCCACTCCCCCCACCCACCAACTTGCTTACCACTCAACAGATTGCCAACCATTTCAAAAGCAAATTTGACACAATTCGCAAGGAGATGTCCAGCATTCAACATCCTCCCATACCCAACACATCAGGTCCAACTCCATACTCAATACTCTCCTCCTTCTGCCCAGTTATCACCGATGAAGTTGATAAACTCCTCACCATGGCCCACCTCACCACCTGTCCCCTGGACCCTGTCCCCTCACAATTGCTGCAACCACCTTCCCACTCTATCCTAAACTCCCTAACTCACATCTTCAACCTCTCCTCCGGCACCTTTCCTTCCCCGCTCAAACATGCACTGGTTACCCCCATACTTAAAAAACCCTCATTAGACCTCACCTGTTTGAATAACTTAAGACCTATCTCCCTGCTCCCATTTGCCTCCAAGCTCATCGAACGCCTTGTCCATGACTGAATGAGTCGCTACCTCAGGGACAACAACCTTCTCGACCCCCTACAGTCCGGCTTCTGTCCACAACATTCCACTGAAACTGCCCCACTACAACTCACCAATGACCTACTAACTACTAAAACGAATGGCCATTGCTCCATACTCATACTCTTAGACCTCTCTGCTGTCTTTGACACAGTTGACCACCTGCTCCTCCTCAGCAAACTACACTCCATTGGCCTCTGTGATTCTGTTTTATCCTGGTTCTCCTCCCACCCCCATCTCAGCGCAATTTCAGTGTCACTTACAACTCCATCTCCTCCGCTCCTCTTCCTCTCTCTGTTGGTGTACCCCAAGGTTCCGTCCTTGGGCCCCTCCTATTCTCGCTCTATACCTCTTCCCTGGGCCAGTTGACAACCTCTAATGGCTTCCAATACCACCTCTACGCCGATGACACCCAGATCTATCTCTCCACTCCTCAACTCACTCCCTCGATCTCCTCATGGATCTTAAACTTACTGAATGACATATCGGTATGGATGTCACACCACTTTCTCAAACTCAATCTTTCTAAAACTGAGCTTGTTATATTTCCTCCTTCCCATCCCACCCCATGACTTTACCATTAAGATCAACAGCACAACCATTGGTCCCTCCACACATGCCAGGGTGCTGGGTGTAATCCTTGACTCTAACCTCTCCTTCAGCCCCCACATCCAATCACTGGCTAAATCCTGCTGCCTTAACCTCTGCAACATCTCCAGAATTTGACCCTTCCTGACTAATGACAACACGAAGCAGCTTATTCAGTCCTTGATTATTTCCCACTTAGACTATTGCAACTCTCTCCTTAATGGCCTACCCTTATGCAGGCTATCCCCCCTTCAGTCTATTATGAATGCTGCTGCTAGACCAATACACCTCACTAACCGATCCATGACTGCTGCCCCTCTCTGCCAGTCCCTTCACTGGCTTCCCCTACCCCACCGTATACAATTCAAAATGCTAACCACAACATACAAGGCCATACACAACATCGCCCCCAGCTACATCACCAACCTCATCTGCAGATATCGCCCTAATCGTCCCCTCCGATCCTCCCAGGACCTCCTGCTCTCTAACTCCCTTTTTACCCCCTGTCATGCTCATCTTCAGGACTTCTCCAGAGCCTCTCCCATCCTCTGGAACTGCCCTGGTATATCTGATCAGCCCCTAACCTGTCCACCTTTAGGAGATCCCTGAAAACTCACTTATTCAGGGAAGCCTATCCCACACCCCACGCCTAACTATCCCCGAGCCACCTAACATTCCCTGCATCTATTACCTTTTGTACCACCTCCCCCCTCCCTTTAGAATGTAAGCTCTACAAGCAGGGCCCTCCTGTCACTTTTGTATTGAACTGTACTGTAATTGTGCTGCCCCCCCTCTACATTGTAAAGTGCTGTTGGTGCTATATAAATCGTGTATAATAATAATAATAACAATGATAATAATAATATATACAGTATCTCACAAAAGTGAGTACACCCCTCACATTTTTGTAAATAGTTTATTATATCTTTTCTTGTGACAATACTGAACCCTATTGAGCATCTGTGGGGCATCCTCAAATGGAAGGTGGAGGAGCGCAAGGTCTCTAACATTCACCAGCTCCATGATGACATCATGGAGGAGTGAAAGAGGACTCCAGTGGCAACATGTGAAGCTCTGGTGAACTCCATGCCCAAGAGGGTTAAGGCAGTGCTGAAAAATAAAGATGGCCACATAAAATATTGACACTTTGGGCCCAATTTGGACATTTTCACTTAGGGGTGTACTCACTATTATTAAAATATAACTAAGCCCAATAACAAAATGTAATATATTGTAATATATTGCAGCTTGACAATTTTAGATGTGCTGGCTACATTAGTTTCCTTTTTCATATTTGTTTTCCTTTATCTTCACCTGGTGATCCTGCCTGCAACACACTTCCCATCCTAGGGTGACAATGCTCACTCTCTGGACTGTATCTATAGAAAGGCAGCATTGTTACCCTAGTCCTGACTTGAACAACAGAACACAGTTTCCTTTTCACTTCTACATAACACAGGGAGGAGTTTTGTAGTCCACAGGCATGAACTGGGTAAGGGTGATCACAGTACTTGAGAATTCAGTGCAGCAGAGTGCACAGCAAATGGATTTGTCACAGGGTCAACTGATATTGTATGTACTTGCAACATTATTAAAGGTAAAGAACATAGGGAAATGTACATGTGTTGTAGAGATGTACTGACTATGCCTGAACAAACACTTTTATTCTGACAGTTTCTTACACCCAAGTTGGTACAACGCTTCAACAGACTCAACCAAGATTTTTACTTTCTGATATAAGAAATAAGTTAAACATATTTCTTATCCCTAGCTCCCTATAAAAATATGAAGAATCAAGGGCATGGTGACCGTTCTGCTTAATGGCTGCCTGAACACAGAGCCCTGCTCGGCTGTCGGAGAATACATTGACTCGCTCCAGTCAAACGTGGCTGTTTTTGCAGCATCAGGCAACCACTAGCTATGCCCCGCAGGAGAAAGGAGATTCTACACAGCTGGAAATTTCCTGCCAAGCTTACCATCACGCATAATGAAGTGATGAAAACCATATCCACTCTGGATGAAGGTCTGAAGCTCCTCCGCAACTGGAATATCATTCCAGAACCCCTACCTTTTGATCATCCATCGAGCAATCACTGCCAAATCCTTTGTGATTGGCAGAAAATCCCACAATGGGGATCTCCTCAACATCCTCCCTCAGGGGGCTCATAAATCGCAGAGATTCCACCCTTCTCTGACTACCCGGCCATAGGAGCGCTCCCCATCTAGCTCTACCCCCGGCTCACAAAAGCAGTGATTATTGCTTTTGGTCCTTCTGTTAGGATTTTTTTTTAGTATTTTTTACCTTGTTCCTGCAATGTAACCTTGCTATAGTTTGACTCATATTTCCTAGTTTGTTGTCTTGAGTCACTGATGCTCAGGTCATTTCTGTTGCCCAGTTTTTTTGCTGCACAACCCGGCTTGGATCCAGTATCAACTCTTACAATTGAATTTATCATTACTTATGACACGTGGAATGCCTTTTATTACTTAATGACTAATCCGCCCACTGACTGATTTCAAGTGATATGCTATACTGCTTACTTTCATATTCTCTATGGGGCTTAAAGTTATGTCTATAAATACCCGTGGGTTGAACCACCCTGCCAAGCGCTTTTCATTATGGTGTGAAGCATGTAACACCCATTCTGATATCTTGTGTGCCCAAGAGACACAATTTCAACCTAACACCACCCCCACATGTTCACACAAAGATTTTCCCCATATCTGTTTAGCGTGAGCTACCTTAAAAAAAGGGGGGTGCTTCTTGCCATTAAAAGCTTTGTGCCCTTCAACCTACCGGACTCCGTATGTGATCCTGAAGGTCGATTTTGAATCCTATTGTGTGACATTAACAATTTCTTGTACATTTTGGTTGGAGTATACGCTCCAAACTCCCTCCAATTATGCTTTATGTGAAAACTGATGTCTAGAATTAAAAAAGTGAAATACATTTTGTGTGGGGACTTCAATGCCACGATAGACCCTCATATTGACACTACCGTCCCTGTGCAGCACCTTCTGCCCTCTCTTTAGACCTTACTGCACCAGGAGGACTTATATTATGCCTGGTGCTGCCTGCATGACAGCGAAAGAGACCACCTCAATACCGGGCCTATTCTGGCACTTTTCTCCTACATGTAAAAATCATCATTTTTTTGCTAGAAAATTACTCAGAACCCCCAAACATTATATATTTTTTTTTAGCAGACACCCTAGGGAATAAAATGGCACTCATTGCAACTTTTTATCTCGCACAGTATTTGCGCAATAATTTTTCAAACGCCTTTTTTTTTGGAAAAAAAAAACGGTTTCATGAATTAAAAAATAACAAAACAGTAAAGTTAGCCCAATTTTTTTGTATAATGTGAAAGATGATGTTACGCCGAGTAAATATATATCTAACATGTCACGCTTTAAAATTGCGCACAATCTTGGAATGGCGCCAAACTTCATAACTTAAAAATTTCCTTAGGCAACGCTTTAAAAAACTTTACAGGTTACCAGTTTAGCGTTACAGAGGAGGTCTAGTGCTAGAATTGGTGTACACGCTCTTACGCACGCGGCGATACCTCACATGTGTGGTTTGAGCGGCGTTTACATATGCGGGTGGGACTTACGTGTGCGTTCGCTTCTGAGCGCAAGCTACTGGGGACAGGGGCGTTTTAATTTTTTTATTTTTTTATTTTTTTTATTTTACTTAATTTTTTTTATTTTTACACTTTTTTGTACACTTTTTTTTTTTTGATTACTTTTATTCCTATTACAAGGAATGTAAACATCACTTGTAATAGGAATCTATGTGACTGACTGATTTTTATGGAGAGATACGGGGTCAATAAGACCCCACATCTCTCCTCCAGGCTGGAAAGCATGAGATCGGAAAATGTTTTCTTACCGATCTCATGCTGACAGCCGCGATCGCGGCTTCGGTTATTTCCGGGTACCCGGGCGTGACGTCATAACATCGCGCCCGGGCCTCCGACGGTCATAGAGATGACTGGTGACCATCTGGTCACCAGCCATCTCTATCGCCCTCATGAATCGGCGCCGGCCGATTCATTCTCCCGGCTCCCAATGGCACGGGAGAGCCCTGAGAAGCACCGGATGCCGGCGGGAGGGGGGGTGTCCCCTCCCGTCGCCTATAAGAACGATCAAGCGGTGGAACTGCCACTATGATCATTCTTATCGTGCACAGAATCGCCGGCTGAAAATAATGATATCTGAATGATGTCTGTAGCTACAGGCATCATTCAGATATCACCCCACAAAGTACAGGACGTTTATATACAGTGGCCGGTTTTGAAGTGGTTAAACGTACTTCTCGCCTAAACACAATACATATTCTAGAATAGATCTGTTCTTATTGGATAAATGGTTCCTACAGTGGGTCTCTTTAGCTGTCATTTCTAACATTATATGGTCTGATCATGCAGCCATAATGATAAATATAGCAGAAATGCAGACAAATGCAGCAACAAATGTTTGCTCTCTCAGCATCTTCAAAAATTTTTCCAGCTCAATGTTCCATTGGTTGCTGACAAGTTTTCTCTAAGGAATGCCCATAAGGCATACATGAGAGGCATTCTCATTCAATTAGGTACAAGAGTGATAAAAGCATATAACCTACACCTAAATAATATTCTGTAGGAACTCCACAACCTAGAGTCCAGCAACAAACACAATCCTACCCGGAATACCCAAAAAGCCTTAACCAAGCTCCATGGAGACATCCGGGTCCACCTGCTTGAACAGCATGCTTGGTATCTGAAGCAACTTAAATCACCCTTCTATGCCACTGAAAATAAACCTGGAAGATTTCTGCCCCACAGAGTGAAACACAGACTGACCATGACCAGAATTTTCCACCTTAACCATCCTACCACTCAACAGAAGGTTGTTAACCCACAAAAATAGCAGATATGTTTGCTGATTACTACAGCAGCCTCTTCAATTTAAAGACCAACTCGTCCACTCCACAACTCTCCAAAACTGATATCAGCTAATTTCTGTCCTTAGTTAACCTCCCCTTGCTGATGGCAGAGCAACTGAAGACACTAAACTCTCCAATAGATGAATGGGAAATACAGGAAGCTATAGCTTCTCTACCGCACAACAAATCTTCTGGACCCAATGGATTCCCAAATTAATATTACAAGGCATTTCAGGTTATGCTTTCTCCCCACATCTCCGATTTCTTCGCAGCTGCAGCTTCTGCTGCTGCATCGCCTCCCAAAATGCTGAGTGCTTACGTTGTAACCTTGCCAAAACCCGGTAAGGATACAACTCCCTCAAACCTCATACCTATATCTCTCCTAAATTCAGACATAAAACTGTAGGCTAAGATTATTGCTGGCCATCTTACACACATAGTACCAACACTTGTTCAGTATGATTTACACCTGGTAGACAATCTTCGGATGCCACCAGGCGTATTATCAACATCATCCATTTTGCAGAGCTTGACAGTGTGCCTTCTCTGCTTCTATCTATAGATGCGGAGAAGGCATTAGACAGAGTACATTGGACCTACATGGCCCAGGTGCTCCTTAAATTTGCATTCTGTGGAAATATCCTCTCTGCTTTGTACTCCCAGCCCTCTGCTAAGGTTTACACCTCCGGTATGTTATCCAAACTCTTCAATATTACAAACAGAACATGTCAAGGATGCCCACTGTCACCTAATATTTTAAATCTTACGATTGAACTCCTGGTCAAGAACATATGATCCCATCCATCCATTTTAGGATTTCACTTACACACCAGACAGCACAAGATCAACCTTTTCGTGGATGACATGATATTCCTCCTCACGAACCCCCAGGTATCCCTACCCAATGCCCACAAAGTCCTCACTCACTTCAGTAATATCTCATATAATAAGGTAAATTTTTCTAAATTACTAATTGTGAATCGGAATGTCCTGAAAAACACTAGAAATCTCTTGCAAAGCCAATTTCCCTACTCTTTGGCGGTAGATGGAATACCCTATCTGGGAATAACTTTAACACCAAGAGTGTCCTCTCTAGCACACGCTAACTATAAACCTCTCATCTGTGAGGGGCGTGACCGGATGTGGAGGTGTACGGAGGTGTGTGAGTCCTCTCCACGCTCCAGCTCCCTGCTGCTGCTCATGTTACCAAAGATGGTCTGACCCGACCCTGAATGCAAAATTGCCCGTGTTTCCTGGCCTCTTCCTGGTCATTCTGTCAGTCTTCTTAAACTGCTAAGCTAATCCTGTGGAGTACCTTTGATCTGCGAGCCCCGGGAGGGAAGCTGGAGGCAGCTGGCAGGGGCGGTGATCGTTCGGTTGTCTGGCTGTAGCAGGCTTGAGCGGTCGCCCGGCAACGCTCTGTGTTCTCGCGGGATTTGGAGCTCCGCGTGACTTGTCAGTGAAGAGAGGCGTACGGCGTGTAACCTGACCGGCTCGGGAGGCCGAGAGAATGCAGGACGGAGTCTGGAATAATAGGGGGCCCCATTGGATGGACTGGATCGCGTGGATCGCGCGGTGTGCTGGCTGGCTACGACTCTGCGCAATACTGAGGTAACAACTTAAGAACTGTGTCCTTTCCTGGTATTGTGGTACATGAATACAAGGAGCTGCTGATACGAACCTGGGAACTTACTGATGAATGGTATTGTCAACTTAAAGCTGTATTGATTTTTGAATATTATCTGGGCTTATTAAGGTACGGAGGAAAACAGGAATAGGGGAATTTATTTTGGGCACCTTCCCTGGCATAGCTAATTGGGATAACAGATAGTTACGTTGGGATAAGCAAAAATGACTAAAAAAAAGGGAGAGGAGCACCCCCAACAATCCCATAAGGGTTCCCTTGCGCAGGCTACCCGGGCTGCTAAAGAGAAGGGGAACCTTGCAGCATCCAAACTGATGAAATACGCCCACACCCCCTTGCACTCCCCAGCCAAGGGCACCCAGCAGTCCCAAGAGAAGATGGGAAGCACAGGGGATAGAAAGAGTTTAAGTAAAAATACATCAGCACTGTCAACAGATACGAAAGAGGTGAAAAAAAAAGCCCTGAAAAGAACCCCTCGGGAAAAATGAATGAAGTTAAACCTGATGCTGTAGTATCCAGTGAGCCCGAACCTACATTGAAAGAGGTTTTGAGTGCAGTTAATGCTTGTAGGGGATCATTGAGTGACTTATGTGACCAATTGGGAGGCCTTAAAGAGGAACTGTGCTCTATGAGCCAAGAATTACAGAATACCGTTGAAAGGACTTCTAATTTGGACGAGAGGTTAACCACTTCAGCCCCGGAGGATTTTACCCCCTTCCTGACCAGAGCACTTTTTACAATTCGGCACTGCGTCGTTTTAACTGCTAATTGCACGGTCATGCAATGCTGTACCCAAACGAAATTTGCGTCCTTTTCTTCCCACAAATAGAGCTTTCTTTTGATGGTATTTGGTCACCTCTGCCGTTTTTATTTTTTGCGCTATAAACGGAAAAAGACCGAAAATTTTGAAAAAAAATGATATTTTCTAATTTTGTTATAAAAAAAATCCAATAAACTAAATTTTAGTCATACATTTAGGCCAAAATGTATTCGGCCACATGTCTTTGGTAAAAAAAATGTCAATAAGCGTATATTTATTGGTTTGCGCAAAAGTTATAGCGTCTACAAACTAGGGTACATTTTCTGGAATTTACACAGCTTTTAATTTATGGTGCAAAAAGATCATTCACCATACATAATATCATAAAATAAATAATCCATTCATAACTAAAATCATGTGCAGAGATCAATGGTGTCACCTAACATAAAAAACTAAGTGACTCAAATAGAGTGGCAAACAAAATTAGCACATAAAGTGACAAGTGCAGAGTGAACAGACAAAAAAGTATTTTGGAATAAAAAATGTAAACTAGTGCAATGTTCGCAGGTGGTTCAAAACTATAGCAGGCAATGGTGCTAGATACTGTGACTTGGAAGATTTGGCATGAACCAGAAGTGACAGTAGATATTATGTATGGTGAATGATCTTTTTGCACTATATTTACACAGTGATTTGTACATACTGGTTTTAGCATTGTCAATATACTTTGATGAGTGTGATGTTTTGTGGAGGATTGTCAACACTTTAATGTCATTTACACCACTTTTTAGTTATTCACCATCACTTTAAAGTCCCCTAACAGGGGCGTTTTGGATTAGCGCAGCACTATTTACTATTTATATGTCCTTTTAAGGTTTGGTTTGCACCTTTATTCAGTGCATGCAGCTTGTCCATAGTACTATTCTAGACTCTGGCCTTGTTAGCGCGGGAATAATTTCTTTATTCTATTTTAATTTATGACTGCCTATGTCATTTCTTGAGGTGCTAAAATGGCAGGGCAGTACAAAACCCCCCCAAATGACCCCATTTTGGAAAGTAGACACCCCAAGGAAATTGCTGAGAGGCATGTTGAACCCATTGAATATTTTTTTTTTTTTGTCCCAAGTGATTGAATAATGACAAAAAAAAAATAAAATTTACAAAAAGTTGTCACTAAATGATATATTGCTCACACAGGCCATGGGCATATGTGGAATTGCACCCCAAAATACATTCAGCTGCTTCTCCTGAGTACGGGGATACCACATGTGTGGGACTTTTTGGGAGCCTAGTCGCGTATGGGGCCCCGAAAACCAAGCACCGCCTTCAGGATTTCTAAGGGCATACATTTTTGATTTCACTCCTCACTACCTATCACAGTTTTGAAGGCCATAAAATGCCAAGATGGCACAAAACCCCCCCAAATGACCCCATTTTGGAAAGTAGACAACCCAAGCTATTTGCTGAGAGGCATGGTGAGTATTTTGCAGCTCTCATTTGTTTTTGAAAATGAAGAAAGACCAGAATTTTTTTTTTTTTTTCTTTTTTCAATTTTCAAAACTTTGTGACAAAAAGTGAGGTCTGCAAAATATTCACTATACCTCTCAGAAAATAGCTTGGGGTGTCTACTTTCCAAAATGGGGTCATTTGGGGGGGGGGGTTGTGCCACCTGGGCATTCCATGGCCTCCGAAACTGTGATAGGCAGTAAAGAGTGAAATCAAAAATTTACGCCCTTAGAAAGCCTGAAGGCGGTGCTTGGTTTTCGGGGTCCCGTGCGCGGCTAGGCTCTCAAAAAGTCTCACACATGTGGTATCCCCGTACTCAGGAGAAGCAGCAGAATGTATTTTGGGGTGTAATTTCACATATCCCCATGGCATGTTTGAGCAATATATCATTTAGTGACAACTTTGTGCAAAAAAAAAAAAAATTGTCTCTTTCCCGCAACTTGTGTCACAATATAAAATATTCCATGGACTCGACATGACTCTCAGCAAATAGCTTGGGGTGTCTACTTTCCAAAATGGGGTCATTTGAGGGGGTTTTGAACTATCCTGGCATTTTATGCACAACATTTAGAAGCTTATGTCACACATCACCCACTCTTCTAACCACTTGAAGACAAAGCCCTTTCTGACACTTATTGTTTACATGAAAAAGTTATTTTTTTTTGCAAGAAAATTACTTTGAACCACCAAACATTATATATTTTTTTAAAGCAAATGCCCTACAGATTAAAATGGTGGGTGTTTCATTTTTTTTTTTTCACACGGTATTTGCGCAGCGATTTTTCAAACGCATTTTTTGTGGAAAAAACACACTTTTTTAAATTTTAATGCACTAAAACACACTATATTGCCCAAATGTTTGATGATATAAAAAAGATGATCTTAGGCCGAGTACATGGATACCAAACATGACATGCTTTAAAATTGCGCACAAACGTGCAGTGGCAACAAAATTAATACATTTTTAAAAGCCTTTAAAAGCCTTTACAGGTTACCACTTTAGATTTGCAGAGGAGGTCTACTGCTAAAAATACTGCCCTCGATCTGACCTTCGCGGTGATACCTCACATGCATGGTGCAATTGCTGTTTACATTTGACGCCAGACCGACGCTTGCGTTCGACTTAGCGCGAGAGCAGGGGGGACAGGGGTGCTTTTTTTTTTTTTTTTTTTCTTTATTATTTTTTTTCTTTTTTATCTTATTTTTAAACTGTTCCTTTCATTTTTTTTTTAAATCATTTTTATTGTTATCTCAGGGAATGTAAATATCCCCTATGATAGCAATAGGTAGTGACAGGTACTCTTTTTTGAAAAAATTGGGGTCTATTAGACCCTAGATCTCTCCTCTGCCCTCAAAGCATCTGACCACACCAAGATCGGTGTGATAAAATGCTTCCCCAATTTCCCAATGGCGCTGTTTACATCCGGCGAAATCTAAGTCATAAAATGCTCGTAGCTTCCGGTTTCTTAGGCCATAGAGATGTTTGGAGCCACTCTGGTCTCTGATCAGCTCTATGGTCAGCTGGCTGAATCACCGGCTGCTTTCTCAGGTTCCCTGTTGAGACAGGAGAGCCAGAGAAAAACACGGAAGACGGTGGGGGGGGGGGGGCATTCCCTCCCACTGCTTGTAAAAGCAGTCTAGAGGCTAATTAGCCGCTAGGATTTCTTTTACATGAAAGCCGACCGCGGCTGAAAAGAATGATACCAAGATGATACCTAAACCTGCAGGCTTCATTCTGGTATAACCACTCAAAGTCGTGAATGGCGTACCTGAAGACAAAAAATGGTTAACAATAAAGCACAGTAAACAGTAAAGTATAAAAAATTGCATACCTGAAAAGCAAACATGATAAAACATAACAACAATAAAACATTGCAGAATAGAACACAGTAAAAAAGAGCAGAACAATAGAGAGAATAGAGAGAGAGAGAACAATAAAACGACAACTATTTTTTTTTTGTGTTTTTTTTGCAAACTTGTAACTTTTATAACGGTAACCGGTTCCAGGTTCGGGTCTCTCAAAATGCGATGGCATCTTGGGAGACCCTGTGAAAGTGTGCCTAGTCTGTGCAATGCTGTACCCTACGCTAATACTCAACTAGTGAATGGTAGCGTTCAAAACATTCACCAATGCAAAGACCAGGATTGTCAGGACAGGAGGGACAATAATAGCGGGTGTCACGCCTATATCCGCGCTTGCTGCAGACACGACATCTTTTTTGGGGGGGTTCGCTGGGTAGGGGTACTCGGGAGGACATAAAAATGCCTCTCATGCAGCCGACTGCATTTGGTTGGGGATGTGAATGGGGGAAGTACGGGCGCTGCAGAAGCGGTGGGTTCCCAATTAGGATTGGCGAATGCAGCAGGAAGGACATTATGGGCACGATGGGCCTGTGTTTGTCTTTTTGGTGGCAGCGGGACACTACTTGTGCTTGCCACCTCACCAGCTTGAACTGCACTTATGGGACTCGCCACGTCACCAAGTGTTACTGCAGTGCTGGTTTGACTACGACCGGGGTGTACTAGGCCGCTGGCGCTTGCCAGTTCACCAAAACGCTACCAAAAAAACTGTTAGCGATCGCAGGGATCAGGCCTGACTCTGCGAACGCTGCAGTTATGCGTTTAGTGTTTTGTAAGTGTCAGTGATCGATCGATACTGCACTTGGGTGGGCTGGGCTGGGCCGGGCGGAGGGGCAAAACGCAGGTGCTAGCAGGTATCTGGGCTGATCCCACTAACACCGCGTTTTTGGGAACCCTAAACTGCTGGGGACGCTAGTATAGATCTGATCGGATCAGATATTGATCCGTACAGATACTATACCACTAAGGGAGGCGTATGCTGCGTGCGTGGGTGTTAGCGGTACTGGCGCTAATCTGACGCTGCCTGGGGCGACGCATATCACCGCCGGGCGATCAGGGGGCTAAACCTTTATTCGGTAATAAACGGCGGGTGCCCTGACACTATAAAAAATAAACAAACTAACCAGCGTCACCCTAACACTTATACGGTGATCAGTGGTGAAAGGGTTAACTAGGGGGCCATCAAGGGGTTAAAACATTTATAAGGTAGTATATGGGGGTCCCTGTCGCTATAAAACGCTGACGGCGAACCTATATATTTACGTCCCTAACTAGCGTCACCAGCGACACTAATACAGCGATCAGAAAAATGATCGCTTAGTGACACTGGTGACAGGGGGTGATCAAGGGGTTAAAACTTTATTAGGGGGGGTTAGGGGGGTACCCTAGACCTACAGGGGGGTAATACTCACTGTCCTAACACTTCTAACTGTCACAAACTGACACTATGCAGTAATCAGGAAAAGAAAAAAAAAAACCTGCTTGGTGTCAGTTTGTGACAGGGGGGGGTGATTGGGGGGATCGGGGAGTGATCGGGGGGGGGGATTGGGGTGTTTAGTGTGCCTGGCATGTTCTACTGTGTTGTGTAGTGTTGGTGCAGTCACTCACATGTCTTCTCTCCTCGGCCCGGAACGGAAACTCCCGAGCCGAGGAGAGATGACATCACATCCTCTGCCTCTGTGTACTATACAGAGGCAGGGGATGTTTCTCATTGGCTGGGAGCGATCGCGAGGGGGGGCCACGATCGGATGGCCTCCCCCTCATCTTTGATCGCTGCCAGACCAAAGCCGACCGCCGCTGGCACCGGGGGGGGGGGACCCCCCGCCCGCGGGAAGGCATCACGTATCAGGTACGTGATTTTGCCTGCCCGTGCCATTCTGCTCACGTATATAGGCGTGAGGCGGTCGGCAAGTGGTTAAGTCAAGTGGAAGATACTTTGCAGCCCATGAGGCAAGAATTTAGATTGATGCAGACCCAGCTGGATACTTATAAAAGCAAAATGGATGAAATGGAGAATCGCCTCCACAGACAGAATGTGAGGATCCTAGGCCTCCCAGAAGGAAGCGAGGGGGCCTGTCCAGAAATGTTCCTGGAAAAGTGGCTCAGGGAGGTTTTTGGGGCAGAGACTTTTTCCCATTTCTTTGCCATTGAGAGGGCCCATAGGGTACCCACCAGGTTAAACACTTCAAGTTCCCGCCCTAGACCACTGATAATGAAGCTGTTTAGCTACAGGGATAAGATAGTATTAATGCAGAAAGCTAGGGAAAAAGGGGATATTTTCTACAAAGACATTAGAATTTCAATATACCCGGATTACTCCCCAGATCTGCAAAAGAAGAGGGCAGGATTTGTCGGAACCAAGCGCAACTTGAGGAATATGAAAATATCTTATGCTTTGTTTTACCCGGCGCGATTACGTGTTGACGCTCCAGGAGGGACACAATTCTTTGATTCAGCCGATAAGGCCGCAAAATGGCTGGAAGAAAATAAAAAGGACTTGTAGGGTTGGAGTATTATTAGCTGATTGATGGTTTTTTTTTGTTTTTTTTTGTTTTTGTTTTGTGCAGCAGGGACTGGAGGGGGAGGGAGGGCGATCGAGGTGTTGGAGGAAAATATCTATGAGAGTTTGCCAAAGGTGGAGGATGATTGTTTTGTGGTTGATGGTGTTATTGGTGATTGAGGTGGGGAGGAGGGAGGGCAGTGTGAGAGGGGTGGCAAAGCCTAATAGGGGAAAGTCTTTTTTCTTTGCCCCTGTTTGGCTTAGGAAAAAGGGAAAAGAGTTGCGGTATGAGTTGGGTGGGAGGGGTAAATGGGTCACAAGGAATGCTCCTAGGGTAGGCCAAGAAAGGCAGGGGGGAGGGGGATGGATGGGCACAAGGGTAGAGAAATTTGCAAGATTCAATTAAAATTAAAGGGTTGTTATGCACTAGCACGAAATGCACATATGGTAAAGATAAAGCCATCACATAGATTGTTGATACATTTATTCACAACTTAAATTAGTAAAGAAAAATTTGGCAAGATTAAAAAGTATGGGAAATTTTGTATACGAGATATATATATATATATATATATATATATATATATATATATATATATATATATATATATATATATATATATATATATATATATATATATATATATATAATATTTGACACTGGTGGGGTTAATCAAGGAAAGTTTTAGTATTTATTATCATAAAAGGCCTATGTTCCTGATGGTTTTTTCCTCTTTTTGTTTTGTTCTTTTTCCTTTTTTTTTTTTTTTGTTTGTTCCTTTTTATTTAATGGAGTTCTATATTTTATGTATTTGTACGTATTTTGCATTTATCAGTATGTATGCTTATAATCTAAAGGAGGGCTAGGATGGTAGGAATAACCTCATGGAATATCCGGGGTATGGGAGACCCCATTAAAAGAGCTACGGTATTCTCAGAGCTGGAATCACTGGGTGCGGACCTTGTGTGCTTACAGGAGACACACCTCACCAATGAGTCTAAATCTGTAATTCGGAATAAAAAATTCCAAGTACAATTCCACTCAGTACACACCTCCTATTCGAGAGGAGTGTGTATACTGATTAAAAAGGGGATGGTGTTCTCCTGTAAGGATGTTAGGATAGATCCGTTGGGCTGTTATGTTTTCTTATTCTGCACAATAGAGGGTAAACCCTTTGTTATAGCTAATGTGTACATTCCCCTCCCTTCAAGATGGGGATTTTATATCACCTCTTAGAATATGTTGAGGACAAAGGTGATACCCCACTTATAGTGGTGGGCGATTTTAATATGGTTCTTAACGGTAAAATTGATAGGTTCCCTCCAAGAGCAAGGGAGGATAGGGCAACTGAGGGGCGGCTCACTCAGCTGTTTAAAGAGATTGGGTGGTGCGACCTCTGGAGAATCCGTAATCAAGAGGAGAGGCAGTACTCTTGCTTCTCGGAGTCGCACCACACTCTCTCTCGCATAGATATGGCAGTGGGAAACAGGGGGGTGCTTCCCCTTCTAGGAAAAATAGAGTATAGGCCGAGAGGAGTATCAGACCACTCTCCTCTGACGCTGACGATAAACATCTGTAATAGACGCAATGAGAGAGTATGGGCATTGAACTCCATATGGTTGAAGATTATAGGAAAAAAAGAAGAAATATCCGAAAAAATAAAAGAATTTGTGGCAATTAACTAATGTTGGCATTAATAGCTGATACTAACTCACCCTCTTCAACGATCGCAGTGATTCGGACCTCTAGTGGGGTAATTTCGTCAGACCCCTCCGCGATTAAAAAGGTTTTCTTTGAATATTATAGTAACCTATATAAATCGCAACAACAACTAAAAGTAGGAGAGATAGAGAACTTTTTAGAGGGTGTCAGTCTGCCACACCTCTCTGAAAATGAAAGGAATAATCTAGACTCCCCTATAACCCTTGAGGAAGTACAGCAAGCAGCATTAGATATGCCTAATCGGAAAGCCCCAGGTCCTGACGGTCTACCTGTGGAAATTTACAAGTATTTTGGAGAGGCTCTATTCCCAGAACTCTTGAAGACATTGAACTGGGCGATGACTGATGGCAGCCTGCCCTCTACAATGACTGAAACCAACATAGTCCTGATAAGGAAAGAGGGAAAAGACCACCTTGAGGCAGCATCATATAGACCCATCTCGCTACTATGCTCTGATATAAAAATATTGGCGGTATTGGCTACTAGGCTAAAGAAACATATATTAGAGCTAGTGCACCCGGACCAGTCAGGGTTTATCCCAAACAGATCCACTAGTATTAACATCAGAAGGGCATACCTGAACCTCCAGTTACCAGTAGAGACTAGAAGCTCCAGAGCGGTCCTCGCTTTGGATATCGCCAAGGCGTTTGATAGCCTGGAGTGGGGATATCTCTGGTGGATACTGGAGAAGTTTGGGTTTTGCCCTAAATTTATCTTTTGGGTCAAGGCCTTGTATTTCCATCCAAAAGCCAGGCTAAAGATTAATAGCGAATACACGGAGTGGCTATTCCTGGAGAGAGGGACGAGGCAGGGGTGCCCTCTCTCGCCTCTGCTATTCGCTCTAGCAATGGAGCCACTGGCAGAGGTAATAAGGCACTCGTCTGGAATACAGGGATTTGGGGTGAGGACTAGGCTGGAAAAAGTGGCACTTTATGCTGATGACGTGCTGATTTTTCTCGGGGATACGGGACCATCCCTTGAAAAGGCAATACAACTAGTGGAAAGATTTGGGAGGTCTTCAGGCCTGGTGGTTAACTGGGAAAAATCAACACTGCTCCCATTAGACTCAACACATAATAGCCAAAGGGGAGGTATGCCAAGACTGAGGGTAGTGGAGAAGATGTGCTATTTGGGTATAATTATTTCAACTGACCCGGCGCAATATATAGGGGATAATTTAGTCCCTTTATTGGAAAAATTTAGAAGAAAAAGCGCTGTTTGGTGCCAACTTCCGTTATCCCTGGCAGGTAGAGTTAATTTGATCAAGATGGTCTGGCTGCCACAATTATTATATATACTCCACAACTCCCCAGTCTGGATTGGGAAGAGCTGGTTTTTAAAAATAAACACCTTACTTAGAGAACTAATATGGAAGAAAGGGCAGGCAAGGATCAAACTACAAACGCTTCAGCGCCCTGTTGGGGAGGGGGATTGGCAGTACCACATCCCTATAGCTACTTCCTGGCGGCACAATTACAACAACTAGGAGGCTGTGAATGTCAGGGCCTGTTGAACTCCAATGCGAAACTTATGATCCATGACTCCCCATATGGATCCCTGGCAAAGGCACTAGAGGCGGGGACACTTCAGGAGGGACCTCCAACACATAAATTGATCTTTAAAGTTTGGCGGGCTACTAAGAGGATTATGGGCTATGGAGGACACACTGAATTCTCGCCCATATGGAATAATAGGGAATTGAGGGAGTTGCTAACAGTGGAAAGAAACTGGACATGGGTTCGCCACGGAATATGTAGACTGGCACAGTTATACGAGGGTAAAAATTTGAAATCTTTCACTAAATTAAGAGGTGAATATGGGATTCCAAACAATACTTTTTACACTTACCTGCAGATTAGGCATGCACTTAACAGTCAATTCAGTAAATGCTCATTAGAATGGTGCAATATACCTCTCCTAAATAGAATCATAAGAGCAAACACCACCAAGGGTCTGATAGCATTAATAAGTGGACAAATTTCTGGAAGGCTGTTTGATCTGCAAACGACTCTGGATATCAGGGAGAGATGGGCGGGGGAGGTGGGGGAGATTACGGACAGCCAGTGGAAGGGAATTCTGACGGCCAGCCCATTGGTATCGGTATCCCCATCACAACAGGTGTCGCACCTTTTTCTTATACATAGGGCTTATTATACCCCTAAGAGATTGTTTAGCTTTGGTCGCAGACCGGACGATAAATGTCCTAGATGTTTGGATACTGGTGACCTAATTCATATGGTATGGAGATGCCCAAGGCTGGCGAGATATTGGTTGGGGATAATTAGGACCATAGAAAGTAGGTTTAAAACCAAGCTGAAGCAGGAGGCCAGGGAATGTATCCTTTGCCTGTTGGAGGAAAGTGGGGAGAGTAATAATAAGCAAATTGCTATAGGAAGGTGCCTTTATCAAGCCAGGAAATTAATAGCACAGTCTTGGCTATCCATCATGCCCCCAACTACAGAAGACTGGATTAGGACAGTGGACAAGCTAGTTTGGCAGAAAAAACAGTCTACATTAGGAGAAATAGATATGAAAAATTTACAAAAATCTGGAGCCCTTGGCTACAATGGTCGGGCATAGCCCCTTTACTCGGTCTTATCCCTGAAAAGAGCCTAAAATATGGGACTATCCATTAGTAAAGTATAGAGGTAAAGGAGATCTAGTGCAATGAGGCTTAATAGCTGATGTGATGCTAGCACTAAAAGATGCCCAGGTAACCTTTTAATACAGCCCATTAACAATGGCGTCCCTAGGGGGGGGGGGGCAGAGGGGGCCCTGACCCCCCCCAACATTATGCTGTGCCCCACCATGTGCCCCCCTCCCCCAATATTTTTTTTTTTTTTTAAACAAAAAATCAATGTGTAAGAGGGAGAGAGTCCCCAGTCAGCTCCTGTGGGTGTTTCCTCCCCCTCCCTCTGCTTGCTGACACTGCATAATGCGAGCACTCACACAGCCACGGCCGCCCGATCTGCTCCTTCCCCGGCATCCTCATTGGCAGGGAGAAGAGCGAGTTGCAGGAAGGACTCCACCAGGACTCTCAGTTACTGAAAAAAGAGACTGATTTCTCCCATCCTTAGGACAGGAGAACCAGCCTGTAAATTCCAAGAGATGCCAGACCAGCGCTGTCAATAGCAGGGGCAGGACAGCAAGAGGAGGCTGGGAAACCCCACAGTGGCAGAACACCAGGGCCCGGAGGCAAGACAACCTTTGCAACCCTGATAGTTCTCCCACTGCTTTGGACCCTTATATTTTCTTGGTATGCTGGTGACATATATCTCTTGTTTTCTGCCACCCTGGGGGACCCCAATACAGTAGGAAAGGAGCTCACTGCAGAACATGTGAAAGGGCCGTTGTGGGGTCGTAGTAAAGGGCCCCAGGATATATATATATATATATTATATATATATATATATATATATATATATGCGTTTTATAGTTGCCCCCCTACTTTTGTCCCTGTCCCCCCATGTGCCCCCCCCTAAATATGAAAGCTGGAGATGCCACTGCCCATTAATAGGGGAGGACGGGAGGGAGAGGGTTGGGGGTAGGGGTGGGGGGAGTAGGTATAGAAGAATTAGAATGCAAAATATTCTTGTAAAAACCTGTGTTGACTGGCTGATGTCTATAAGTGGATGTGAAAATTACAATTCTTTTTTCTTTTTTATCTCCTATTGTAATAAGAAAAATTTAATAAAGAATATTGAATATAAAAAAATAAACCTCTCATCTGTAAGTTGACGAGAGAATGCCATTAGGTCTCTAAAGCTAACTTATCATGGTCTGATCGCCTAGCTTCCTACAAAATGATGGTGCTTCCACAAATACTCTATATTTTGTGATCCCTCCCATCCCACTCCTGTTAACATATTCCAAGTCTCTAACCTCTATGCTCCAACAATATACTTGACAAGAAATGCGGCCTAGATGCTCTCGCACCTGGCTACTTAAACATTGGAAAAAAGATTAATAGATATCAAGGATTACTTTCGGACCACATAGCATGCCCAATTTAATCACCGGTTTAAACCCTCTCCAGAAGTCCTTGGCTAGATATAGAACATGCTCTAGCACCAGCTACTGACCTACTGCTAGCCTATAGGTGGAGGACTCATGCATTAACAAGATTGCTTTTACCTAAAAAATCATCTTTTACTAGCCTGGAGGGCCCTATTAGAGACCCCTATGAATTCTGTTCCGGCCCAGTAATTAATATTACCTATACAAGTTCTAGAATTGTTATTCCTGATGTTTCATTGTCTTGACTGATTACGAATGATATCATGATCTATTATTTAACCACATTTCAAAACCTGCTGGGGCGCTATAAGTGGAATTTTGGCTTCTGAGCCATCATTTTTTCACGCTTCTGGATATTTCACAATTTTTGAGTGGTTATCCCCCTCCTGAAATGAAAATATATTCCAAAATATGGAAATACTTTACTGATAAAAATTCTCCATGTGGGGGCATATCACTTTTCTATGCACTGCTACAAGATAAATTGACCTTTACATCTCCTGCCATAATACAATGGGAACAACATCTCAAACAGCAGTTCACAGATGTTCAATAGCGCAAAGCCTTCGACTCCCTATACGCTATAACACAAACACTTTGAGTTAGCCCAAAAAATAGCACACAGATGGTACTACACTCCAGTACGTATATCTACATTTTCCTCTGGTGGCTCCCCAGTGTGCTGGCGGGAATATGGACAGATAGGATCTCTGTACCAAATACTCTGGGACTGCAAATGTCTAACCAGTTTCTGGCACAAAATATCTAACATTCTATGCAACAACACTGGAAGCCTATCACCCCTAACTCCAGTCCTAATTTAGGAGTGGAACAATGACCAAGAGAATATCGCACCATTATTCTGCATGTCCTACTGGTAGCCAAAACCACTATTGTAATAATTTGGAAATCCCAGCTTTCCCCTAACCCCTCGGAAGTAGTTTCCTTCAAAATCAACTTCTCTTATGCAAAAGCCCTTGCCATAAGTAACAATTCATACTCATCCTTCTCAAAGGTCTGGAAACCTTGGGTAGAGTGGAGCTCTAGTCATAAAAACTAAATTCTGGTCTCAATGTCTTTATACCATGATCCAAATGAGTTGTGCAGTGTTATTCTATTTCTGTTACTACTGTGTTCTATTTGATGCCTCATAATACGTGAGGAATTGGACCTCTTGTACTACCTTCCTTTCTATAATACCTAAGGTCATTGGCATTTACATATGTCTTATCTTATGTATATGTTATAATCTCTAATAAAAATTATTGAAACAAAAAAAAAATATATATGAAGACTCCACACCAATATAAGGATTTACCAATCAAAAGTTGTGTGTAAAATCACCTAAAACCTTACCTTCCCACCCTGAAGCTTGAGGAGGGGCACTTTGATATAGAGAAGATATGCAGTGTATACTGTGGTGATTGGTGGGAATTACTACATTACATTAAAAGAGCATGGTTAAATTGAGCCTTGAGCCCAGGGCTGTGGTTAGAAATCATGGGGCCCCATATAGTCTACCTGACAGGGTAACCTCCCTGAATAATAACAAATTTACATTTTTTTAATTATTTTTTCCAATGTTTAAAAATGTTTTTTTTCCAATTTAAAAAAATGTTTTTTTTACATGTTTTAAATTATTTGTTTGCATTTTTTTCTTACAAACCCTAACATCTCACCTTTGTGGCAGAGAAAGGAGTTGAGGACACAGATTTTTCAATTCCTTTCTCTGTAGCCTTAGTTGCACTGAAGATGAATGAACAGGAGACAGAAGCTCCTGTTCATTCATAAACGGAAGCATAGTAAGCACAGTTTACTATGCTCAGCTATGAATGGACACAGGAGCAATCTGTATCAATCGCTCACTATGTCCAATTCAGAAAAGAAGGGGTTGGTAAAAAAAAAAAAATTACCAGCCCCTTCCTCCCCTTTCCATGCACCTGCCACAGCTGGGGAGAGGGAAGCTGGCAGCATTGCAGGGGGACAAGGAACCCAGGTACACAGGGGGAATCAGATGTGGGTAGCACATGGAGGAGGATCGGTGCAATGGCATGAGAGGACAATTACAGAACAATGCACTGTGTCTGTGTCTCTCACTCCAGCAGCTGAAAGTCGGCAGGAGGGAGAAGGGAAGACACAGGTATAGAAGCAAAAAATTAACAGTATAAATTGACACTAATGCATTTCAAGGACTCTTCTTCAGAGGTCTTCTTCTGGATAACAGATATGCCGCTACATGTAAACCAAGGAATGAATATATAGATGCTGCCACCATGCACATTCCCACCGCCAGACCATGACGGGTACCCCCATGGGCCAGACTACTGAGATCTTCCTTAAAGAACACAAGTTTCAATTTCACCCCATAAAGAAAGGATATATAGAGATTCTTACATTCAAGATGAGTGGCCAGTTCAAAGTTACCGTAAAGACATGCTAAAAGATGCCCCCTCAGATGCAAAAAAGTTTCTGTAAATAGATAGGGAATCTCATAGAGCTGGTAATCTGTGAAGCTACAAAGAGCACAGTGGCAGGCAAGTAAAACTTGAAACCGTAAAACTAATGAGCTACAACAAAAGCAAGGTCCATAAGGGCAGTGTCTTAGCTAAGAGTCCAAATAGTAGATAATTACCTTGGTAGGAATGGATCCATCATACATGGCATCTGGAGAGCTCCAGTGCTAATTGCCTAAATGAGGGACAGATATAAAGGCCAGGAAGGCTTGAAAACCAGCCAATCAGAAAGTAGCCCATTAGCAAGCTAAATCAACAACCAATGAGGTAGTAAATGGGCTACTTATCATGATGTTGGGAGTACCAATGATGTATGGAGATCTCCTGACTGGCATAGCCCCACCCAAGGTGCACAATGGTGACATGTGTCTCGCGGCTTGCAGGTGCACGGGAATGCCTAAGCCAGGCAGGGGGCACGAAGCCAGGTCTGGATAGTAGTACCAGGCCTTGTTAGGGGGAAGATGAGAAAAGGAGGTTATGTTCTGCCCATCGGGGCACGGCGTGCAACCAATGTGGGTGAGACTACACAGCCATCAAAACAAAGCCCAGACAGATCCGACCATAAATGGTCTGAGCTGGTCGGGATGGAAAAGGCAAGAAACAGGGCCATCCCTTAATGGAGAGAGAGTGGCCTCTGTGCACCAGGCAAACCAAGCCAACCATGGAAAAATATTGCCCCAATCTAGCAGGGGGCAGGCAAGCATATAGGGGAGCCTGGAAATGGAGCATACAAAAATATAAATAAAACATCAAAAAACATGTACTACTACTGTATACCATAGTGATCCCTGTAGAAGAAAGGCAGAATAGCCTTTCAAGATCATAGGGCATACAAATGGAATAGGCAGCATGGACAAATCAGGCTCAGTTCAAACAGAGGGTTACTCGACGTGGTGCAATCTAGCTCCTCACATGCTTCATCTAACACTTCTGCTTTTTCCCAAGGTTCCTCTTGGCATAATTAATCATGTAAAAACAAACAACGACCAGTTGGTGATGGGACACAAAAAATGCACCTTGGAACAATCTACCTCGAGTTTCATCCATGATCTATCTTAGGTGGCAGGTAACGCACCTGGTGGTGAACCTTTTTCTAACACCTCTAATCCTTCAAATTCCTTGCAATCTTGCACTACTCGCTTATCTGCTACATCTTCTAGTAATTTCCCCAATACCTCAAAAGGGAGTTTTTTAGTACAGCCGACCGAGGACCTAACTGCACCCCCAATAACCACACAGTAGACATTGCTGGCCCTTATCTCACCAAGGCAGCAAATACATTGAATATTGTTAACTTGTCAATTTACTTCCAAAGAGATTTCTATGAGTTAGTCGATTCAACTTATCTCAAGGGAATTATAACAAAGATCCAATGGGAAATGTCCAAACCACATTTCCCCATACCCCCATCTTCTATTCCTTACTCAAATTACACGAAAATGCCAAATGCCCACTGGGAAGAACAGTAGTGTCAGGTAATGGGTCATTAACAGAGAATTTAGGCCACCTAGTTGATGAACATTTAAGACCACATGTTGTTAGCCTTCCTTATTACATACAAGACACAATTCACCTATTACAAATTATTGAGGGAACAAGTGTATCTCCATCAACCATTCTGGTAGCTATAGATGTCGAAGTGTTATAAAGCTCAATACCACATGACATTTCTTGCACTTGTAAGGTCTTGTCCCAACCCACCTGTTGTGACTGGTGTTACAACAAGTTTGTTGTTGAGTCTCTTGAATTCATGCATTTACCACAATTTTTTTCATGTTCGATGGGTCCCACTTCCTCCAGGTGCAGGGAGTGGTGATGGGGACATGCTGTGCCCCATTGTATATGAACCTGTACCTGGGGGAGTGAGAACATACCCTCTTCAAATCAGAGGAAATGGGCGCTTACGGTGAGCATGTGGCCCTTTGACATCGCTATATCAATGTCGTTTTTGCAGTATGGGATGGCCCAGTTCATTTCCTCCAGGAGTTTTTACTCAAGATAAACAACGATTCATTGAACCTCAGTTTCACCATGACATTTGATATAAAATTGATTCTTTTTTTAGATGTAAGCATGTACTAAGACAATAATGGCTACCTTCGCAGTAGCCTATATTGCAAGCCAACAGCAGGAAATAGTATACTCCATGCCACAAGCTTCCACCCTAACTCATTGGTCATATCAATACCATATAGCCAAATATTTACGCATAACACAGAACTGCTTGGATGAACACGCCTTTGAATTGGTGTCAGGATCCACATGCCAGCAAACAGAATAATTCCTCTGGAAGAACTCCTGGGTACAAGCTAAATTTGATTCCCTTTCATGCTCGTAAGAATTGGGCACTGGCTAATAGATATGCGCAATGCTGCCTTGTCTTCAGCCTCCTGTGTACCTGGTATCCTGTGAACCTGTATGCTGCTTCCAGTTATCAACCAGGCTTGTCTTGACCATTCCCTGAACTCCACCTGCATTGACCTTGGCTAGTCCACTGACCATTCTTCCTTTGGCTTAAGTACCACTGATCGGTTCCAGACCTGGCTTGCCTCCTGACCTCGTTCCTGTCTGTGACCTGTACCTGATTCTTCCCGTCTGTGTATGATCCAGCCTGCCCGACCCTGCTACCCTGCCTGCTGTCACCAGCACCAGCTGCCTGCCTACTTGCTTACTTGCTGAAGCCATCTGATGACTTCTGCCCAGCGAGGAGACCTGCCCTGCTGCTAGCAAGACTTTCAGGCACTCGTGCGACTCTGCACTCCTGCACCTCCTGTCTACACTATCAGGGGCCCCGAGTCAGAGGTGTAAGAGAGGCCTTCATCATCCTATCAGGCTCTGCTACCAGGTATGTGATAGTGCAAGGCAGCCATGTCCAAGCCTCAATGAGGAGCCCTTCCCATGGACGAACTGTGCCATCATCTTACAGCACTCACACAAGCGGTCAAGAGTTTGCAGGAGGGTTACAACCGGCTAGAGGAGCGTGTCTAAGGATTATCTTCACCCACATCAGCTTCTGCCTCGTCTGCATCTGGGGAATCTTCCGCTGCACCTACTGTAGTGATGCTACCACCGGAATCCCGAGTACTGACTCCAGAAAGGTTCTCGGGTGACCGCAGCAAGTACAGGACTTTCCATAATGCTTGCGAACTGTACTTTGCATTACAGCCCCGAATTTTTCACTTGAAGCTACCAAGATGGGATATTTAATTTCCCTTCTGCAAGGTGAACCCCAGTCCTGGGCCCATCGTTTACTTGAACAGAAGAACTCATGCCTATTAAATCTGACTTTATACTTCGAAGTCATGGCCCAGCTATATGAGGACCCCCAGAGAATTTCAACAGCCGAGGCTGCTCTCCATTCGCTCCAGCAAGGCCGCAGAGCGGCTGAGGACTATGTAATGGACTTTAGATGCTGAAGCTCAGATACCAACTGGAATGATGCTGCCCTCCGTACCAATTCCGGTTGGGCTTATCTGAACCACTAAAGGATGAGTTGACCCATGTGGGAGTTCCCGGTTCTCTGGAAGCCTTGATAAACCTGGCAGTCCAGAATATTAGATGTCTGAGAGAACGCAGGACAGAGAGGTCTGCCGGGCAGTTCCGGCCTGTATGGATGATGCCACCAGTTTACAGTCCTCCAAGTCCAGCACCATCGCCCTCAGGCACACCTGCTCCTGACTCTCCAGAAGTAATGCAGCTCAGCATGCTTCATCCTTCGCTCTCTCCAGAGGAACACCAGCATCGTCGACAGAACAACCTGTGTCTATACTGTGGGGAGAATGGCCATTATGTGAAGACCTACCTAGCTAAGATTCGGAGGTGCCTGACCCTTTCTTCTGCCAACCAGTCATTGCTGTCTCACCTGGCTATCCAGATCTCATTGCAGCTTCCGGAAGGGGTTATCCAAGCACCCGCTATCATTGATTCTGGAGCCTGCAGCTGCTTCATTGACTTGGCATTTTCCATGCAACACAAGGTTCCCCTGCAGCCAAGATCTCTCGGACTTTTGATTCACGTGGCGGATGGGTCATGCATTAAGTTTGGGCCTGTCACCCAAGAGACTGTTCCATTACCTGCTATTATATCCAGTGTTCACAAAGAACTGTTACGTCTGGACGCCATAGCTTTAACCTTGTTCCCTGTCATCTTGGGTATGCCATGGCTACAGGCGCACAATCCCAGCATTAATTGGGGTATGGGAAGAATCAAATTCTTGTCACCCTATTGTTGACAGCATTGCTTTTCCAAGCCACAAGCTCACCTGTCTTCATTGCTGTGTATGGACTCTAATGCCGAAGCATGGTCATCTGTTCCTGCACCTTAGTGTGACTTCTTGGATGTGTTTAGTAAGAAATGTGCAGAGACTCTTCCTCCCCACAGACCTTACGATTGCCCGATTGAGCTTCTTCCAGGGGCCGAAATACCAATCGAGCGAATCTTCCCTTTAACAGAACTTGAACTTGCAATGCTAAAAGAATATATTGATGACAGCCTGAGGAAAGGTTTTATTGGCCCCTCCACATCCCCAGCTGGAGCGGGGACTTTCTTTGTCGAAAAGAAGGACCATTCCCTTCGTCCTTGTGTGGACTACCGTGATCTGAACAAAATCACGATCAAGAACTGTTATCCCTTACCCTTGGTGCCAGGGCTTTTTCAGAGACTCCGTTCTGCCATAATTTTCACGAAACTGGACCTACATGGGGCATACAATTTGGTGCATATTCGTGAGGGTGACGAATGGAAGACTGCATTTCGCACCCGATTTGGGCACTTTGAGTGCTTAGTAATGCCCTTTGGACTTTGCTATGCCCCAGCAACATTTCAGCACTTTATCAATTACATTTTCCAGGATTACTTGGATTTATTCGTCATCGCGTACCTAGATGACATTTTGATGTTTCCTGCTACCTTGAAGGCTCATCAGGGACATATCAGAAATGTTTTGGCTCGACTCAGACAGCATGGCCTATACGCAAAACCCGAAAAATGTGAGTTTGAGCGCCAGAGTATCCAGTTCCTGGGTCTAATCCTTTCCACATAAGGCATAAAAATGGACCCCCAGAAGGTTTCTGCCATTTTGGACTGGTCGGCTCCCACAGACAAGAAAGGGTTACAGCGGTTTGTAGGATTTGCAAATTTTTATAGAAAGTTTATCAAGGGATTCTCTGCAATTATTTTCCCTATTACTCAACTGACAAAACAATGCAAGCGGTTCCATTGGACTTCTGAGGCACAGTCTGCATTTGAATCTTTGGAAGGACTCTTTACTTCTGAACCTGTACTCCGGCACCCACACCCTGCTCTACCATACGTCCTGGAAGTAGATGCTTCAGAAACAACAATAGGGGCAGTTCTGTCCTAACGTCAAGGGGCCAAGGCCTTACTACACCCTGTTGCATTCTTCTCACGCAAGCTGTCTCCTGCAGAAAAGAACTATGACGTTGGAGACCGTGAGCTCTTGGCGATTCAAGCAGATCTTGAAGAATGGGGATACCTGTTGGAAGGGGCAGCTTACCCGATCTTAATATACACTGACCACAAGAATCTGGAATATTTGCAAGCCACAAGATGCCTGAAACCACGGCAGGCCAGGTGGGCATTATTTTTCTCAAGATTTGCTTTACATATAACTTACAGGCCATGGTCAAAGAACACAAAACCGGATGCCCTTTCCCGCATGTTTGGTGATTCAGAAGAACCTGCTCCACCAGATACCATCCTATCTTCTGGGAACTTTCCTCTGTTGCAGGGAGACCTATTGTCACAGATCAAGCAAGCATCTATAGAAATCTCACCACCTTCTGAGATGACGCTGCAAGTAAAGGATGGACTGTTATGGCGTGAGGGTAACATTTTTGTACCTGAAAACTTGCGAGTCACTGCTCTTGATCTTTGCCATGACCATGCCCTTGCAGGACATTTTGGAATTTACAAAACTTCCGAACTCCTGCTGCGTACCTTTTAGTGGCCCTGCCTAAAGGAAGATTGTACAAAGTATGTTGAGACCTGCCTTACGTGTATCAGGAACAAGACCAGCAGGACTAAGTCTTGGGGTGTGCTGAAACCTTTGCCGATTCCGGATAGACCTTGAAAAATGATTTTGATAGACTTCATTGTTGAGCTCCCTCCATCTGAAGATCACATTGCTATCTTTGTGGTCGTGGACCGTTTATCAAAGATGGCACATTTCGTACCCATGGGTACACCATCAGCTTTGGAGACAGCATGAATCTTTATAAAAGAAAAAGTGCGATTGCATGCACTTCCTGTTAATATTGTGTCGGATCGCGGGGTTCAGTTTACATCTAGGCTTTGGAGAGCTTTGTGTGAAACCCAGAAGATCGAGCTGTCTTTCTCCTCAGCATACCACCCACAGATCAATGGTCAAACTGAAAGGACCAATCAGACATTGGGACACTATTTTCGCTGCTTTTCTTCCTTTTCGCAGAATGATTGGGTGTCACTGTTACCACTAGCTGAGTTTGCATATAACAATTCTGAACATTCTGCCATTAATCATGCTCCGTTTTTTGCCAACTATGGGTTTCACCCTTCATTCCTGACCACCTCAACTCCTAAATGTCCAATTCCAGCTGTTCAAGATACAGTGAACTTCCTCAGCTCTAATAATCAGCTGCTACAAGAAACTATGGCTAAGACACAAGAAGACTATAAAAGGTCTTTTGATAATAAGAGGCTGGGAGATCTAATTTAGCCGGCCCATCTAGGATATTGGTCCCTAAATATGTGGGACCATTTAACGTGAAGAAAAGAATCAATGATGTTGCTTATGAGTTGGTGTTACCAGATTATCCTGTCTTTCATATAACTTTACTGAAACCTACAGTGCCGGACACATTTCCTGAATGAAATAGTGGTCCTCCTAAGCCAGTAATGGTGAATGGTGAAGAGCAATACGAAGTAGAGGCAATCATGGATTGCAAGAAAAGACAGAACCAGGTCCAGTACCTGGTCAAGTGAAAAGTATACAGACCTGAGGAGTATTCTTGGGAACCTGAGAGCAATATCCATGCTGAGAGACTTATCCAAGCATTCAGCCGTAATCATCCAGAGAAACTAGCTCAGTTGGGCAGCTGGAGGCTGCCCATTGGGAGGGGGCAATGTCAGGATGCACATGCCAGCAAACAGAATAATTCCTCTGGAAGAACTCCTGGGCACAAGCTAAAACTGATTTTCTTCATGCTCGTCAGAATTTGGCACTGGCTAATAGATATGCGCATGCGTGAACTGGCGTGCATACACGAGCCGTCGAACATCCCGTGCACCTGTGACAGATGCTGGCGCCAAACAGACTATTTAAACCCAGCCAGTGCTCAGAATCAATGCTGCCTTGTCTTCAGCCTCCTGTGTACCTGGTATCCTGTCAACCTGTATCCTGCTTCCAGTTATCAACCTGGCTTGCCTTCACCATTCCCTGAACTCCACCTGCATCGACCTCGGCTAGTCCATTAACCATTCTTCGGTCCGCTCATTTGGCTCCAGTTCCACTGATCAGTTCCAGACCCGGCTTGTCTCCTGACCTCGTTCCTGTCTGTGACCTGTACCCAATTCTTCCTGTCTGTGCATAACCCGACCTGCCTGACCCTGCTACCCTGCCTGCTGTCACCAGCACCAGCTGCCTGCCTACTTGCTGATGCCATCTGATGACTTCTCCTGCCCAGCGAGGACACCTGCCCTGCTGCTAGCAAGACTTCCAGGCACTTGTGTGACTCTGCACTCCTGTGCCTCCTGTCTACACTATCAGGGGCCCGAGTCAGAGGTGTAAGAGAGGCCTCCCTCATCCTATCAGGCTCTGCTACCAGGTACGTGATAATTGGAAGCAGATCAACTTAGAGCTTGCTTACTCCTAAGAGGCTTTTCCTCCACATGCCTCAAAAAGTCATATAGACTGGCTCTAAGTAAACCTAGGCAACAACTGATACACAGAGACATCAAAAAGTACTCCAATTCGGCTGATCACCAAATTCTCTAACCAACATTTCCAATTGAAAAAGATCATTCAAAAATACTGGTACCTTTTAACTATAGATCCTACTGTAGGATCTCTGGTCCCCAGCTCACCCGTCATTACTTTCAGATGAATTGGATCAAAGATCATCTTGATCATAGCGAGTATAATCAGGAAGGGGAAAATTTTTTTATCCCCCCTATTGTTGTCCTCCCTATTTAAACCGAGACATTACGCAAAACTATAAAACCAAAGATTTGTCACGTACCTGATTGGAGGCCGAAGTGCTGAGAGGGCTCCCCTTGTGGCTAAGTGCAGCGCACCCCTGAAGGTGGAACAGGAGATGCAGTGCACAAGGAAGCATAGGTTGCCAGTAGTGTTCTGAAGAGCTGGAAGGTGGACCACCAGATGGAGGCTGGAACAGGCAGGATGTGCTGTAAGACAGATGTCCCTCAGAAGCTCCAGGTGTACTTGGCAACAGGGCACACAGGAAGTGGTAATGGAAGCCATGCTAGTGGTCATGCACAGTGGATCAGTCAGTAGCGGAGGCAAGTAGCAGAAACAGGAACAGGCCGAGGACATACACAGGTGGGCAGATAGATAGTAGCAAGGTCCGTAATCCAAGGCCTGGGTCATACACATATAAAACCTAGGGGAGGGGGGAAAAAGGGGGAACATGCAAGTATACCACTAGTACATGGTTAAATACATTAAACAACCAGTGTTAAATCCTTCACCCGTTAGGGTTTTGTTGCTGTAACCATAGGCATATAAATAAAGAAGGGGAGGGAAAAGGGGAATTTAGCCCAATGGGGATGGGCTAGAAAAGGGGTTACAATTAGCAACAAATATCAATCATGAGGATTATGCAAAAAGAACAACTTTATTTCTATAACAGTTGTGAAAGTTAATTCAAGATTATTGTTTAAAGTGCAGTCTATTAAAACAGATTGATTTCAATCAGACATGGAACAAAATTGTCACAGACAATTCAAACATACAGGACAAACATAAAACAATACATATACCACTGGCCAAGTCCGGACATATTGTTTTAGTCCACTGCTACCATGTTCCAAGTATCAATTAAATTGGATGGGATGGGATCAAATGTGTTCCCTGTTATATGAATTATTAAATGGTCAGCAGTGGGCTAATTCAATTAGGGAGTGGGGAGAAGGAAGAGAAAGTGAGCATGTGCTTGTCAGAAAGAAAAATAATAAACAGAAGGAAATTCATCATATGTTCATTATTAATGATGAAAGCTAGTAACCAACAGTGGCAAGCTGTATATTCATCCTTTTGATGAGGGCTGAGGGTAAAAGGTTAGGGCAGACAAAAAACACACCAGCAGAGTCGTGAGTGGATTCCCTCCAAGCTACGGTTGTCTGTAGATGGCTGCAAGTTTATTCAAGTATATATCCACAAGTTCAATCATTTACTACTTGGGACAAATAACAAGGGCACTCACATGAGTGTAGACAGATAGGCCGCACACCCCAAAATTGCAAAAAACTATACGAGAACCCCCTAACGGGGCTTTAAAGCAGCCAGAAAAATGCAATATTCATGGTTGAAAAAATTCAATCTTATTAATACAAAAAGTATATAAATAGCATAATATAAAAATCACTGAGGATAGGTACTGACTAGTCGAGTCATCACATGATCTGAGTATGGCATACCATTATAATAGACAAAGCATACAATTAGACCAAGCTCTAGGCACAATGCATTAAATGGCGACCAAGGTTGTCTTTAAAGTAAATTCTTAAAAGCAGTGGCAACAGATATTGCCTGTGATACCATACATGTATGTGGGGTAACAGAAGTTGTATACGTTAATCCTGACGCATTTCGACCCTGCCCGGGTCCTCTTCAGAGGATAGTTGCCCCCTATGAAAAAGGTCAACATGTGTCAGACATAGCATCAAGACCAATAGTACCAGACTTATGTACTTGCACCATCGTATTAAAGTTGTTCAATTCATATAGTTACCTATTGTAGAAATTATGATGTTTCCACGTGCAGTTTAAGTATTGTAAGTTGTTATATTTTTATTTTTAGGTGGTGCAGTTTCTCCTTAGCTCCCCTGTCTCCCCCGCGTTAGAGCAGCTCCCAGGAGAGCGGGCGGTGGGCCAAGTGTGTCTTGCGAGGGATCACATCTGACAACCCCCGTGTAGGGCGGGGAAGTTTTAGGGAAGGAGGGGCAGCGAACAACCCGAAAGGCACCTAAAGGGGGATGTAGGTTATTGCCAAAAGTAAAAAGAAAGGGGTATAAAGTGTTACATGCTGAAGAGCAAAAAGTCACTAGATTACTCTACACAGATTGGAAGGTTTCCCAGCTGTGGAAATTTATAGAGAAGTTGGATGGTGGGTACAAGGGTGTGCAGAGGGCATAGCTAGGGGAAAAGAAAAGAAGTAGGAAAAGAAAAATTTAGAAAATGTGGGAGGAAATGGGGAAGCGGAAAAAACAGAAAAATAGGAAAGACAGTGAAAAAAGGAGTGAGAGAAAGGAAATAACCCAACGCAGTGTAAGTGTAAATAGAAAAAGTAGAAGATAGCACATGCCCTGCTGCCAATTAGTTCCCATGTACCATAGTAAGTGTATACCAAGAGCAATAGGCAAAAGCACCGACGAAACCTCCAGTGAATGGACGAGGAGGAATGAGGGGGGGGGGGAGAGGGGGAAGAGGAAGGGAAAATCAACCAGGGAGGAGTGGTGGAGAGTGAATGGAATGAATGGTGTGGAAAAGGGGAGAAATTGGGGAGGGGAAAAAGGAAAGAAAGGAAAGGGGTTGGAGGGTGAAGTGAAAACAAAGTGAAGGACGGTTAGGGACTGGGGAAAGGAAGGAAGGGGAGAGAGATGACCTGAAAGTGCAAGTGGGGTGGAAAATGAGGTGTGAGGCGTGGATGAATGGAGAGGAAAAGGGGAAAGGGGGGGGAAGGGGAGTTGGGGGTGTGGGGGTGTGTGGGGGTGGGGGGCGGGAGGGGAAGGTGGGGGGGAGAGAAAAGACACACATGTGGGGGCAGAGGTGAATGAGCCATGTGAAACAAATGTGCAAAAAACTATCAACAAAGGTGAACAAACAGTGAGAGTGGCGTGCAGTGTAGGAAAATACAAAGGAGGTGTCGGGACTGTTTACCTAATTTGGCTGAGCTGAATGGAATATTCTGAATGCTGAAAGAATTTAATTAATTAAGATTATGGATGAATCTGACAGGGTCAACAATAATTTAAAAAGAACCAAGTCATTGAAAAAGTATCACATTCATTCCATTGGTGCTTACCGATGTTTGCTGTCAGTCTGTGTGACCTGTCTTCAGTTAGGCAGACGTCCAATGAGTGTTCCCTGGTGGTTCCCATATTTATAGGGAGTGCCAATTGGCTAACTCCCTTCAGGTGTTGATATGCCCAGCATCCCTCCCCTTCCCCCTCCATCGGGGGAAAGGAGCGGCACAGCGGTGCGCCCCGGTGTGGTCCCCCCGGCGTTCCGGAAAGGAATACACCTCCGGGCGTCCCAGTCGCTTCCGCCACAACTGCGCAGGCGCCGCTACATCACGCGCACGTGCCCTAGGGCGCGCGCTCGTGAGTGCGGCGTCCGGAAGGGATCCGGGACGCCGCTGGAAGGGAGAGAAACATCCCACTCAAGTGAGGCCACCTAGTGGGCATGTTGGGAGACGCGGGCCCCAGCGTCTCCTGTCTCACCCTGCCAGGAAGACACTAAAGGAGGTCCACCCCCACCCCCAGAGGGGAGACACAAACACTGAGGGAGGCAAGGGGAACATGGAGCCATTCTGCCACCAATATGTTATTGGACAGAAATAGTGATAGTAATAATGGGGCATAGCATTAATCATTTATATACCCTATCTGGTGGTGCTGAATACATAGTCTGTGTACCGTAGGCTGACTGCTAACTGGCCGTCTTAGGTGCATCCTGTCATCCGTGGCATCGTATGCCTTGGCATGATTGCACAGTTACAAAAGCAATGATTTATTACAACCTGCGCAATCAGAATGGACTTACAATAAAAGAACTCCGAGCTATTTAAGGCTAGATCTAACAAGGGGTAGAACGATACAAAGCATATGATCCATTTTATTGATCAGTAGTGTGCACATTTAATATGCATCTCGTACATCTGAGCATAATAGAAAACAGGGGTAATCATGATAACTTTGGTAGTTATGTGTGGGGAAAACCAGGCAGCGATGTATACAGGTCTAGGAGACGCAGTATTCAGAAAAAAAAAAAATAAATAAAAAATACTCTCACTGTTTGTTCACCTTTGTTGATAGTTTTTTGCACATTTGTTTCACATGGCTCATTCACCTCTGCCCCCACATGTGTGTCTTTTCTCTCCCCCCCACCTTCCCCTCCCGCCCCCCACCCCCACACACCCCCACACCCCCAACTCCCCTTCCCCCCCCCTTTCCCCTTTTCCTCTCCATTCATCCACGCCTCACACCTCATTTTCCACCCCACTTGCACTTTCAGGTCATCTCTCCCCCCTTCCTTCCTTTCCCCAGTCCCTAACCGTCCTTCACTTTGTTTTCACTTCACCCTCCAACCCCTTTCCTTTCTTTCCTTTTTCCCCTCCCCCATTTTTTCCCCTTTTCCACACCATTCATTCCATTCACTCTATACCACTCCTCCCTGGTTGATTTTCCCTTCCTCTTCCCCCTCTCCCCCCCCCCTCATTCCTTCTCGTCCATTCACTGGAGGTTTCGTCGGTGCTTTTGCCTATTGCTCTTGGTATACACTTACTATGGTACATGGGAACTAATTGGCAGCAGGGCATGTGCTATCTTCTACTTTGTCTATTTACACTTACACTGCGTTGGGTTATTTCCTTTCTCTCACTCCTTTTTTCACTGTCTTTCCTATTTTTCTGTTTTTTCCGCTTCCCCATTTCCTCCCACATTTTCTACATTTTTCTTTTCCTCCTTCTTTTCTTTTCCCCTAGCTATGCCCTCTGCACACCCTTGTACCCACCATCCAACTTCTCTATAAATTTCCACAGCTGGGAAACCTTCCAATCTGTGTAGAGTAATCTAGTGACTTTTTGCTCTTCAGCATGTAACACTTTATACCCCTTTCTTTTTACTTTTGGCAATAACCTACATCCCCCTTTAGGTGCCTTTCGGGTTGTTCGCTGCCCCTCCTTCCCTAAAACTTCCCCGCCCTACACGGGGGTTGTCAGATGTGATCCCTCGCAAGACACACTTGGCCCACCGCCCGCTCTCCTGGGAGCTGCTCTAACGCGGGGGAGACAGGGGAGCTAAGGAGAAACTGCACCACCTAAAAATAAAAATATAACAACTTACAATACTTAAACTGCACGTGGAAACGTCATAATTTCTACAATAGGTAACTATATGAATTGAACAACTTTAATACGATGGTGCAAGTACATAAGTCTGGTACTATTGGTCTTGATGCTATGTCTGACACATGTTGACCTTTTTCATAGGGGGCAACTATCCTCTGAAGAGGACCCGGGAAGGGTCGAAACGCGTCAGGATTAACGTATACAACTTCTGTTACCCCACATACATGTATGGTATCACAGGCAATATCTGTTGCCACTGCTTTTAAGAATTTACTTTAAAGACAACCTTGGACGCCATTTAATGCATTGTGCCTAGAGCTTGGTCTAATTGTATGCTTTGTCTATTATAATGGTATGCCATACTCAGATCATGTCATGACTCGACTAGTCAGTACCTATCCTCAGTGATTTTTATATTATGCTTTTTATATACTTTTTGTATTAATAAAATTGAATTTTTTCAACCATGAACATTGCATTTTTCTGGCTGCTTTAAAGCCCCGTTAGGGGGTTCTCGTATAGTTTTTTGCAATTTTGGGGTGTGCGGCCTATCTGTCTACACTCATGTGAGTGCCCTTGTTATTTGTCTCGATTTTCCTTTTGGTGGTTAAACACCTTCCCCCGCCTTTTTGGCACTCGAGTCTAGACATGAACTGCGAACTGGCTGTTTAACCGGTATTTACGATCCTGGTATATGGTTCTTTCTTCTTTATCTTGTGTATTTCACGTGTATATTATTGTAACACTCAGTTTATCCACTAACAGATTGCATTTTGAGATTTAAAATGAGCAAATTTATAGGGACCGATTGGGCTAATTTAATGTCTCAGTATGAGAACTCCTTCGAACAGGGTGATCAAAAAACCCTGTCGATCACGACACTATTTCAAAAACTGACCAAGGTACTCAAGAGGAAATCTGCCCTCTTTTGGCATGTCAAGAGTTTTGGCAGATACCTCGAGGAACAAATTAATCCTTATGGATTACGCGTTCAAATCTTCCCAAACATTGATTTAATAAGTGAGGAGTGTAAGGCCGAGTGGGAAGCCAACCTCAAGTCATGCTCCAGGGAGATGATGTCGATTCTATCTAGGGAATATGGCAAACAGCTTGCCCTCCTAGATGGCATCATCAGTAAACTGGAACAAACACTGAATCAATATGCCCAACACCCCCTCTTTGCTGAATCTCAAATTCGTCTGGAGGAAAATCTCTCGACGTTTAACAAAAACATTCTGCGCAATAAAGAAATGCAATTCTGGAGGGACAAACATGCTTTTTCGAAGGGATATGCCTACAGATGGAGAAACTATGGGTCACCATCTAACAATCAATCACGTCAGGAACCCAAAAACAAAAAGAATACTCCAACTTCAAAATCTCGGGGATTTTCTGACCACGAACCTGAACGTAAAAACTCCTCTCAACGTAATCAGGTGCGGAGTAAAACACAACAGAAAAGGGATCGCAGTTTCAGGAATTCTCCAGAACACGACCCTAAAAAACGCGCGATGGATACTGTTTCTACACAAGCAGGCCCTCATGATGCCCAACCTGGCCGCAGTGCGACAAATGACGGCACTGCAGAGGCGGGCGGGGTAATATCCTTTGAATCTAACAGCAATATTGTACCCACGCAGGAATTCCCAAAACACCCCACTCCCTCTGTGGGCCCAAATAAAGTAGCTTCACAAAAAGCTTTAAACTCCTCCCGGGGACCAGCGTCCCCACAGACCCACAAAACAGGCAAGGGTTTGGACCCCTTTGTGGTGCGGATACAACAAACCACCTAAGTGTAGTTAACTTATCCTCCACCAACTTGTCACCTAGTGAGATACAACTTTTGTCCCGTGGATTAACGTTCTGTCCGGAACAACATTTCGATGTCTTCGAAACAATTACTGATTTACAACTCTTTGCACGCAGGTTATTACTTAAATACCTGCATGCAAGGGATGATTTGGAAGGTGATGCTGTGGATGGGCCTCCTCTTAGTATGAAGGAATGTAGAGCCTTACGAGACCTAACTCTCCTTTATCAAGAAAACAACACAGTGGATCTAATAGATCAAATCGATCTAGACACCTTACTGCAGGAGGTTGACAGATCGACCCCGAATCCCCTTACGATGTTTAAAAAGGCCTCCACTACATTTCCCTCGTCAAGTATTAATTCCAACGTTGCAGTATTTTTAAGGCAGACCATCCGTGACATATCCAAACTACCACAAACTCATTCTAAACCGGCTAACCTTTCTCATGAGGAAAACGCAGCTCTCCAAAGCCTCATAAAAAATCCTACAATCGTGATAAAACCCTCAGACAAGGGAGGCAACGTAGTCGTCATGAATAACGACGACTATGTTTCAATGTGCCTGGACATACTAAAAAACAAAGAATGGTACAAAGTAATCTCAGCCCTCAACATCAATCAATATAATTCCAGCTTTTATAATATGATTGACCGGGCATTCCGTAGAGGGGAAATCACCAGGAATATCTATGAATTTATCAGAACTCCACACCCCAGGGTGGCTACTTTTATAGTCTACCCAAGATACATAAAAATCCGATCAAACCCACAGGCCGCCCCATTGTCTCAGGCAATGGGGCTATATCTGAAAACCTAAGCCATGTCATAGATGCACATTTGCAACCCCTCGTTCTGGCCTTGCCCTCCTTCGTCAAGGACACAATACAATTCTTGCAACTCATCAGCGATCTGAGGCTACCTAAGAATGCGATTCTGGTGACTATAGATGTTGAGGCGCTGTACAGCAGCATTCCCCATTCCAAGGGGCTGGCTGCTGTGCAAAGAACCTTGCAACACTATTCTCAATATGATTCGGCTTTGTTAGGTTTTATTTTGAATGGTCTGCATTTTATACTGCATCACAACTACTTTTGTTTTGACAACTCCCACTACCTCCAGGTGCAGGGGTGGCTATGGGGACCTGTTGTGCCCCCTCATATGCCAACCTGTACCTGGGGGAGTGGGAGAAGTCCCTCCTCGGCGACGAGGAGCTTGTTGAATACACCAGCCATATAACCAAATGGCTGAGGTATATCGACGACGTCTTCGTCGTCTGGGAGGGACCTGAGACCAAGTTACTTGAATTTTTCAATAGAATCAATGTGAACGACCGAAATCTGAAGTTCACAATGACCCATGATCTCCACAGCGTCACCTTCCTAGATGTCTCAGTTTCGACCACGGCAGAAGGACATCTCTCCAGCACTTTGTTTCATAAGACAACTGCTGGAAATACGGTCCTTCATTTTGATAGTTTCCATCCGATCCCATTGAAAAACTCGATCCCGTACGGACAGTATCTGCGCCTTTGGCGCAACTGTTCCAGCGACACTCTATTCATTAAGGAAGCAGAGGGGCTTCAAAATCGACTGTTAGCAAGGGGCTACAGTAGATCCTGTCTCAAAAAAGCTTACAATCAGGCTATTGGACACTCAAGATCTCAGCTACTTTTTAAATCCAAACCCTCCCCAAGCCCGGGATGCAACCCTACCCGGATTACCATGCGCTATTCCCATCAACATCAGGCTATCAGAAAGATTATAGAACGTCATTGGAGTATCCTCACCGATGACCCCAAGCTACGTGAATTTGTTCAAGATAGACCCATTATAACATACAAAAGAGCTATGTCACTGCGGGACCAGCTTGTCCGCAGTGAATATACCAATGATAACAACAGATTTAAACACTGTTCCACAGTGGGTTCCTTCCCATGTGGACACTGTTCATATTGCTCACTCATCAAACAGGATAAAATCTTCGTTCTGCCGAACGGCAATACATTTACACCTAAACAGTTTGTAAATTGCCGCACTCGCGGTATTGTATACTTGATGGAATGTGAGTGTGGTGCATACTATGTGGGGAACACCAGGCAGGAATTCTGGAAACGCATCTCCCAACATGTCTACAGTATGGAGGTGGGGAACCCATACCTCCCCATTGGGAGGCATATAATCTTCACACACAATTACAAAGTTCCCAAAGTTACCTTCGTGGCCCTCTATAGAATAAACATCCCAAACAGAGGTGGCGACTGGAATAAGTCTCTGCTGCAAAAAGAGCAGAGATGGATATTCCAGTTACAAGCCACCTCTCCACCAGGTTTAAATGAATCAATTTAATTCGCCCCCTTTTTGCAAGGTTTTTCATCGGGGAAAACACAATGACCTCCACCTGTCCCCTTTTTTTTTTTTTTATTATATTATATTTTTTATTTATTTTTATTTTTTCTGAATACTGCGTCTCCTAGACCTGTATACATCGCTGCCTGGTTTTCCCCACACATAACTACCAAAGTTATCATGATTACCCCTGTTTTTTATTATGCTCAGATGTATGAGATGCATATTAAATGTGCACACTACTGATCAATAAAATGGATCATATGCTTTGTATCGTTCTACCCCTTGTTAGATCTAGCCTTAAATAGCTCGGAGTTCTTTTATTGTTTCAATATCTAAGATCATGCAATTTTGTCCTTTTCTTTGTTTTTGTTTATATACCATTCTGATTGCGCAGGTTGTAATAAATCATTGCTTTTGTAACTGTGCAATCATGCCAAGGCATACGATGCCACGGATGACAGGATGCACCTAAGACGGCCAGTTAGCAGTCAGCCTACGGTACACAGACTATGTATTCAGCACCACCAGATAGGGTATATAAATGATTAATGCTATGCCCCATTATTACTATCACTATTTCTGTCCAATAACATATTGGTGGCAGAATGGCTCCATGTTCCCCTTGCCTCCCTCAGTGTTTGTGTCTCCCCTCTGGGGGTGAGGGTGGACCTCCTTTAGTGTCTTCCTGGCAGGGTGAGACAGGAGAAGCTGGGGCCCGCGTCTCCCAACATGCCCACTAGGTGGCCTCACCTGAGTGGGATGTTTCTCTCCCTGCCAGCGGCGTCCCGGATCCCTTCCGGACGCCGCACTCACGAGCGCGCGCCCTAGGGCACGTGCGCGTGATGTAGCGGCGCCTGCGCAGTTGCGGCGGAAGCGACGGGGACGCCCGGAGGTGTATTCCTTTCCGGAACGCCGGGGGGACCACACCGGGGCGCACCGCTGTGCCGCTCCTTTCCCCCGATGGAGGGGGAAGGGGAGGGATGCTGGGCATATCAACACCTGAAGGGAGTTAGCCAATTGGCACTCCCTATAAATATGGGAACCACCAGGGAACACTCATTGGACGTCTGCCTAACTGAAGACAGGTCACACAGACTGACAGCAAACATCGGTAAGCACCAATGGAATGAATGTGATACTTTTTCAATGACTTGGTTCTTTTTAAATTATTGTTGACCCTGTCAGATTCATCCATAATCTTAATTAATTAAATTCTTTCAGCATTCAGAATATTCCATTCAGCTCAGCCAAATTAGGTAAACAGTCCCGACACCTCCTTTGTATTTTCCTACACTGCACGCCACTCTCACTGTTTGTTCACCTTTGTTGATAGTTTTTTGCACATTTGTTTCACATGGCTCATTCACCTCTGCCCCCACATGTGTGTCTTTTCTCTCCCCCCCACCTTCCCCTCCCGCCCCCCACCCCCACACACCCCCACACCCCCAACTCCCCTTCCCCCCCCTTTCCCCTTTTCCTCTCCATTCATCCACGCCTCACACCTCATTTTCCACCCCACTTGCACTTTCAGGTCATCTCTCCCCCCTTCCTTCCTTTCCCCAGTCCCTAACCGTCCTTCACTCTGTTTTCACTTCACCCTCCAACCCCTTTCCTTTCTTTCCTTTTTCCCCTCCCCCATTTTTTCCCCTTTTCCACACCATTCATTCCATTCACTCTCCACCACTCCTCCCTGGTTGATTTTCCCTTCCTCTTCCCCCTCTCCCCCTCCCCTCATTCCTCCTCGTCCATTCACTGGAGGTTTCGTCGGTGCTTTTGCCTATTGCTCTTGGTATACACTTACTATGGTACATGGGAACTAATTGGCAGCAGGGCATGTGCTATCTTCTACTTTGTCTATTTACACTTACACTGCGTTGGGTTATTTCCTTTCTCTCACTCCTTTTTTCACTGTCTTTCCTATTTTTCTGTTTTTTCCGCTTCCCCATTTCCTCCCACATTTTCTACATTTTTCTTTTCCTCCTTCTTTTCTTTTCCCCTAGCTATGCCCTCTGCACACCCTTGTACCCACCATCCAACTTCTCTATAAATTTCCACAGCTGGGAAACCTTCCAATCTGTGTAGAGTAATCTAGTGACTTTTTGCTCTTCAGCATGTAACACTTTATACCCCTTTCTTTTTACTTTTGGCAATAACCTACATCCCCCTTTAGGTGCCTTTCGGGTTGTTCGCTGCCCCTCCTTCCCTAAAACTTCCCCGCCCTACACGGGGGTTGTCAGATGTGATCCCTCGCAAGACACACTTGGCCCACCGCCCGCTCTCCTGGGAGCTGCTCTAACGCGGGGGAGACAGGGGAGCTAAGGAGAAACTGCACCACCTAAAAATAAAATATAACAACTTACAATACTTAAACTGCACGTGGAAACGTCATAATTTCTACAATAGGTAACTATATGAATTGAACAACTTTAATACGATGGTGCAAGTACATAAGTCTGGTACTATTGGTCTTGATGCTATGTCTGACACATGTTGACCTTTTTCATAGGGGCAACTATCCTCTGAAGAGGACCCGGAAAGGGTCGAAACGCATCAGGATTAACGTATACAACTTCTGTTACCCCACATACATGTATGGTATCACAGGCAATATCTGTTGCCACTGCTTTTAAGAATTTACTTTAAAGACAACCTTGGTCGCCATTTAATGCATTGTGCCTAGAGCTTGGTCTAATTGTATGCTTTGTCTATTATAATGGTATGCCATACTCAGATCATGTCATGACTCGACTAGTCAGTACCTATCCTCAGTGATTTTTATATTATGCTATTTATATACTTTTTGTATTAATAAAATTGAATTTTTCAACCATGAACATTACATTTTTCTTCTGGCTGCTTTAAAGCCCCGTTAGGGGGTTCTCGTATAGTCATTTACTACTTGGTACCAAAAAAACGCCAAAAGGTTCCACTGGTCGCATTAGCGGTTTATGCACTGGTATTTAGCTCTAATAATCATAGAGCTAATCATAAGTATTAGGACATGGTAGTCATTCAATGGTATATATCTGAGGCACACGGCATAATTCAATCACGATTGCAAGCATGCTTAATATCGATAGTATGACAGGTGTTTTAGCCTGAATAATGGTACATTACCACCCCGTTCGAAGGCTGCACTGTCAGTAGCTTTCCGCGGCTCCTATGTATGATTAGTCCCTTATCTCATTGGTAATGTACGATAGTGTACAGTGGGGAGAAGGTAAATCTCATTCACCGCCTGTTGCCACAACGGCTAGTAAGTGCTTATGTCCGGTCGGTTATTTGTAATCATTGCTGCTGTCAATCTCGTAAGCCATGGCAATCGTGATCTCTCCGCTCTCCATTCGTATCACTCCATACCTAGGACGTCCTCAGACCGGGCAGCGTTATGACGTCAACACGTTTCGCCATGTCTAATGGCGTAGCTTCATCTTGGACATTCATAGGATTAGCTTCCACCCACCCCTTTTTATCGTGAACTTTCTGGTGGTAGCTACCAATGATGGTTTAGAGGGACGAAGTCCTGTTGGTAAAAAGCAAGTTGTCTGCTTGGCTGTTCATCACTATTCATCATTATGGCTGAGATCAATCATATTTCGATCAAAGTTCAATGAGAGTTTATGTTTCAAATGCTTTTGGAGTGAATTGTCATACTAGTGTAGGGGAAAAACCACACACAAGCAAGTAGGGGTGAGAATAATGGAAGGGGAACAAAATGAGGAGAGAAAGCAAGTGGAAAGAAAAATAAGGCAGTGCTCATGCAGTAGAGAATGGACATTAGTTAACAAATAAAATCAGCTCACATCAGAGAGCCCCCCCCCCCCCATGATTAGTTCAAACGTTTTTCTAAGTCTGGAAAGAAAAAATATTCCTTTCAGTGGTTGCCGCTCGGGTGTCTATTTGCTATGCGAGTGGCCTTTCATAAGTAGTGCATATTCATGCACCATACATACATGCACTTGCACGGATATAGGTATGCTTGAGGATTAATTAAAAGGGATTCTTAGTGCTTTTTTAAAAATAATAATAATAATAGTAGATTTAAGTAGGGAATGTTTAGGTCTCCAAGAAGACATGCAGATTTAGCTCTGTGTTTAACCCAACCGGAACAAGGGACTTCAACTTGTACACCCACCACTTCTCTTTTTGGAGAAGTATGCGGTCAAAGTCACCTTGTCTGGTGGGTAATTTTAGGGCATAAATCCCCTTCACTGTTAGCCCCTTGGAGCTTCCCCCATGGCACAATGAGAAATATTTTGCCAATTGTTTTTTCTGGGACCTTTCCTTTGTCATTGATTTCGCATAAGTGTTCCCCAATCCTTATTTTCAAGAGTCTCTTTGTTTTTCCTACGTATATTTTGGGACAGGGGCAAGTGATCAGATAAATGACTCGTGACATGGAGCAATTAATGAGGTCACGTATCTCAAATGTTGCCTCAACTAGAGGATCAGTAAATTTGGAAGTTCTATGGACAAAAGGGCAAATCTGGCATTTATTGCAGGGGAACATGCCCGTTGATCGTGGATACTCAGATAGCCATGTAGGGTTTGGTTCTTTAACAAATTCAGATTGAATCAGCATGTCACCCAGACTTCTAGCTCTTCGGGCTACTAGCTTTGGGGAAGAACTAACTATTCTGGCAAGTTCAGGAGAGTTAGTCAGAATCCCCCAATGTTTCTCCAAAATGAAGCGAACCTTATTCCATTGGGATACGAATGCAATTATGATGAGTACTGGATCATTTGTCTCTGGAGGTGACTTTTCGATGGCTGGATCAATACGCAGAAGGCTTATTCAGTCTTTCATTGCTGCTTTCTTTTTGGCCCTCTTGATTTGTCTATGCGAATAGCTGCATTCACGGAACCTCGCATAGAGGTCAGAGCTTTCACATCTGTAGTTAGCAGCACCTGTACAGTTCCTTTTGATGTGTAAAAACTGGCCCACTTGTATCCCATTTTTTAACCAGTGGGGATGATGGCTTGTTGCATGTAGCAATGTATTTTCTGCTGTTTCTTTCCGGAATGTACAGATGCTGAGTTGACCATTTTCTAATGTGATCTGCAGGTCCAAGAAAGACAATTTCTTTTGATCAAAATTGTATGTTAGCCGTATGTTTCGTTGGTTCATGTTTAGTTCCCTCATGAACTCATGTAAGCTATCAGGGGTGCCCCTCCATATCATCAATACATAATCGATGTACCGTAACCATGTAAGTAGGTGGTCATGGTACATTGACGAGGGATACAGGTCTTCCTCCTCCCAGAGTCCCAAATGGAGGCAGACGTAGGCCTGGTGCCCACGCCACCCCCATGGAGGTACCGCGTATTTGGTGGTAGTAGTTTGTCAGGAATTGGAAAAAATTATTGGACAGCGTAAACTCCAACAATTCAACCAAGAATTCATTCTGAGGTTCAGACTCCGGATACGAAAGGTCCAGGAATCTCTCAACTGCATGAATGCCAGCATTATGGGGTATCGAGGTATAAAGTGACTCAACGTCTATGCCGACTAACCATACCCCATCAGGCTGCCCACATGCATTAAGTTCAGTAATTTTGGCCAGCACATGCCTTGTGTCCTGGACAAATGATTTAAAATTTTTAACCATATCCTGCAAAAGGGAGTCCAAGTACCGAACCACTCTCTCTAAAGGGCCCTGGCAGGCCAAAACAATCGGTCTGCCTGGGGTCTTTTTTGGGTTTTTATGAACTTTTGGGATAATATAGAAGGTCGGTACACTGAACTCCCGAACGAGAAGATGTTGGAACTCGCAGACAGTTAGCAAGCCAACATCTTTAGCCTTCATTAATTTTCTATTCAATTTTTGTACGAGTGCTGGGAAGGGATTGTTGTTTAATTTTTCATAAGTCTTTTGGTCATTAAGTAGGTGTAGCACTTACCCCCGAAGGAGCTGCTGGTATTTGATTGGGCTTACCGTTCCTTTACTGTTTCACCATATCCGTCATAGGGGTCTTTTTAGTAATTTCAGCTCCGACACACAGTCTCTTTCTTCAATGCTTTATTTAAGAAAGAGACATGCAATAGAGGGATGGAAGGTGTAGGGGGAATTCAGGTACCTTGAAATTGCAGATCAGGAACACTCTCTTTGATCCAGAGGGCAACAGCTCCACAACTGGATTCAGCAACCACCGGACAGGCCTTTCTCACTGACCTAGCAGCTGATGTGATGCTCGGTCATAGTCTCTGCCACAGCCTTTAAGATTTGGTGTAACTGTTACACAATCCTCTGCCACAGGATTGGGTAATTAGCGACTTGTTGCAATATCAAAGGCTTGATCACATAGTACCAGTTCCCTTTTTCCGAACTTACGGTATTGTGTGGTATGTGACCCAAGATGCATCCTCCAACTGAGTCTCTAGGCTCTTCTAGAGGCATCGGCCTTATTGCACAGTCCTCTCCTGAAAAGTCCTCCCCTGGATTCTCCAGTCGCTCGGCTTCTTCCCGCCGGCAAGACAGCACAGGACCATCCCTGGATCGGTAGGCCCCAAGACTTTGGGGCCTACCTTCAGTAACAATGCCTCGGGCCAGCTGGCCCAGAGACAAACTTGACAGCAGATACACACCTTAGGCCAGGAGGGCCTTCTGTCCCTTCTGTCACGGGTCTGTCCATTAAGTACCCTCTCCCAGAGTGCACAGCAGGCAGACCATACCCACTGACTGTTTTCCGGGCAAGTAGGCACTCAATACATCCAGCTTGTTGCAATTTCCAATCCTGGCCGAAATAATAGGGCGCCATCCCTAGGCCAAGGAGAAAAACACACAACCAGCCAAGCTGAAACAGAACCAGAATTTACAATAATTGCAGTCTGAGCTAAACTACAGCTTCAGACAACTAAATTTTTCAGTCTGAACCATGTCTAGGAATAAATTTAGCCATTTATTTTTGGACAGTGGGGGCATTTTTTGCGACCTAATTCTTAGGTTAGCTTGTCTTCTTGTTGGGGTAGGTGTCTCTAAGGGCCCTTCATTCTCCTCCAATAGTGAGTTCAGTATATCTAATGCTTTTTGATCCTCTACATCTATTGGCAGCACAGCTACTGCTGCGCTGTCCTTATGGTCATACAATAAACGTAAGAAAACTTTCCTCAAAAACAAAGTAACATCTTTGAAAACCGTAAACTCATCCATGTTGGTTACAGAGGAAAAAGTCATGCCCTTTTGTAGTAAGCTTATATGGTCAGGGGTAAGTTCTAAATCTGATAGATTAACTACCTTCATGTCAACCCATCTCTGTATTGTTTGTCGAGGTGACAACTCAGTCACAGTCTCTTTTGGCTCCTGGTATATGTTCGCTCTTGAGTTGGTTTTGATAGTTTTGGATTTTTTGGGCCCTGTTTTTGTTTTTGGGGGTGGTGTCTGGTCGATGGTTGGCTCCACCCCCTCCCTCTAAAAAGTGACTGTGAAGTATCTTTGTCAGACCCACTCTGGGATTTATTACGTCGTTGTCTTGATTGTTGGCGGCGTCCCCGTTATGGTGATCTACTACGTCCTTGTTGTATTGTTAAATCAAAAACTTTGTCCTTCTCAAAGTCAGCCAAGTCCCGTCGGAATTTCCCCTGCTTGGTGATCTTTAAATTTAACTGTGTTTTTTCAATTTCTTTCTTTAGAATTTCATTTTGTTTTATAAACTCATCACAGTCTTTAAAGGTCTCCAAGCTCCGGGCACTTTGCTCTATTTGTTCTTGAATATTAGTTAATTGAGTTTTTTCTTCATCAACTATTAATCGCAACCCATAATTAATGCAAAGTTCCTTACATGTTGGCAAGTAACTCTCTGTATGCAGATGTTCTGCTGGAATCGTCTTGTCCCTCTACCGTCTACCGTTAGGGTTTTGTTGCTGTAACCATAGGCATATAAATAAAGAAGGGGAGGGGAAAGGGGAATTTAGTCCAATGGAGGTGGGCTAGAAAAGGGGTTACAATTAGTAGAGTCAGTAGTAAAAGCCAGGGGTCAAAGCCAGGAACGGAGATCAGACAGTTCAAGGTCAAACTGGGTCAATAGCAGGAAATTCAAGACACAGAGGCACAGGAAAATGGCCAGTGAGTGTCAGCATCTGTAATGTAGCAAGGCGCATGCACATTTACGGCGCCGTGCACATGCATGGACCAATTCGCTATTTGTGCACCAGTGCACATGGGAATGCACTGGATGCAGCCATTTCTAGTATTGGTAACACTGCTAATTCTTCTTCTGCCATTTCCTTGACATGCTTTTATATTGGCAAAACTAAACAAGAATTCTGGCGCTAAGCCTATCTGCATATTCTAAGCATGAAATCCAAAAATAGTGAACTCCCCCTAGGGAGACATTTTATTGCTCTACATGGGGGAATTTTCCCCAAAATTCACTTTGTGATTTTGGACAGGATCCACCCAGGTTTTTGCTGGGGGGGGGGGGGGTGATTGGAATAAAAAAACTCTCACAGTGTGAACTATGGGGAATCTTTAAACTAAATGCGACAATATTTCCAGACCTCAATGAGAGTGTTTCATATAAACCTTCCCTTGAGGGCATTGTGACAGGTGGATACAAAAAATAATAAGCCCCCCCCACCTCCCTTACCTCCTCTTTTTATTCCTCCTTTCCCTTCCCTTTTTTCTACAGGGATCACTATGGTATACAGCAGTGGTGCATGTTATTTGATATTTGATTTATATTTTTGTATGCTTCATTTCCAGGCTCCTCTATATGCTTGTGCTGCCTCCTGCCCCCCTGCTAGATTGGGGTGATATTTCTTCATGGTTGTCTTGGTCTGCCCGGTCTTACAGAGGACACTCTCTCTCTCCTCTTAGGGTGGTCCTGTTTCATGCCTTTTCCATCCCGACCAGTTCAGATCGGTAACAGATCTGTCTGGGCTTTGTTTTTATGGCTGTGCAGTCTCCCCTATCTTGGTTGCACGATGTCTTCGCCATACCCCTATGGGCGGAACATACATCCCCTTTTCCTATCTGCCTCATAACGAGGTCTGGTACCTCACTCTGTGCCCACTGCATGACTTAGGCATTCCCGTGCACCGGCGGACCTTCCTTTTGTTGTAGCTCATTACTGTATTACGGTTTGAAGTTTTCCTTGCCTACCACTGTGCTCTTTGTAGCTCCACAGAATACCAGCTCTATGAGATTCCCTATCTATTTACAGAAACTTTTTTGCATCTGAGGGGGCATCTACTAGCATGTCTTCATGGCAACCTTGAACTGCCCATTCATCTTGAATGTAAGAATCTCTATATATCCTTTCTTTATGGGGTGAAATTGAAACTCAATTTCTTAAGGGAACATATATTGTACTTTATGACTTTAAACTAGCAATTCTTTACTCATTGCTTATGCCTTCACAGCCCCTCTTACAACTTTAGGATTGACTTTCAGTCCCATGTTCTTTAAGAGGGTAGGTCTATGTAATATATTGCACAGCATATTAAGTGTAACTGTCAGCAGAACCATGCAATGTACAACAGGTACAAGGTGCAGCAGTAAAAATTATGTAACTTTCTGCTCCTTACATTGCTCATCAGTGGCAGGAAAAAAATGATGCAGCATCAGGCAAAGTTATAATGTCTCAGCTTTGTCAGTGGAAGGGGGGGATGCCTGGTATTGGTGATCATTGTGAGGAAATAATGGACTGCCGTTGGAGGCCAATGGAAGTAAAAATGCACAGTGCAAGGGGTGAATGTGAGCAAAAACGCCTGGCATCAGTGGGAAAAAAAATGTTTGACGTTGGTAGTCAGTAGGAGTAAAAATTGTCTGACATCAATGTCCATAGAAGAAAGAGGGACCTGATGATAGTGGTCAGTGGGGTGAAAATATGTCCTGGCATCAGTGAGAGGATACAATGTCCAGTGTCAGTGGGCAGAAAAGGAGAAAAGAATGATTATTAATGTTGGTGGGGAGGATATATTGATAGTCAGTACAAGTAAAGAACTGGTGACTTACTGTGCACTGTAGTTAGTGTCTCACTCCACTGCTCTGTGGATATAAGGGGGGGGGGGGGGGGTTGGGACTTTAAATGAGACCCATGACATTCTATAGTCATACGCCTCCATCCCTGAACCTGAAATTTAAAAGAAAAAGGTTTGGGACTTTTTTTTCTTATTGAAGTTATTTTATTGAGTTCACGTGATCAAACATAGCAGAGATGTTAATTGAACATAAAAGGATAGAGGGAATGAAGCTCATCAAAACGTAGACTGGTTGGTATGCAAAAGGAACAATGAGTAACAAAATATAACCATTCGCCTTAATGTAGGGCTGTGAGAGAGCACAGGCAAAGTTCGGTTATTCGACAAAGCCGAAAGGAGTTGCTGTAGGATGACAGAGGCCATCTCCTGTGAGACAAAGAGAGCTTCAAAATCATAGGAGCGGAAGGAAAGAAAGGTTAGAGAAAGAGGTAATAGAGAGGAGAAGGAGTCCACAAGGTTGACCTGAGAGCCATCGTGAGGTGTAGGAGGAACAGCCTAATGTCAGCTACTATGGTAAGAGGACAGTGTCGTCAAAGGTTGGCGGTAGGCAGTATATTACCCAAGAGTGTGTGCGTGGGGGCGTGTATCATGGTATTGTTCATCCTATGCTTCACCTCAGCTATCACAAAAAAGGGGATTTCCAGGCTTTCGCTATACAGGGGGTCCCCGGGTTACAAACAAGTTAGGGACTGTAGGTTGGTTCTTAAGTTGAATCTGTTTGTAAGTCGGAACAGGTACATTTTTTAAGTGTAGCTCCAGCCAAAAAAACTATTTTTAAGCTTTTTGGATAGCATAGGGAAGGGTTAAAACCCCTGTAACATTTGTTTTGCTGTGTGTGCCCCTGTTCAGAAGATTTCACCTCACTTTCTGTCCCAATGACAATTGGATTTTGAAAATTTTGGGCTGTTGTGGAAACAAGCCTTGGTGATAAAGCATCAGTGGAGGTACCTTTTCCCCATAATAGCTCTTACTGGAGAGAATTTCCCTTCCTAGGGGTAGATTTCCTCTCACTTCCTGTTGTCTCTCTCCGTTTGTAAGTAGGAGTCGTTTGTAAGTCGGATGTTTGTAACTAGGGGACCCCCTGTAGTTTGTTTCGCAGCTGTAAGGAGTTGGAAAAGAAGCTTGAATTGGGTGCGTGTCAAGCATTCAGGCCTCAAGTTAAGGCGTGCAGTGGTTGGGTCAGGCTGCACTGCTATTTCAAACATTCTGGAGGCGAGGTTTGGGTTATTGGGCAGGTCCACCAAATATGCAAATGAGTGCCCTGATCCTAACAGCAGCGAAAACAAAGAGCTGAGTAAGTGGGTACAAATTTAGCTACTCTGGATGGTATTAAATACCAGCGGGTCAGTATTTTATAGTTGGCTTCCACCTCTAGGACTTTAGGAGAGGATGATTTGGTTGCCGACCAGATCTCAGACCAGTCTGCAATGTCAAGGGTACACCCAAGGTCCACCTCCCATTTCTGGGTGTAGGAAGGTTTACCTGAGTCAGGTTTGACTAGAAGCTAGGAATAGAGGGATGAGATCAGTCCTGATGATCTCTTTTACATGTAGATTCAAAGCTAGTGAATTGGTTTAGGGGAGTGTCTGTGTTTATATTGGGCGTGTAAAAGTTTTTAATTTGGAGGTATTGGAACAGTTCTGATTGAGTTAGTCCGAAGGTCTCGAAAAGAGTAGGGAAGGGGAGGAAATTTGTGGATGTGATAAATTTATGTAGCCTTAATAAGCCAGAGGATGTCCATGCATTGAATGCCATGGGGGAGTCCCAGGCAGGGTAGAAGGCAAGGTTTTTGAGAAAGGAGAGGAGGGGGTTGTGGGGGGATTGCAGATGATAATTACATTTGAGCTTATCCCAAAGGGATATATAGTGTTTGGGGACAGGGATGCGTAAACTAGGACAGGCTTTGGGACGTAGCCATAGTAAGTTAGAGACCAATAGGGGGTCACATTCTGCTGATTCTATCGCCACCCACAAAGGAATTTCCTGCATGGCGTGATATTTGGGTTGGCTAGTGATATGTGCAGCTCTGTAGGAGGTTGCAAAAACTGAGGCCCCCATAGATTTCAGGGAGGTAGAGTGTGTACATAGATATACAGGGTTTAGATGAGCCCCAGATGAATGTCGCTGCCCGCTTTAGCACTAGTCGTGTGTAAAAGGCAGGGATTGGGATTGGTAGGACTCTAAACAAATATAACAGTTTGGGTAGGATCACCATTTTTATTACGTTGATTTTGCCTAACCACGATAATGGGAGAGAGGACCATTGCTCCATCAGGTTCGTCACCTGTCTTAGGATTGATGGGTAGTTAGCAGAGAAAAGTTTTGAGATAGAGGCCGTGAGGTTGATCCCTAGATATGGGATTGCTTTCACCGCCCAGGTAAAGGGGAGCGCAGCTTGCTCAGACTCTAGAGGGATATATTCAGTGCTAAAGATTTAGGATTGGCTATTAGGCCTAAGATGTTGGCAAACCTGTTGAGCATGGGTAAGAGATTGGGGCCTGAGACCTGTGGAGATAATAGAATAGGGATGAGCTTTCTGTTCGGGTCGAGCATGAGTTAAACTCGAACATTGGCTGTTCGCCCGTTCTTCGAAAACTGAACATTATGGGCCGTTCACGCCAAATTCGATCGGTGCGTAACGGTCCATAATGGAGTGCAGTGCATTGCTGTATGACGATGCTGTATAATGATTGGCCAGAGCATGCACTATTACCTGCATGCTTTGGCCAATCACAGGGCCCTCAGCTAAGAGAGCCATAATTGGCCAAAGGCAGGGTGCCTTTAGCCAATCATGGCTCAGGGGGACTAAGTCCACGCCCCACACCATATAAGGCCGCCTGCACGTTGGCCTCGTGTAGTGTGTCGTTGGCGTGGATAGAGAGTGTCATTTAGATTGAGCAGGCAGGCAGATTATTCAGTTAGCTGCAGTGTATTTAATAAAATATAAACATATATGGGCAGTCTCGTATACAGTATATATATATCCACTGTATCCAGTTTAGCTAGATCTGACTGCAGATCGTTCCTGGTGTACTGTTTCTAATATACTTCAGGCAGGCAGGTGATTCAGTTAGCTGCAGTGTATTTAATATATATAGATAGTCTTGTATAAATATATATCCACTGCATACAGTTTAGCTATATCTCACTGAAGGCCATTTCTGGTGTACTCTTTCTAATATACTTCTGGCAGGCAGGTGATTCAGTTAGCTGCAGTGTATTTAATATATATACAGATAGTCTCGTATATATATATATATATATCCACTGCATACAGTTTAGCTATATCTCACTGCAGGCCATTCCTGGTGTACTCTTTCTAATATACTTCTGGCAGACAGATGATTCGGTTAGCTGCAGTGTATTTAATATATATACAGATAGTCTCATATATATATATATATATATAAATATATAAATATATATATATATATAAATATATATATATATATATATATATATATATATATATATATATATATATATATATATATATATATATATATATATATATATATATATATATATATATATATATATATATATATATATATATAGATATCCACTGCTAGGGATGAGCCGAACACCCCCCTGTTCGGTTTGCACCAGAACTTGCGAACAGGCAAAAAATTAATTTGCGAACACCGTTAAAGTCTATGGGACATGAACATGAATAATCAAAAGTGCTAATTTTAAAGGCTTATATGCAAGTTATTGTCATAAAAAGTGTTTGGGGTCCTGCCCCAGGGGACATGGATCAATGCAAAAAAAAGTTTTAAAAACGGCCGTTTTTTCGGGAGCAGTGATTTTAATAATGCTTAAAGTGAAACAATAAAAGTGTAATATCCCTTTAAATTTCATACCTGGGGGTGTCTATAGTATGCCTGTAAAGGGGCGCATGTTTCCCGTGTTTAGAACAGTCTGACAGCAAAATGACATTTCAAAGGAAAAAAGTCATTTAAAACTACTCGCGGCTATTAATGAATTGCCAGTCTGACAATACACATAAAAGTTCATTGATAAAAACGGCATGGGAATTCCCCACAGGGGAACCCCGAACCCAAATTTTTAAAAAAATTACATGGGGGTCCCCCTAAATTCCATACCAGGCCCTTGAGGTCTGGTATGGATATTAAGGGGAACCCCGGCCAAAATTAAAAAAAAAAATGGCGTGGGGCCCCCCTCAAAATCTATACCAGACCCTTATCCGAGCACGCAACCTGGCAGGCCACAGGAAAAGAGGGGGCCCCCCTCCTGAACTGTACCAGGCCACATGCCCTTAAAATTGGGAGGGTGCTTTGGGGTAGCCCCCCAAAACACCTTGTCCCCATGTTGATGGGGACAAGGGCCTCATCCCCACAACCCTTGCCCGGTGGTTGTGGGGGTCTGCGGGCGGGGGGCTTATCGGAATCTGGAAGCCCCCTTTAACAAAGGGACCCCCAGATTCTGGCCTTCCCCCTGTGTGAAATGGTAAGGGGGTACAAAAAAACTGTCAAAAATGTTAAAAACGACAAGAGACAGTTTTTGACAATTCCTTTATTTAAATGCTTCTTCTTTCTTCTATCTTCTTTCTTCTATTTTCTATCTTCTGGTTCTTCTGGTTCTTCCTCCGCTGTTCTCGTCCGGCATCTTCCTCCGAGGCTCCCGCTGTGTGACGCTTCTCCTCTTCTGACGGTTCTTAAATAACGGGGGGCGGGGCCACCCGGTGACCTTGCCCCCCTCTGACACACAGGGACTTGATGGGGATTTCCCTGTGGCATTCCCCCGTGATGTCATTTTTAACATTTTTGACAGTTTTTTTGTGAAATGGTAGGGGTACTTTTGTACCCCCTTACCATTTCACACAGGGGGGAGGGCCGGGATCTGGGGGTCCCCTTGTTAAAGGGGGCTTCCAGAGTCTGATAAGCCCCCGCCCGCAGACCCCCACAACCACCGGGCAAGGGTTGTGGGGATGAGGCCCTTGTCCCCATCAACATGGGGACAAGGTGTTTTGGGGGGCTACCCCAAAGCACCCTCCCAATGTTGAGGGCATGTGGCCTGGTATGGTTCAGGAGGGGGGACGCTCTCTCATCCCCCTCTCTTTTCCTGCAGCCTGCCAGGTTGCGTGCTCGGATAAGGGTCTGGTATGGATTTTGGGGGGACCCCACGCGATTTAAAAAAAAAAAATGGCGCGGGGTTCCCCTTAAAATCCATACCAGACCTGAAGGGTCTGGTATAGATTTTAAGGGGGACCTCCACAACATTTTTTTTTTTAATTTTGTCTGGGGTTCCCCTTAATATCCATACCAGACCTGAAGGGCCTGGTATGGAATGTAGGGGTACCCCCCACGTCATTTTTTTATAATTTTGGTTCGGGGTTCCCCTGTGAGGAATTCCCATGCCGTTTTTATCAATGAACTTTTATGTGTATTGTCGGACCGGCAATTCATTAATAGCCGCGAGTAGTTTTAAATGACTTTTTTCCCTTTGAAATGTCATTTTGCTGTCAGACTGTTCTAAACACGGGAAACATGCGCCCCTTTACAGGCATACTATAGACACCCCCAGGTACGAAATTTAAAGGAATATTACACTTTTATTGTTTCACTTTAAGCATTATTAAAATCACTGCTCCTGAAAAAACGGCCGTTTTTAAAACTTTTTTTTGCATTGATCCTTGTCCCCTGGGGCAGGACCCAGGTCCCCAAACACTTTTTATGACAATACCATGCATATAAACCTTTAAAATTAGCACTGTTGATTTCTCCCATAGACTTTTAAAGGGTGTTCCGCGGCTTTCGAAGTTGCCACGAACACCCCAAATTGTTCGCTGTTCGGCAAACTGGCGAACAGCCGATGTTCGAGTCGAACATGAGTTCGACTCGAACTCGAAGCTCATCCCTATCCACTGCATACAGTTTAGCTATATCTCACTGCAGGCCGTTACTGGTGTACGCTTTCTTATATAGTTCTGGCAGGCAGGTGATTCAGTTCGCTGCAGTGTATTTAATATATATACAGATAGTCTTGTGTATATATATATATCCACTGCATACAGTTTAGCTATATCTCACTGCAGGCCATTCCTGGTGTACTCTTTCTAATATAAGTCTGGCAGGCAGGTGATTCAGTTAGCTGCAGTATATTTAATATATAAATATACAGATAGTCTCGTATATATATATATATACCCACTTTTACCCACTTTTAATATATATATATATATATATATATATATATATATATATATATATATATATATATATATATATATATATATATATATATATACAGATAGTCTTGTATATATATATATATATATATATATATATATATATATATATATATATATATTATATATATATATATATCATATATCCATTGCATGCAGTTTAGCTATATCTCACTGCAGGCCATTCCTGGTGTACTCTTTCTAATATACTTCTGGCAGGCAGGTGATTCAGCTGCAGTGTACTTAATATATATATATATATATATATATATATATATATATATATACAGATAGTCATGTATCTGTATATATATATATATATATATATATATATATATATATATATATTTTATATATATATATATATATATATATATATATATATATATACACTACCGTTCAAAAGTTTGGGGTCACATTGAAATGTCCTTATTTTTGAAGGAAAAGCACTGTACTTTTAAATGAAGCTAACTTTAAACTAGTCCTAACTTTAAACAAATATACTCTATACATTGCTAATGTGGTAAATGATTATTCTAACTGCAAATGTCTAGTTTTTGGTGCAATATCTACATAGGTGTATAGAGGCCCATTTCCAGCAACTATCACTCCAGTGTTCTAATGGTACAATGTGTTTGCTCATTGGCTCAGAAGGCTAATTGATGATTAGCAAACCCTTGTGCAATCATGTTCACACATCTAAAAACAGTCTAGCTCCTTCCAGGAGCTACAAAACTGACCTTCCTGTGAGCAGATTGAGTTTCTGGAGCATCACATTTGTGGGGTCAATTAAACGCTCAAAATGGCCAGAAAAAGAGAACTTTCATCTGAAACTCGACAGTCTATTCTTGTTCTTAGAAATGAAGGCTATTCCATGCGAGAAATTGCAAAGAAATTGAAGATTTCCTACAACGGTGTGTACTACTCCCTTCAGAGGACAGCACAAACAGGCTCTAACCAGAGTAGAAAAAGAAGTGGGAGGCCGCGTTGCACAACTAAGCAAGAAGATAAGCACATTAGAGTCTCTAGTTTGAGAAACAGACGCCTCACAGGTCCCCAACTGGCATCTTCATTAAATAGTACCCGCAAAACACCAGTGTCAACATCTACAGTGAAGAGGCGGCTGCGGGATTTTGGGCTTCAGGGCAGAGTGGCAAAGAAAAAGCCATATCTGAGACTGGCCAATAAAAGAAAAAGATTAAGATGGGCAAAAGAACACAGACATTGGACAGAGGAAGACTGGAAAAAAGTGTTGTGGACAGATGAATCCAAGTTTGAGGTGTTTGGATCACAAAGAAGAACGTTTGTGAGACGCAGAACAAATGAAAAGATGCTGCAAGAATGCCTGACGCCATCTGTTAAGCATGGTGGAGGTAATGTGATGGTCTGGGGTTGCTTTGGTACTGGTAAGGTGGGAGCTTTGTACAGGGTAAAAGGGATTCTGAATAAGGAAGGCTATCACTCCATTTTGCAACGCCATGCCATACCCAGTGGACAGCGCTTGATTGGAGCCAATTTCATCCTACAACAGGACAATGACCCTAAACACACCTCCAAATTGTGCAAGAACTATTTACAGCAGAAGCAGGCAGCTGGTATTCTATCGGTAATGGAGTGGCCAGCACAGTCACCAGATCTGAACCCCATTGAGCTGTTGTGGGAGCAGCTTGACCGTATGGTACGCCAGAAGTGCCCATCCAACCAATCCAACTTGTGGGAGCTGCTTCTAGAAGCGTGGGGTGCAATTTCTCCAGCTTACTTCAATAGATTAACAGCTAGAATGCCAAAGGTGTGCAATGCTGTAATTGCTGCAAAAGGAGGATTCTTTGATGAAAGCAAAGTTTGATGTAAAAACAATGTTATTTCAAATACAAATCATTATTTCTAACCTTGTCAATGTCTTGACTCTATTTTCTATTCATTTCACAACGTATGGTGGTGAATAAGTGTGACTTTTCATGGAAAACACAAAATTGTTTGGGTGACCCCAAACTTTTGAACGGTAGTGTATATATATATATATATATATACACTGCATACAGTTTAGCTATATCAGGCTGTTCATGGTGTACTGTTTCTAATATACTTCAGGCGGTGTACACAGTACACAATACATACAGTGCACCCATAGTTGCTTTTAGACTTCTGGTGGTGTACACAATACCATGCACCCATAGTGCAGTTACTACTACTTTTCTGGTGGTGTACACAATACAGTACACCCATAGTTGCAATTAGACTTCTGGTGGTGTACACAATACCATGCACCCATAGTGCAGTTGCTACTACTTTTCTAGTGGTGTACACAGTACACAATACATATAGTGCACCCATAGTTGCTGTTAGACTACTGGTGGTGTACACAATACCGTGCACCCATAGTGCAGTTGACACTACTTTTCTGGTGGTGTACACAGTACACCGTACACAATACATTTAGTGCACCCATAGTTGCTGTTAGACTTATGGTGGTGTACACAATACCGTGCACCCATAGTGCGGTTGCTACTACTTTTCTGGTGGTGTAAACAGTACACAATACAGTGTAGTGTGGTGTAGCAAAACAAAATCCTCATCATGTCCGGAAGGCCACCAAGGAGAGGCAGACGCTCACAGGCCACTAAAAGAGGGCAAGCAGGCTCTGTGTCTACAGTCCACAGTGCTGGTCATGGACATGGTGCATCTTCTGCAGGTGGCCGTGGGGGCATGCTTGTCCTTTTTTTCTGCTGCTGGGACAGGGGCAGAAAAATTGGGCCTTTGGTGGTGGTGGTGCCACAACACTGTAACCCCTCACAGATACTCTTGTTGGGCGCAGGGACGGGCCCTGCTGTGAAATATTAGATCAGAAATTGTAAAACAGTTAAACAGGGACAGAAAAATTAGGCCTTAGGCAGTGGTGGTGCCCTAAACCAAAAATATTGTTGGAAGCTAGCTTTATAAACATTGAGTAGGAATAGGATAGTCACTCAGCATAGGCAGTCTTCAAGGGATCCCACATCCATCAAAAAATCAATTAGTTACATCAGCATCAGGTGCTTGATAGCTGCTGCTGATCCAAGACTGATTCATTTTTATGTATGTGAGCCTATCAAGGGAGTCTGTGGACAGGCTCACTCTATGATCCGTTACAAACACTCCAGCAGCACTGAATGTGCGATCAGAAAGAAAGCTGGATGCAGGACAGGCCAGTAGATCAATTGCATATTGAGCAAGTTCTGGCCAGTGGTCCATCCTCAAGACTAGGGATGAGCTTCGTGTTCGAGTCGAACCCATGTTCGACTCGAACATCGGCTGTTCGACAGTCCGTCGAATTGCGAACGATATGGGCCGTTCGCGCCAAATTCGTGTGGCGCGTCACGGCCCATAATTCACTGCGGCATCGCAGTGCATTGCTGGCTGATGATTGGCCAAGCATGCACTATGACCCGCATGCTTGGCCAATCACAGCGCCGCCTGAACAGAGAGCCGTAATTGGCCAAAGCCAAGGAGGCTTTGGCCAATTATGGCTCAGGGGATTTAGTACACGCCCCACACTATATAAGGCCGCCTGCACGGCGGCCCTGTGTAGTGTGTGTTCCGGTGTGCTGAGAGATAGAGAGAGAGAGAGACAGTGTCATTTGATTTGAGTTAGATAGATTAGGCAGAACAGTCAGTCAGTTAGCTGCACTTACAGTGTATTGTGTATATATATGCATCCCAGGTGTTGCATATATATATATACACTGTATTCAGTTTAGCTAGATCCGTTCCTGTTATCTTCTAGACTATTTACATTTAGTGCAGTGCGTCCTGCTCACAGTGTTCAGCTAGATCCGTTCCTGTTATCTTCTAGACTATTTACATTTAGTGCAGTGCGTCCTGCTCACAGTGTTCAGCTAGATCCGTTCCTGTTATCTTCTAGACTATTTACATTTAGTGCAGTGCGTCCTGCTCACAGTGTTCAGCTAGATCCGTTCCTGTTATCTTATAGACTATTTACATTTAGTGCAGTGCGTCCTGCTCACAGTGTTCAGCTAGATCCGTTCCTGTTATCTTCTAGACTATTTACATTTAGTGCAGTGCGTCCTGCTCACAGTGTTCAGCTAGATCCGTTCCTGTTATCTTCTAGACTATTTACATTTAGTGCAGTGCGTCCTGCTCACAGTGTTCAGCTAGATCCGTTCCTGTTATCTTCCAGACTATTTACATTTAGTGCAGTGCGTCCTGCTCACAGTGTTCAGCTAGATCCGTTCCTGTTATCTTCCTACTGACAGGCAGGCTTGTCTGGTTACAGTATATAAAGCTACCTGAAGAAAATTACTGGTGTTCTATTTGATCCTATTAGTACCACGGTCAGGCAGCTAGACTATTTACATTTAGTACAGTGCGTCCTGCTCACAGTGTTCAGCTAGATCCGTTCCTGTTATCTTCTAGAGTATTTACATTTAGTGCAGTGCGTCCTGCTCACAGTGTTCAGCTAGATCTGTTCCTGTTATCTTCTAGACTATTTACATTTGGTACAGTGCGTCCTGCTCACAGTGTTCAGCTAGATGCGTTCCTGTTATCTTCCTACTGACAGGCAGGCTTGTCTGGTTACAGTATATAAAGCTACCTGAAGAAAATTACTGGTGTTCTATTTGATCCTATTAGTACCACGGTCAGGCAGCTAGACTATTTACATTTAGTACAGTGCGTCCTGCTCACAGTGTTCAGCTAGATCCGTTCCTGTTATCTTCCTACTGACAGGCAGGCTTGTCTGGTTACAGTATATAAAGCTACCTGAAGAAAATTACTGGTGTTCTATCCCAGCTTAGTGCAGCTACAGGCCATTAGTATGTCTGGAAGGCCAAGAAGGAGAGGCAGACAGTCACAAGCCAATAAGAGAGGGCAAGCAGGCTCTGTGTCTAGTGCTGGTTGTGGAGACGGTGCATCCTCATCAGCACGTGGCCGTGGGACACGCTTGGCCTTTTTTTCGGCAGCTGGCCGTGTTGAGCCGCAACATGCGGAAGACTTGGTCGAGTGGATGACCAAGCCGTCCTCATCCTCCTCATCCTCTCTCACCCATGCCCAGGGTGCTTTGTCTGGCAAAGCAGCGGCCTCTTCCCTCAGCTCAATGTCATCAGTGACTCCTTCCCTAGCTCCACCATGTCCTCCTGAGGAGTCCCTCGAACTGTTTGACCACAGTGTTGGGTACATGCTCCAGGAGGATGCCCAGCGTTTAGAAGGCTCTGATGATGATACTGAGCTCGATGAAGGCAGTAACATGAGCACGGACAGAGGGGGTGCCCAAGAAGGACAGCAAACTGGCAGTCATGCTCCCCCTGCTGCAGCATACTGCCAGGTTTGCTCCAGTGATGAGGAGGGAGGGGATGATGAGGTCACTGACTCAACGTGGGTGCCTGATAGGAGAGAGGAGGAGGAGGAGGAGGAGGAGGAGGAGGAGGAGACGGCACATCACCAACGAGGCAGGATGCCCTCCAGGGGCCAGCCTAAGGGCAGCACATTGACTGCATCACACCCCAAAGCTCCACATGTGCAGGGCGCTGCAGTCTCTGCGCGTTATTCAAAAAGTTCTTTGGTGTGGGCCTTTTTTGAGACGAGTGCATCAGATCGCACCGCTGCTATTTGCAACATATGTCTCAAGCGTATCTCACGTGGCCAAAACATCTCCCGCTTGGGTACCACATGCTTGACCAGACATATGTTGACCTGCCATGCAGTTCGTTGGCAAGCGTATCTAAAAGACCTACACCAAAGAACAAAGAGGATCTCTCCTTCGTCCTCATCAGCTGAGATTTCCAACCCCACTAGACCTCCAGTTCTCTCTGAGACCTGCAGTGAGAGGAATGAAGGTGTAGAATTAGGTGTGTCACAGCCAAGTACTTGTGGGCAATCTGCTTTTGGTACACCAACGTCAGATTGTACCAGGCAAATTTCCCTGCCCCAGCTGCTGCACCGCCGAAAGAAGTTTGCTCCCAGCCATCCACATGCCCAGCGGTTGAATTCTAGCTTGGCAAAATTGCTAGCACTTCAACTGATGCCTTTTCAGTTGGTAGACTCTGCCCCCTTCCGTGAGTTTGTGGAATGTGCGGTTCCTCAGTGGCAGGTACCCAAACGCCACTTTTTCTCACGGAAGGTGATTCCGGCTCTCTACCGGCATGTGGAAGGCAATGTCCATGCCTCACTGGACAGGGCGGTCAGCGGTAAGGTGCATATTACCGCTGACTCATGGTCCAGCAGGCATGGACAGGGACATTACCTAAGTTTCACGGCGCATTGGGTGACTCTGCTGGCAGCTGGGAAGGATGCAGGACAAGGTGCAGTAGTGTTGGAGGTTGTTCCGCCACCACGCCTCCAAAATGCTGATTGTGACACACCTCTCTCCTCCACCCCCTCCTCTTCTTCTTCCTCCATGGCCTCTTCCTCGGAACCAGCGGTGCTCCGTAGTCGTTCAAGGGGCTACGCAAGTACGCAGGCCAAAAGATGCCATGCGGTGCTTGAGCTGGTGTGCTTGGGGGACAGGAGCCACACTGGGGCAGAGGTTCTGTCAGCTCTGCAGGGGCAGGTTCAGAGGTGGTTGACGCCACGCCAACTTAAGGCAGGAATGGTGGTTTGCGACAATGGCACCAACCTCCTCTCTGCCCTCCGACAGGGACAAATGACCCATGTGCCCTGTTTGGCTCACGTCCTTAACTTGGTGGCGCAGCGGTTCTTGGGCAGGTACCCGGGCTTACAGGATGTCCTGAGGCAGGCCAGGAAAGTCTGTGTGCATTTCCGCCGGTCATATAATGCCAGTGCTCGGCTGACGGACCTCCAAAAGGAGTTTAACCTGCCCAAGAACCGCCTAATCTGTGACATGCCCACCAGGTGGAACTCAACGTTGGCCATGCTGCAGCGGCTGCACACGCAGCAGAGGGCCATCAATGAGTACCTGTGCGACTATGGCACCAGGACAGGGTCAGGGGAGCTTGGTTTTTTTTCCCCACGCCAGTGGGCCATGATCAGGGATGCATGCACTGTCCTGTCACCATTCGAGGAGGCCACGAGGATGGTGAGCAGTGACAGTGCATGCATCAGTGACACTGTCCCCCTTGTCCACCTGTTGGAGCACACGCTGCGTGGAATAATGGACAGGGCACTTGAGGCAGAACAGAGGCAGGAAGAGGAGGACTTCCTTAGCTCTCAAGGCCCCCTTTATCCAGACAGTGTTCCTGCGTGCCCGCCGATCATACAGGAAGAGGAGGAGGAGGAGGAGGAGGAGGAGGAAGATTGTGTCAGTATGGAGGTGGAGCCTGGCACTCAGCATCAGCAGCAGTCTTTAAGGGATCAGTCCCAAGAAACACATGGACTTGTACGTGGCTGGGAGGAGGTGGCTGCGGATGTTGTCGTCCTTAGTGACCCAGAGGACTCCGGACCGAATGCCTCAGCAAACCTACGCTGCATGGCCTCCCTGATCCTGCAAAGCCTGCGTAAGGATCCTCGTATTCGTGGTATCAAGGAGAAGGACCAATACTGGCTGGCAACCCTCCTTGATCCACGTTACAAGGGTAAGGTTGCGGACCTTATCTTGCCATCGCAGAGGGAGCAGAGGATGAAACATCTTCGGGAGGCCTTGCAGAAAGGTCTGTGCAACGCGTTCCCAGAGACTGGGAGGTTACAAACTCCTGTTTCTGGACAACGTGTTGCTGAGGCTTCGGTCAGTCAAAGAAGGAGCGTTGGAGAAGGTGACCGTCTGACCGATGCGTTCAGACAATTTTTTGGTCCACAGCCCCAAGGTATGATCGGTTCCAGCAACCATCGCCAGCGTCTGTTTTACATGGTGCAGGAATACCTAGGGGCAAGATCAGACTTGGACACCTTTCCCACCGAAAATCCTCTGGGTTACTGGGTCTTGAGGATGGATCACTGGCCAGAGCTTGCACAGTATGCAATTGAGCTACTGGCCTGTCCTGCATCCAGCGTTCTTTCGGAACGCACATTCAGTGCTGCTGGAGGCGTGGTAACCGATCACAGGGTGCGTCTGTCCACCAACTCGGTCGATCGGCTGACGTTCATAAAAATGAATCAGTCTTGGATCACCACCAGCTACCAAGCACCTGATGCTGATGTAACCGAATAATTTTTTTTGAAATCTCAGATCCCTTCAAAGACTGCCTATGCTGATGCTGAGTGACTATCCCTGAGTAATTATCCTCTTCCTCCTCAATCATCACGCTGATAGCTTGTAAGAACATTTTTGGTTCTGGGCGCCACCACCAGTGCCTAAGGCACAATTTTTCAGCCCCTGTTTAACAGGGGCGTGTAATTACAATTTTTGATGTAATACTTTGCAGCAGGGCTCGTTCCTGCATTCCAACTAGAGTGTCTGTGAGGGGTTGCAGTGTTGTGGCACCAGCACCAGTGCCTAAGGCCCAATTTTTCTGCCCCTGTCTAACAGGGGCGTGTAATTACAATTTTTGATGCAATACTTTGCAGCAGGGCTCGTTCCTGCATTCCAACTAGAGTGTCTGTGAGGGGTTGCAGTGTTGTGGCACCAGCACCAGTGCCTAAGGCCCAATTTTTCTGCCCCTGTCTAACAGGGGCGTGTAATTACAATTTTTGATGCAATACTTTGCAGCAGGGCTCGTTCCTGCGTTCCAACTAGAGTGTCTGTGAGGGGTTGCAGTGTTGTGGCACCAGCACCAGTGCCTAAGGCCTAATTTTTCAGCTCCTGTTCAACAGGGGCATGTAATTACAATTCTTGATCTAATATTTCACAGCAGGGCCCTGTGAGGGCTTACAGTGTTGTGGCCACAGCAACACCTAAGGCCCAAATTTCTGCAGAGTATATAGGGCAGGACCCTACTTTCAAACATCTAACTTACAAACGACTCCTACTTGCAAACGGAAGGAGACAACAGGAAGTGAGATGAAATCTACCCCTAGGAAGGAAAATTCTCTCCTGTAAGAGTTAATATGGGAAAACAATTTCTCCTTTCCACTGATGCTTTCCAATCCTTGTTCCACAAAAAAAAACAAATTTTCAAAAAACATTTTTCATTGGGACAAAAAGTGAGGTGAAATCTTCTGAAGAGGAGGAAAGACAGCAAAACAAATGTCACAGGGGTGATAACCCTTCCCTATGTTTTCCAAAAAGCTTAAAAAAGATTTTTTGGCTGGAGCTAAACACGTTAAAAATGTACCCGTTCAAAATTACAAAGAGATTCTACTTAACAACAAACCTACAGTCCCTGTCTTGTTTGCACCGCCTGTATACTGCTGTTCAGAGTATATAGGGCCTTTCCTTATTTTAATTTGGGTGCGGGGTTCCCCTTAATATCCATACAAGACCCAAAGGGCCTGGTAATAGACTGGGGGGTACCCATGCCGTTTGTCTCACTGATTTTCATCCATATTGCCATGACCCGACATTACATTAAACCCGCAAGCAGTTTTAAATGAGATTTTTTCCTTTAAAAATGACATTTGGTGCAGGGACTGTTCTAAACACGGGAAACAAGCGCCACTTTACAGGCATACTATAGACACCCCCCAGGTACGATATTTAAAGGAATATTTCACTTTTTTTTTTTTTTACTTTAAGCATCATTAAAATCACTGCTCCCGAAAAAACTGCCGTTTTTAAAAGTTTTTTTTGCATTGATACATGTCCCCTGGGGTAGGACCCGGGTCCCCAAACCCTTTTTAGGACAATACCATGCAAATTAGCCTTTAAAATGAGCACTTTTGATTTCGAACGTTCGAGTCCCATAGACGTCAATGGGGTTCTAACGTTCGTGCGAACTTTCGGTCCGTTCGCAGGTTCTGGTGCGAACCGAACCGGGGGGTGTTCGGCTCATCCCTACTCAAGTAACCCAGTGGATTCTCTGTTGGAAAGGTCTCCAAGTCTGCTCTTGCCCCTAGATATTCCTGCACCATGTAATGCAGACGCTGGCGATGGTTGCTTGAACCGATCAGACCTTGGCGCTGAGGACTTAAAAATTGTCTAAAGGCGTCGGTCAGCCGGCCACCTTCTCCACTGCTCTTCCTCTGACTGAACAAAGCTGTCATGGTTATGCAGTAATCTTTGTCAGCTTAACTCTCCTCCATGTGTTCACCTTTAGAGGCCAGCCACTCTCACCTGGCTACTTAAATAATCTCTCCTCAAAGCATGGCTCCACCCCAGCCCCTATCAGGGAACTCTATATTAACCTGTGCACTGCAAGCCTGCCTTGCTGATCAACCTTTGTGTGTTTAGCTTCCGTGTGCATCTTGCTGTGTCTTCTACATCTGATTCCAGTTACCGATTTTGCCTTGTTCTCGACTATCCCTGCCTGCTTTTGACCCTGACATTTGCGTGTTCTATGTTTATCCTTGTCTGCTAGTCACCCCGACCTTTTTCCCTTACTATCTCTGTCCTCCTGTAGCCTACTGTGGGCATGAGCTGGGAGACCCTGGGGGGTGGCTACCTGGAGCCAGTTGCAGCCCAGTACATCCTCACCACTAGAGGCTCTGGTGAACACCTGCTGGCTCTTAGACTCTGTGCCCTGGGGAATCTTACGCTCTAGCCCCTGTGGGATCCGTGTTGGTGTTCCAGCGGACCTGCCTTCCTTAACCACCTACACTCCCATCCGCAGCAGTCAGCCGTAGGGTCCACTACCTTTGCGGTGCACTCCTGACCCCAACGGTGTGCATCTGTCACCTGGCCTCAGGTGACCTGACAGAAGCCTCAGCAACACGTTGTCCAGCACCAGGAAATTGTAACCTCACAGGGTCTGGAAATGCATTGCACAAACCTTTCTTCAAGGCCTCCTGAAGATGCTTCATCCTCTGCTCCCTCTGCGAAGGCAGGATGAGTTCTACAACCTTACCCTTGTAACGTGGATCAAGAAGGGTTGCCAACCAGTAATGATTCCTTCTCTTTGATACCACGAATCCTAGGGTCCTTACGCTGCATGGCCTCCCTGATTCTGCAAAGCCTGCGAAAGTTTGCAGAGGCATTTGATTCTGTGTCCTCTGGGTCACTAAGGATCACATGATCTGTAACAACCTCCTCCCAGCCAAGTACAACTTCTTGGGTTTCTGGGGAATTAAAACCTTCCTTTGAAGACTGCTGCTGAGTGTTATCCTCCATGTCCACGTTGACACAATCCCCCTCCTCCTCTTCTTCCTGTGTGTTTGGCGGGCCTGCAGGAATAATATCTGGATAAAGGGGGCCTTGAGAGGTAAGGAAGTCCACCTCTTCCTCACACTGATCTGCCTCAAGTGCCCTGTCCATTATTCCATGAAGCGTGTGCTCCAACAGGAAGACAAGAGGGACAGTATCACTGATGCATGCATTGTCGCTGCTCACCATCCTCGTGGCCTCATCAAATGGTGACAGGACAGTGCATGCATCCTTGATCATTAGGCACTGGCGTGGAAAAAGAAGCCAAGCTCCCCTGGTCCTGTCCTGGTGCCATACTCACACAGGTACTCATTGATGGCCCTCTGCTGTGTGTACAGCCACTGAAGCATTGCCAACGTTGACTTCCACCTGGTGGACATGTCACAAATGAGGCGGTTGGTGGGCAGGTTGCATTCCCTTTGAATGTCAGCCAGCCGAGCACTGGAATTGTATGACCGTTGGACATGACCACAGACAGACACAGATGAGGCCACGAGGATGGTGAGCTGATTTATGCAAAGTATATGGATTGGAGATGTAGCCAGTCCTTAATCAGGAATAGGGAAACTCACCAATCAGAGCCACGCTATGCCAACCAATGAGGCATCAGCATGTAATGATATACACAAACTAAATGGGAGGGAAACACACACTTTTTTATTATTAAAGTTTTTTTTTTATTGAGTTTTTGAACAGAGGTAACAGAAAAAAAAGAAGTTGAAACCAGCATATTGAAATACATGTGTGCAGACGCAGCCGCCATTAAAGTGAAGAGAAAGAGAGTTATTGTACATAAAAAGCGGTGGAATGGTACACAAAAGGTTTACAAGTTGTTATATGCTATAACACGGAGTCAATATTTACTATTCCGTTGTGTGGTAGTAATCCTATCCGGTGCTTTAGACAATGGGTATTGTAGATTAACCGAGAAGGACAATTGCAGGCTCGTGTGTTATCGACTCTTATGCCGCGTACACACGAGCGGACATTACGGCGGACTTTGCCTGGCGGACTGGATTTCGTCGGACAATTCGATGTGTGTGGGCTCCAGCGGACTTTGTTTTCTCAAAAGTTGGACGGAATTAGATTTAAAACTTGTTTTAAATTTATCCGTTGAAATCGAGTCCGGTCGAAAAGTCCGCCGTCTGTATGCTAGTTCGACGGACAAAAAGCCACGCTAGGGCAGCTATTGGCTACTGGCTATGAACTTCCTTGTTTTAGTCCGGTCGTACGTCATCACGTACGAATTCGACGGACTTTGGTGGATTGTGTGTAGGCAAGTCCGTTCATTCACAAAGTCCGTCGGAAAGTACGTCGAAAAGTCCGCCGGGCAAAGTCCGCCGTAATGTCCGCTCGTGTGTACGCGGCATAAGTTTGATCTTAGTGATGTCAGAGTCGAGCAGGAGAGTGTAAAGGGAGCTGTCTGGGGATAGGCAGGTGGGGTAGGTGGAGGGGGAGAGGATGCACGTCAGGTCATTGGTGAGGAGGTTCGTTGGGTATTCCAAGGGATCGGAGAGTGGTGAGGATGGGGGGGGATATGAAGTCTTTTTGGTCCTTCCACAGCTCATGTATTTCATTCAGTTCATGTTTTTTTTGTAGTCATCAGTAGTGACAAAGTGTAACCAACACGCCCATGTTTTGGTGAACTTAGCAGGTGTATCCTTGGCTTGATGTATGAGGTCTTCCATGACCATTGTTTTTTGTATACGGTTAAACCAATCCGCTATGGTTGGCGGATCGGGGGAACTCCATTTGAGAGGGACACACATTTTAGCTGCATTGACCAAATGCATAGCTAGAGAGCGAAAGTAGGCCTGTAGTTGGGTCGTTGAGTGATGGAGCAAGAATTGTGCAGGAGTGTATTCTAGGGAGTATGTGGTTATTTGGTTGATAAGTCTGTGGACGTCTTTCCAGAAAGGTTGGAGTTTGGAACAGGTCCACCAAATATGTAGGAGCGAGTCTCTGTTTTGCATCTCCAACAGATCTGGGAGATTGCTGGATTGATTTGGTGTAATATAAGAGGTGTCCTGTACCATCTGCAAAGTATTTTGAAAGCATTTTCCTGTATTTGCACATTCATCGTACCTTTATGGATTAGTGTGTAAATGTTTTCCCACTCTAGATCTGTGAGGTCTATGGAAAGATCTTGTTCCCATTTTTGGTTTGTCCGGTGCCTTGTGGGCGTATGGACAGTAAATAATAGAGTGTAAGTTTGTGATATCAGGTGGCTTTGGGGTTCCTCACATAAATTTTCAAACGTGGTAGTGTGTCTAGACCAGTCAGGTCTGGGTTTAGGGTTGTTAAAAAAATGTCGCAGTTGGACTTATGTCCAGAAGAGCAAAGAGTCTATTTTCATTTTTGACGCCAATGCAGATTGGGATAAAAGGTGACCTCCTTCAAAGAAATTTTCTGCTCGGACTGTTGGATGGGGCCAGTGGTCAGCTAAAAAGGAGACATGCATTCCCGACGTAAAGTCTGGGTTTAGGCGGAGTGACGTCATTGGACCGTTAAGTGAAGAAATGTTGTGTTTGTTGCAAGTTGTACGGAATGAGATTAGTGTTGGGTTAATAAGTCGGTCAAGTTTGTGTTCAGGGGTCATGTGTTGGGGGTCGACCCAAGGGAGATGTGTCAATGGGAGTTTCGACAAGGATTGTTATAATTGGACCCAGTCTTTATGTTTAGGGTGTACGTTCCAATCTATAATCCTAGCAAGGTGGCATGCTTGTTGATATTTACGTATGTCTGGGAGTCCTATGCCTCCCAGGAGTTTAGAAGTGGTCAGTCTCATAAAGCCTAGTCTCGGTCGCATTTTGCCCCAGACAAAGTCTGTGCATGCTTTTCGGTAGGTAGACAAGAATGCCTGCGGGAGTTTAATTGGGATTGTTTGTAGGATATATAGGATCCTGGGTAGGATATTCATTTTAATGATCGCGGCTCTACCGAACCAGGAAAAAAGCCCAGTGGACCATTTCTTGAAGTCTATTAGTATTTTTTGTAGCAGTGGGGCATGATTTAGGGAATACAGGTCAGTTAGGGAGGTTGGTAATTGAATGCCTAGATAGGTAATTGCGTGGCTGTTCCATGTGAACGGGAAATTATTTTGGCATTGTTGACAGGTTTCAGGGGTAAGCGAAACGTTAAGGGCTGTCAATTTTGAAAAGTTTATTTGAAGGTTAGTTAGGGTTTTAAAGGTGTGAAAATCTTTAAGTAAGTTCGGGATTGTCGTAAGCGGTTCCGTGAGAAAGAGGAGAATGTCATCCGCAAAAGCTGCTAGTTTATATGTGCGGTGTTTTATATCTATGCCCTTAATATCCGGATCGGCCCTGATGCGTCTTAGTAATGGTTCAAGGGAGAGGATAAAAATCAAAGGGGAGAGGGGGCAACCTTGGCGGGTTCCGCTTGACACGAAGAAGGCATCCGACAGGTGACCGTTTTCTCTGACTCTTGCAGTGGGATTAGAGTAGAGTGCTAATATGAAGTTTAACATTGTGGAGGGGAGGCCTATAGCCCTTAGGGTTTCCGAAATGTAGTCCCATGCCACCCTGTCGAACGCCTTCTCTGCGTCGAGCGAAAGCATAAATCCCTTATTATGCGTAGACGTGAGCCAGTGGTGGATATTGATGGCCTTAAGAGTGTTATCTCTCGCTTCTCTCCCTGGGACAAAGCCAACTTGATCAAGGTCGAAAAGTTGGGGTATTAAAGGGAAGAGTCGGTTCGCCAAAGTTTTTGCATACCATTTAAGGTCAAAGTTGAGTAACGAGATGGGCCTGTAATTGTTAACTAAGGAAGGATCTTTGTCTGGTTTCAGAATTACTGCTACGTGGGCAGTTAGAAGGTCTCGCGGGGGGTCCATGGGAGTTGCAATGGAGTTAAAAGCTGCTATAAAAGAAGGGGGGAGTATTCCAGTTCATGTTTTATAGTACCCGATGGTCAAACCATTGGGTCCGGGGCTTTTGCCCGTTTTCATTTGTTTCAGTGTCAAGTCAACCTCTTCTCTTTTAAAGGGAAAATCTAGGTCCTGTGCGATTGATTCCGATATTGGGGTTGGGCCGTATTGTTCCAAAAAGTCAATGATCATTTGTTTCCTTGTGGTACCATCTATGGATGGATCTGATGGGGGGAGGTTATATAATTAATTATAGTACTTGACAAATTGTTTAGCTATGTCTGGGGTCGTGTTTAGTTTGTGTCCTGACGGTCAGTAATGGAATGTATCGTTGTGTTGGATTTTTTCGCTGGTAAAGCTCTTGCTAGCATTTTACTGGCTTTATTGCCATGTTCGTAGAATGTTTTCTTAGAAAGGATATACAGTGCCTTGCAAAAGTATTCGGCCCCCTTGAACTTTTCAACCTTTTGCCACATTTCAGGCTTCAAACATAAAGATATAAAATTTTTATTTTTTGTGAAGAATCACCAACAAGTGGGACACAATTGTGAAGTGGAACGAAATCTATTGGATTGTTGAAACTTTTTTAACTAATAAAAAAATGAAAAGTGGGGCGTGCAAAATTATTCGGCCCCCTTGCGTTAATACTTTGTAGAGCAACCTTTTGCTGCGATTACAGCTGCAAGTCGCTTGGGGTAATGTCTCTATCAGTTTTGCACATCGAGAGACTGAAATTCTTGCCCATTCTTCCTTGCAAAACAGCTCGAGCTCAGTGAGGTTGGATGGAGAGCGTTTGTGAACAGCAGTTTTCAGCTCTTTCCACAGATTCTCGATTGGATTCAGGTCTGGACTTTGACTTGGCCATTCTAACACCTGGATATGTTTATTTGTGAACCATTCCTTTGTAGATTTTGCTGTATGTTTGGGATCATTGTCTTGTTGGAAGATAAATCTCCGTCCCAGTTTCAGGTCTTTTGCAGACTCCCAACAGGTTTTCATCCAGAATGGTCCTGTATTTGGCTGCATCCATCTTCCCCCCAATTTTAACCATCTTCCCTGTCCCTGCTGAAGAAAAGCAGGCCCAAACCATGATGCTGCCACCACCATGTTTGACAGTGGGGATGGTGTGTTGAGGGTGATGAGCTGTGTTGCTTTTACGCCAAACATATACTTTTGCATTGTGGCCAAAAAGTTCGATTTTGGTTTCATCGGACCAGAGCACCTTCTTCCACATGTTTGGTGTGTCTCCCAGGTGGCTTGTGGCAAACTTTAGACGAGACTTTTTATGGATATCTTTGAGAAATGGCTTTCTTCTTGCCACTCTTCCATAAAGGGCAGATTTGTGCAGTGTACGACTGATTGTTGTCCTATGGACAGACTCTCCCACCTCAGCTGTAGTTCTCTGCAGTTCATCCAGAGTGATCATGGGCCTCTTGGCTGCATCTCTGATCAGTCTTCTCCTTGTCAGAGCTGAAAGTTTAGAGGGACAGCCAGGTCTTGGTAGATTTGCAGTGGTCTGATACTCCTTCCATTTCAAAATGATCGCTTGCACAGTGCTCCTTGGGATGTTTAAAGCTTGGGAAATCTTTTTGTATCCAAATCCGGCTTTAAACTTCTCCACAACAGTATTACGGACCTGCCTGGTGTGTTCCTTGGTCTTCATGATGCTCTCTGCGCTTTCAACAGAACCCTGAGACTATCACAGAGCAGGTGCATTTATACAGAGACTTGATTACACACAGGTGGATTTTATTTATCACCATCAGTCATTTAGGACAACATTGGATCATTCAGAGATCCTCGCTGAACTTCTGGAGTGAGTTTTCTGCACTAAAAGTAAAGGGGCCGAATAATTTTGCACGCACCACTTTTCAGTTTTTTATTTGCTAAAAAAGTTTAAAATATTCAATAGATTTCGTTCCACTTCACAATTGTGTCCCACTTGTTGGTGATTCTTCACAAAAAATTTTAATTTTATATCTTTATGTTTGAAGCCTGAAATGTGGCAAAAGGTTGAAAAGTTCAAGGGGGCCGAATACTTTTGCAAGGCACTGTAGTTGCGTTGTATTTGTTTATCTAATAGGTCCAACAGATCTTTTCTGGCTTGTATCAGATCATTCATAGTGGTCGAGGCTTGAGTGTGTTTGTGTGCACCTTCAAGTCCGTGGATCCGTTCGATAAGTTCTGAATATTGTCTCCGCCGTTCTCAGTTTCGTTTGGCAGCCGCCGCAATTGGGGTGCCTCTAATCACGCATTTGTGGGCTACCCAATTAGTGAGCGGGGATGTATCACTAGGCTTATTTTCGAGAAATAAGTGTTGGAGACGGGTTTTAACTTCTGCAGCAATAGAGGGATATGTCAGTAAGGATGGGTCTAACCTCCACATTTGTGGACGAGGTGTTGTGTCAGGGAGCTTTAATGTCAGGGAAATGGGGTGGTGGTCCGAGATGAACATGGGGTCAATGGAAAATTTGGTGGAGCATGGATAGATCTTTTTGCGTCAAGAATAGGTAGTCTATCCTTGAGTTCCGGTTGTGAGGTGCTGAAAAGAAGGTATAATCTTTGCCGTTGGGATTCAGGGTGCGCCATGTGTCATGGAGTAGTAGATGTTTGAGTTGGGATTTAATTGCCTTTAGGGCTGCATATGGGAGTGATGAGGTGCCGGTAGATGTGTCTTGGATAGGAGTGAGGGGGGCATTAAAACCTCCCCCTAGTATGAGGGTACCTTCTTGGAAGGTTGTTAATGTATCAGTGATGGTTCGGAAGAACGGTACTTGACGAATGTTTGGTGCATATATGTTTGCTAAGGTGATTTTTCTACCTAGAAGCGAGCCTTTCAGAAAGAGGTATCTGCCCTCCTCATCTATAAGCAAGTCAGTAAGTTGAAAGGGGCAGCATTTTGCGATAAATATTAAGACTCCTTTCGATTTGTTCAATGGGTTGGTTGCATGATACACCATTGGATAGCGGAAATTGTTGCTTAAAGGTAGTGACAGTAAAACCCCAGCATCAGTAGAGGGCGATGTGGGGCCAAATTACCTTTAGTTTGTTAGGCAATAATATACTAACAGTAGCGAGGGGGGGTTAAGCTGGGGATGAGGCGTTATAGGGTTAAAGCCCTTTTAACTGTTGGTAGTGTGTGTCTTATAACAGTAAGACCTTTCAAGCATGGAAGGATTGTTAACATAAGAAACATAACATATTACCCATAAAGTCTTTCTCATCAGGAGGAAGCTCTATCGGTATTGTTTCCGAGGAGTCAAGCAATGTGGATATGGGCTGATGAGCGTGCATCTGTAGCCGAGGTCTGTAGTTTGGGAGAAGGATAGAATGTCTCGTGTGGGTTGTCTGCAGTCCACTGCTTGGCTGTATCTTCTTCATGGCGTCCATGGCATCTTCGGGCAGTCACAAATCTAAGTTTTAAATAATCTAAGATTGATAATGCGGCCAGCTGCTTGTAACACCAGGGGTGATTGCATAAGGCAGTGAGTTTGGAGGGATGAAGTACATTAGTCAATGAGTAGTCTTGTATGGCCCCTAAGTAAAGATGGCCCGGATCAGCGTGGTGAGACTCCTGCAGGCTCGGGTGATAAGTGGAGTGAGTGTTACGTCGGTGGAGCATTCACGGGTGTGAAGGAGTATGGCTCAGGGGTCTGACCGGGGTTTTCACACACTGAGGGGAGATATGGAAAGAGAAAGCAAAAGTTGTCGGTGTGTTCATCCTGTTCGGACATCTGGGGCATTAACAGTGAGGTTTAGCGATCCCGGCGTGCCCGACGAGGTAAGGGCGCTGTCATGGGACTCAGAGGTGGGTGTCGGAGCCTTGAGGTAGAACTGGGTCTGGCAGTTGACGGTGATCGTCGTCTCCGAAAACTCTTGTTGTGGGTTTCCATCGGTTCTTCCTCTGGTGAATGGTGGGTAGGAGTATATGTTTCGAACTCCGCATACCAGTTTGGGACCACTACGTATGGTATATCTAGGGTATGGCAGAAGGCATCTAGTTCCTCTGGGACTCTCAGTAACGCAGAATGGCCCTGGTGAGAAGCTAGAACGCCGAATGGAAATTTCCATCTATAGCGAATCCCTCTGGTCCGCAGGACTTCCAGCAGAGGACGTAAATCTTTGTGGTGTCTCAGCGTAATTGCTGAGAGATCCTGGTAAATGCAGATAGAGTGACCCTCAAATTCTAATTGCATCTTATTGCGGGCTTTTTTGAGGATTTCTTCTTTGGTAGCGAAGTCATTGACATGGCAGATAATGTCCCTCGGGGGTTCAGTGTCTCTGCCTCGGGGGCGAAGCGCTCTGTGGATTCATTCCATTGCAATCAGTGTATGTCGGGGCCGATCCAGGAGGCGGTTGAAGAGATCTGTGACAGCCGGGAGAATCTGATCCTGCTCCACGGATTCGGGGAGGCCTCTCACCCCTAAATTGTGCCTGTGACCTCTGTTGTCGAGATCTTCAACATGACGCTGAAGATCTCGGAGTTGCATGGTATGTGAGTCTACCTTGCGGTGGATCTTCTTTACGGCTGTCTGTTGTTGTGCCGCGGTATTCTCTAGATGCTGCAATCTCCCTGCTATTGCCTGTAGTTCATGGCGCAGATCCGAAATGGCCGAGAACAAGGTATCCTTTATGTCAGCTGCTACAGCCTGGAGGTCGTGTAAACTCGGTTGACGGTGAGATGCCAGGCTGTTCTCCATAGGTGTGAGACGTTGTTCGGTTGGGGTGAGGATAATCCCGTTGTGGTCTGGAGCAGGAGATGAGGCGGGAAGAGGAGCCGCCATATTAGCCCTCTGGGTTCTGAATATCTCCGGTTGGTTCTCTCGGGGATCGGGATCTAGACTTGCAAGCTTCCGCGGGAAGAAGTCCCCATAGTGGGTAGCAGAGTGTTATCGGTATACCCCGTGGGAAGCAGATTTTAGGCTGCGGTGTGAAGGAGCCTGAGGATTAGGCAGCCATCTTCTCTCAAGGCAAACCACGCCCCCTTAAGGCAAACCATGCCCCGGAAACACACACTTTTATGGGAGAGCAACCATCAGAATGGAACCTTGGTGCAAAGGTCTGCATTTTACTTGTAACTAAATATGTTCGCAGATTAATGTTTTCAGGAATATACTCTGTATTCCTTCATGTAATTCTCTTATTTTAACCTAATATTTTCTTCCTTGGTGTAGACTATAGATAGATGGTTGTGTATTAGATAGACTTTCAACTACTCACAAATAAATGTTGTTATTGTGTTAAAGATTTCACTCATGGTCAAAGAACTCTCATTTAACCCAAATCATATCTGAGAGATATTAAATCTCAAATATAGTAAACGAGAAAAAACTGCATGGGAGGTCGTCATATGTCTGGTCAAGCATGTGGTGCCCAAGCAGCTGCTGTTGTGGCCACGCTTGATCTGCTTCAGACATAGGTTGCAAACAGCAACGGTTTGATCTGCTGCACACGTGTCCAAAAAATCAGCGGGGAGTCAGCAGCGCCCTGCACCTGTGGAGCTCTGCGGTGTGATGCAGTAGGGTGGCTGCCCTTAAGCTGCCCCCTAGAGGACATCCTGCCCCATTGGAGTTGTGCCTCCTCCTCTATTCTATCAGGCACCCAAGTAGAGTCAGTGACCTCATTATCCCCTCCCTCCTCGTCACTGGAGCAAACTTGGCACTATGCTGCAGCTGGGGGAACATGACTGCCAGTTTCTTGTTCTTCTTGGACACCCCCTCTCTCTAGGCTCACGTTTCTCCCTTCCTCAACCTGGGAACTAACATCGGAGCCTTCAAATCGCTGCGCATCCTCCAGCAGCATATACCTGACACTGTGGTCGAATAGTTTGGGGGACTCCTCCGTGCATGATGGTTGGGCTACGGAAGGAGTGACTGTGGACAAAGAGCTGGTGGAAGAGGCCGCTTTGGCAGCTGCATAGGAAGGAAAACTACTCTGAGCCTGGGTGACAGAGGATGAGGAGGATGAGGATGGCTTTGTTATCCACTCCACCAACTCTTCTGCATGTTCTGGCTCAATAACACGGCCAGCAGCAGAAAAAAAGGACACGTGTGCCCCACGGCCACCGGCAGAGGATGCACCATGTCCATGGCCAGCACTGTTGACTGTAAATACAGGACCTGCTTGACTTCTTTTAGTGGCCTGTGAGCGTCTGCCTCTCCTTGGTGGCTTCTGGACATGATGTATTATTTGTTTTGCAACACCACACTACACTGTATTGTGTACTGTGTACACCACCAGAAAAGTAGTAGCAACTGCACTATGGCTGCACTGTATTGTAATTACAATTTTTTATCAAATATTTCACAGCAGGCCCCTTCCTGCGCTCAACAAGAGTATCTGTGAGGCTTTAGAGTGTTGTGCCACCACCACCACCACCACCGCCTGAGGCCCAATTTTTCTGCCCCTGTTTAACAGGGGCATGTAATTACAATTCTTGATATAATATTTCACAGCAGGGCCCGTTCCAGCACCCACCAAGAGTAACTGTGAGGGCTTACAGTGTTCTGGTACCACCAACACCTAAGGCCCAATTTTCCGCAGAGTGTATAGGGTAGGCCATATAGTATATACAGGCAGTCCTCTATTTTCAAACATCCGCCTTACAAACGACTCCTACTTACAAACGGAGGGAGACAACAGGAAGTAAGAGGAAATCTACCCCTAGGAAGGGAAATTCTCTCCTGTAAGGTTTAATATGGGAAAAAGGTGTCTCCACTGATGCTTTATCACCAATTCTTGTTTCCCTAATAACCCACAATTTTCAAAATCCAATTGTCATTGAGACAGAAAGTGAGGATAAATCTTCTGAACAAGGGCACAGACAGCAAAAAAAGTTACAGGGGTGATAACCCTGCTCTATATTATCCAAAAAGCTTAAAAATAGATTTTTGGGCTGGAGCTACACTTAAAAAATGTACCTGTTCCAAATTACAAACAGATTCAACGTAACAACAAACCTACAGTCCCTATCTTGTTTGTAACCTAATAAGATGAGCTAGTGGTTCAATTAAAAGGGCAAATAAAAGGGGGGAGAGTGGGCAACCCTAATGTGTGCCTCTTTCTATATTAAAAGAGTCATATTTGTAACCTGCGTATTTTATGTATGCTTGGGGTTTGTCATAAAGTGCAGCAATCCATTTAATAAAGTGAGTGCCAAAACCCCATTTCTGGAGGATATAGTGTAAATAGGGCCAGGAAACAGAATCAAACGCCTTCTTGATATTAAGAGAAGGAAAGCAAGAAGGGATGTGTTCTGGCTATATGTGCTAAGAGAACTGCCCAGCGTACCTTGTCACTTGCTTGGCATATAGGCATAAAGCCCACCTGATCACTATGTACAAGACAATGATTCTGTTAAGACGAGTTGCTAAAATTTTTGCTAGGATTTTAATATCAAGGTTTAAGACGGAGTTGGGGCAGTAGTTTGTGCAGGAGGTGTCATCGGGGTGGGGTTTAGATAATCGCCGTCAGTGTCTCCTGTCTGAAAGTGTATCCGTCTATCAGGGTCTCTATGAATGTTCTATAGTATAGCTGAGTAACCATCAGGGCCTGGTCTTTTGTTCAGTTTTAGTTCTTTGATTGCGTTAGATACATCCTCTACTGTGATAGGGTCTTCAAGTTTAAGTTGGCTTCTTTGGGCTTGGTATAGCTCAGGTAGGTTTATACGGGAGAAAAAGGTGTCGGCTACAGTAGGGTTAAATTAGTTCGCTGCCGAGTATAAGGAGGCTAGGTGGGAACGGAATTTGTGAACTACAGGATCTCACAAAAGTGAGTGTACAGCTTGTATAACAGTGTAAATTTGCTGTCCCCTCAAAATAACTCAACACACCGCCATTAATGTCCAAACCGCTGGCAACAAAAGTGAGTACACCCCTAAGTGAAAATGTCCAAATTGGGTCCAAAGTGTCAATATTTTGTGTGGCCACCATTATTTTCAGCACTGCCTTAACTCTCTTGGGCATGGAGTTCCTTGCGCTCCTCCACCTTCCATTTGAGGATGCCCCACAGATGCTCAATAGGCTTAGGTCTGGAGACATGCTTGGCCAGTCCATCACCTTTACCCTCAGCTTCTTTAGCAAAGCAGTGGTCGCCTTGGAGGTGTGTCTGAACTGTATGAACTGTAGCTCCCCAGTGCTGGCAGGACACATGCAGCCCCAGACCATAACATTACCAGCACCATGCTTGACTGTAGGCAAGACATACTTGTCTTTGTACTCCTCACCTGGTTGCCGCCACACACGCTTGACACCATCTGAACAAAATAAGTTTATCTTGGTCTCGTCTGACCACAGGACATTGTTCCAGTAATCCATGACCTTAGTCTGCTTGTCTTCAGCAAACTGTTTGAGGGCTTTGTGCATCATCTTTAGAAGAGGCTTCCTTCTGGTTTGACAGCTATGCAGACCAATTTGATGCAGTGTACAGCGTATGGTCTGAGCACTGACAGGGTGACCCCCCACCCTTTCGAACTCTGCAGCAATGCTGGCAGCACACATACGTCTATTTCTCAAAGACAACCTCTAGATATGATGCTGAGCACGCTCACTCAACTTCTTTGGTTGACCAAAGCGAGGCCTCGTCTTGTTAAACCGCTGTATGGTCTTGGTCATCGTACTGCAGCCAAGTTTCAGGATCTTGGCAATCTTCTTATAGCCTAGGCCATCTTTATGTAGAGCAACAATTCTTTTTTTCAGATCCTCAAAGTTCTTTGCCATGAGGTGCCATGTTGAACTTCCAGTGAACAGTGTGAGAGAGTCAGAGCGTTAACACCAAATTTAACACACCTGCTCCCCATTCACACCTGAGACCTTGTAACGCTAATGAGTCACATGACACTGGGGAAGGAAAATGGCTAATTGGGCCCAATTTGGACATTTTCACTTAGAGGTGTACTCACTTTTGTTGCTAGCAGTTTAGACATTAATGGCTGTGTGTTGAGTAATTTTGAGGGGACAGCAAATTTACACTGTTATACAAGCTGTACACTCACTACTTTACATTGTAGCAAAGTGTAATTTCTTCAGTGTTGTCACATGAAAAGATATAATAAAATATTTACAAAAATGTGAGGGGTGTACTCACTTTAGTGAGATACTGTATCTTAACAGGGTTGCTAGTGTATATATTGTTTGACAGTTTGAGTTGGATCGGCTTGGTTGGTTTGTTTAAGGATTTAAGTAATGTATCCAGCTTATTGGATTTCATGTAAAAAGCATGTCTAGATCAGGGATTTTTTAGCAGATTCAGTGAGGAATAGATTGTATTCCAGACGGACCTTTTCAAAATGTTTTTTTTCACGGCTGGGGTGGGGTTAGCCTGGAAGGATGCAAAGGAAGTATTGAATTTGGATTCTAATTTTCGTGTGAGTTTCCGGCATTCACGATTAAACATTGTGTATTGCCGCTGGAATACTCCATGCAGCACAGGTTTGTGTGCTTCCCAAAGTGTTAGTGGGGAAATGTCAGGGCTGGTGATGTGAGTTAAATAGTTGTTTAGGGCATGCTCGATGATTAGATGGTGGAACGGGTGTTTGTGTATGGAGTCTGGGATATACCAAGTAGAGTCATGTGTTTTTGGTCTGAATAAGGAATAGGGACAATGCTTGAGGTGAGAATCGCAGGTACCATATCAGTAGTTAAAATGCGAGAGGAGGTCTGATGTGGGTGTGAGTAATAAGTGTAGGTGAAAATTAGGGAGGGGAGGAGCGAGCGTTCGGATCTATAATGGCCGGGTATCCAGAGATTACCTTAGCAGGTGCAATGATATCGGCAAATACATGAGGGTACAATAGCGTGTCACATGGGCTAACCAGTTGTATGTAACAACACAAATTCAACCATTTGAACAAATAAGAACATAACAATTTCGGAGAGCCATATCCAGTACGTGAATATGCAAAATTGACTACAGCTAAATCTACCAGTCAATCTGGAAATGACAAGGAGCTGGGTTTCCAGTGTTATGTATTAAATGAGTTCCAAAATGTGGTATGTCGTGCTCCATGGCTTGGATACTAGGCAAAGGTCTAGGCTGGTATAATGGCAAGCCAGTGTGTCCCAAATCCAGAGAATATGGTCAGCGTTCAAAAGGAGTAGAGGGCGGAGCAAGTGACCTGAGGTGCACATCAGGTGTAAGTCTCAAAACAAAATACAACAAAACAAGGTACCCAGAGAATAGGTCATATTAGGCAATGTAACAACCTTTCAGAGTCTGAAACCAGAGTGTGGGTGTGGTGGAGTACTCAAGAGGATAGCAAGTTGTCAGTCCATGGAGTCTTCCTGGTCCAGAGGAGGGGAGGTGAAGCAACCTCTCTTGTGTGAATGGTGGTTCCCATTCTTTCCTGAGGATTGGGGAGGTTTGCGAAGGGAAGATGAGGCTGATCTTCTGTGTGAAGAGTTGGTGCTGGGTGGTGTTTCCATCACGTGTAGGTCTTGCAGGGTCTGTTGCAGCTCTTCCCGTGATCTGCAGGTGTATTTGGAGACCTGGAAAGTAAAAGGGATAGAGAATGGGAAACCCCATTGATAGATGATGTGATGTCGCTGCAACTCTAGGAGCTGATATTTCATGGCTCGCCGCTTAGTTATGGTTAGTTGGGACAGGTCAGCAAAGAGCTGGTAGGTATGACCTTGAAAGGTTAGGGTGTCCGTTTCTCGGGCTGCAGCCAAGAGTTGTTCCTTAGTACGATAAAAATTGAATTTTGCGTTAATGTCACGAGGTGTGCCATCTGTTTTCTTTGGTGTAAGGGCTCGGTGCACTCTATCCATTTCCAGACATTCTATTGGTATGGCTGGCTGGAGTTCTTGGAATAGTGCAGCAATGGTGGATTGTAGGTCAATTACCGTTTTCAAATTTGATCGACTTTTTTCGAATTCGGTCAATATTTTTTTCGAATTCGAAACTAATTTATTCTAATCTTTTCAATTCAAATTCGATTTCATTCTATAAGCAATTTGAGTTTCGTATAGAATGAATTCAAATTCAAATAGAAAAGATTAGAATAGAATAGAAAAGAAGAGAAAAGAAAAACAATAGAACAGAATAAAATAAAATATAATATATATTATATTTTATTCAATTCAAATTAAAAAAAAATTAGAAAAAATTCTACCGCATTCGAAAAAATTTGCCAAATTTTACAAAAGTAAACTATATATAACCATTTTCCAAAAATTCGAATTTCGTTAGAAAGAAATCGAATTAGAATAGAAAAGATTAGAATACAATAGAAAATAATAGAAAAGAATAAACTGGAAAAACAATAGAACAGAATAGAATAAAAATTATATTTTATTCTATTTTGTTCTATTGTTTTTCTAGTCTATTCTTTTCTATTATTTTCTATTCAAATCTTTTCTATTCAAATTCATTCTATATGAAATTCGAACTTCTAAAGCCATCTTCCAAAATTCAAATTTCATATACAATGAATTCGAATTTGAATAGAAAAGATTACAATAGAATAGAAAAGAAAATAATAGAAAAGAATAGCATAGAAAAACAATAGAACAGACTACAAAAATATATTATATATATTATATATTTTTTTTTATTCTGTTCTATTGTTTTTCTATGCTATTCTTTTCTATTATTTTCTATTCTATTCTAATCTTTTCTATTCAAATTCAAATTAATTCTATACAAAATTTGAATTTTGGAAGATAGCTTCTGAAGTTCGAATTTCATATAGAATGAATTTGAACTTGAATAGAAAAGATTTGAATAGACTAGAAAAACAATAGAACAGAATATAAAAATATAATATATATATATATATATATATATATATATGAAACATTTTCCAAAATTTGAATTTCATAATCGAATTTGAATAGAAAAGATTAGAGTAGAAAATAATAGAAAAGAATAAACTAGAAAAACATATATTATATTTTATTCTATTCTGTTATATTGTTTTTCTATTCTATTCTTTACTATTCTTTTCTATTCTAATCTATTCTAATCTTTTCTATTCTAATTTAAAAATTTGAATTTGGGAAAATGGTTATATATAATAGAAAATAATAGAAAAGAATAAACTAGAAAAACATATATTATATTTTATTCTATTCTGTTATATTGTTTTTCTATTCTATTCTTTGCTATTCTTTTCTGTTCTAATCTATTCTAATCTTTTCTATTCTAATTTAAAAATTTGAATTTGGGAAAATGGTTATATATATAAATATTTATATATATATATAAACATTTTCCCAAATTCTAATTTCATATAGAATGAAATCGAATTAGCATAGAATAGAAAATAATAGAAAAGAATAGACTAGAAAAACAATAGAACAGAATAGAATAAAATATAATATATATTATATTTTTTCTATTCTGTTCTATTGTTTTTCTATGCTATTCTTTTCTATTATTTTCTATTCTATTCTAATCTTTTCTATTCAAATTTTAGAAATTTCAGAAATTCAGAAAATCTAATTTCGTATAGAATGAATTTGAATTAGAGTAGAAAAGAATAGACAAGTTTTTCTAGTCTATTCTTTTCTACTGTTTTCTATTTATTTTCTATTCCATTCTAAGTCATTCTATATGAAATTTGAATTCCAGAAAATGGTTATATATATATATATATATATATATATATATATATATATATATATACACTGTATTTATTGGCGTATAACACTCACTTTTTCCCATGAAAATCAGGTGCAAATAGTGTGTGCGTGTTATACGCCAATACTTTAATTTTAGCTGCCTCGGAGGGGACAGGGAGGGGGGCGGGACAAGCGCCGTCAGATTACATACAGTGAGAATCTCCTGTTTACTTGGTGGCCTCTGTAATAGGAAGTCCCATCTCCTAGGCCGCCATTGGACCACTGTTCTGTCTATCATAGGAGATTCTCGCTATATGTAATCTGTCTGCGCTTGTCCCACCCCCCTCCCTGTCCCCTCTAGGCTGCAGATGGGCATCGATCAGACTGCACTGATGACAATGGTGAGGCTGCTGCATTGAAGGCAACAGTGAGGCTGCTGCATTGAAGGCAATGGTGAGGCTGCTGCATTGATGGCAATGGTGAGGCTGCTGCATTGATGACATTGGTGAGGCTGCTGCATTGATGGCAATGGTGAGGCTGCTGCATTGATGGCAATGGTGAGGCTGCTGCAATAATGGCAATGGTGAGGCTGCTGTATTGATGTGGACTGATGAGGCTGCATTGATGGCACTTGTGAGGCCGCAGATGGGCATTGATCAGGCTGCATTGATGGCAATGGTGAGGTTGCAGATGGGCACTGACCCTTATTTTGCTTCAAAGTTTCTTATTTATAATTTAAGTTTTTTTCCTGAAGCTTCCCTCTTAAAATGAATGTGCGTGTTATACACCTGTGCGTGTTATACGCCGATAAATACGGTATATATATCTATATATCTATATATATATATATAGATATATATATATATATATATATATTCAAACTTTGGGTGGGTTACTGCCTTTTCTTTGTCCTTGCTGTTAGACTGGAATGGTGTCAAGGTGGACTCCCTGTTCTCCACCGATCTCCATTAACATAAACGAAGGGACACGTTCTCCAATGCAAATATGTTTACTGAATCTAAAAGTCATCAAAATCGTCATGCACATCAATTGCAGCTACTGTATACAGTTGCGAGCATCCCTGCTCTTCCTCAGGCTGTATGGCTTTGTGTGAACATTCTATAAGTGATTCCCTCTTTTATTCAAAAACTCTAATACAAGTGGGTGTTACCCCACAGGTGTGTCCCATGCTTCCAAAATGAAAAGGCCCTGGGAGAAAGACATTAACCCCATATCAGTTCCAATTTGTTTCCTACCTAGGCAAACAAATGCCTGCACAAGCCAAATAGATTGAGAAAAAGAGAAAAAACAAATCTTTCAACTCATAGTGTCACAATCAAAACATCAATAATTCCATATAAACATATTTTCATTCATCATCTAGATAAAAGTATCTTAAATGAAAAAAATCGCATACAAGTGCAATAGACATGTAGTCCACAGATTCCAATCAGGACTTCATAGGATTTTCATCCTTCTGATCAATTCCCACTTATTCCCATGTGTCAAGATGCGACTATCTGAAAATAGAAAATGTAAAAAAGTCGCTAACTGGATCGTCATAAAAATAGATGCGACTATCTGGAAATAGAAAATGTAAAAAAGTCGCTAACTGGATCGTCATAAAAATAGGTACAAATCATAGTCCCTATTCATCCCATCTGGATAGAGGGATCGTAACCTGTTGATCCACCAAACCTCTCGCTGCTTAAGTCTCAGTATTCTGTCACCCCCTCTTCTGTCTCGGGGAACCTCCTCAAGCACCATAAATCTTAAATCTGAGTCCTGATGTCCTTTCTCCACAAAATGTCTTGATACTGGCAACCCTGGTTGTTTCAATCTAATGGTGCTGCGATGCTGTGCGATTCGGTCTTTAATCTTTTGAGTGGTTTCACCAACATACAGCAATTTGCATGGGCAGGTCAGAATATAGATCACATAGGAGGATTGGCATGTAAAAAATCCTTTGATCGCAACCTTATCTCCATTTTCAGGATGGACATACTGGTCACCTTTAAGTAAAAGCTTACATTGAATGCAACTCAAGCAAGGAAAGCACCCTTTCCTTGTCTTACCCAGAAATGTCATTTTAGATATGTTTTCCCTTGGTCTATATTCTGATCTAAACAATGCGTCTCACAGCGTTTTATTCCTTCTAAAGGCTTTAAATGGTGTCTGTTGAAAGACCTCAATCTGTGGATAGGAGCGTTTTAAAAGGGGCCAATGTTTCTTGATGAAATTGCGAAATTGCATAAAAAACGGTAATCATCTCGTCTGTGGTCTATGTCTCACTGGAGCTATACCCATCTCCTCCTGCTCTATCTTTTTTACTTCTTGTGAAATAATGTAATTGGGATATCCTCATTCCTGAAACTTAGAACACATTTCCTTCATTCTTAAATTCCTCACGGTTTCATTACTAACTATTCTCCTGACCCGTAATAGTTGGTTTCTTACAATGGAGCTGAAAACATGGGGGGGGGGGGATGAAAGCTGTCAAACAATAGTAGCTGATTCCTATCAGTCGGCTTGAAATACAAATCGGATTCCATCCGATTGTTATCAATGTAGATCCTGATATCCAAAAATGGAACCGATTTCCCCCCAATGTTGATTTTGAATTGAATCTCATGAGAAAAATCGTTCAGCGTCACATCAAAGGCAAGTAGCGATTCCATGTTTCCCCGCCATATGACAAAAACATCATCAATGTATCGCCACCAGGTGGCGCAATGGCTTTTAAATAATTCATTCTGAAAGATATACTTGTGTTCAAAGTCATTCATAAATGTACAGGCATATGGCGGGGCAACATTAGAACCCATTGCAACTCCTTTCAGTTGCATGAAGAACTGATCCTTAAACAGAAAGTAGTTGTTTGATAATATTATTTTAAATAACTTTTCAAAAAGAGAGATTTGCATGTCTGAAAATGTGTTACATCCTCTAATCAGATCCATCACTGCATCAATACCATCAATACCAGGTTGATGTAGGATGGAGGTGTACAAACTATTGACATCCCAAGTGAAAATCCTCCTATGTGATCTATATTCTGACCTGCCCATGCAAATTGCTGTATGTTGGTGAAACCACTCAAAAGATTAAAGACCGAATCGCACAGCATCGCAGCACCATTAGATTGAAACAACCAGGGTTGCCAGTATCAAGACATTTTTTGGAGAAAGGACATCAGGACTCAGATTTAAGATTTATGGTGCTTGAGGAGGTTCCCCGAGACAGAAGAGGGGGTGACAGAATACTGAGACTTAAGCAGCGAGAGGTTTGGTGGATCAACAGGTTACAATACCTCTATCCAGATGGGATGAATAGGGACTATGATTTGTACCTATTTTTATGACGATCCAGTTAGCGACTTTTTTACATTTTCTATTTTCAGATAGTCTCATCTTGACACATGGAAATAAGTGGGAATTGATCAGAAGGATGAAAATCCTATGAAGTCCTGATTGGAATCTGTGAACTACATGTCTATTGCACCTGTATGCGATTTTTTCATTTAAGATACTTTTATCTAGATGATGAATGAAAATATGTTTATATGGAATTATTGATGTTTTGATTGTGACACTATGAGTTGAAAGATTTGTTTTATCTCTTTTTCAATCTATTTGGCTTGTGCAGGCATTTGTTTGCCTAGGTAGGAAACAAATTGGAACTGATATGGGGTTAATGTCTTTCTCCCAGGGCCTTTTCATTTTGGAAGCTTGGGACACACCTGTGGGGTAACACCCACTTGTACTAGAGTTTTTGAATAAAAGAGGGAATCACTTATAGAATGTTCACACAAAGCCATACAGCCTGAGGAAGAGCAGGGATGCTCGCAACTGTATACAGTAGCTGCAATTGATGTGCATGACGATTTTGATGACTTTTAGATTCAGTAAACATATTTGCATTGGAGAACGTGTCCCTTTATTTATGTTAATATATATATATATATATATATATATATATATATATATATATATAATGAAATCGAATTCTAATAGAAAAGGCTAGAATAGAAAAAACTATAGAACAGAATAGAAAAAAATATAATATATATATATATAGATATAGATATAGATATAGATATAGATATAGATATATCTATATATATAACCATCTTCCAAAATTCTAATTTGGTACAGAATTAATTCGAATTCGAAGAGAAAAGATTAGAATAGAATATATTATATTTTTTCTATTCTGTTCTATTGTTTTTCTATGCCATTCTTTTCTATTATTTTCTATTCTATTCTAATCTTTTCTATTGGAATTCGATTTCATTCTATACGAAATTTGAATTTCAGAAGATGTTATATATACCCTGTTTCCCCGAAAATAAGACCTAGCGTGATTGTCGGTGATGGCTGCAATATAATCCCTCCCCCCCAAATAAGCCCTACCCTGTTTCCCCAAAAATAAGCACTAACCTGAGAATAAGACCTACAAGGACTTTAACTAGGGCTTATTTGGGGGGTAGGGCTTATATTGCAGCCATCACCAACAATCATGCTAGGTCTTATTTTCGGGGGAAACAGGGTATGTATATCTATATATATAGATATAGCTATATATATAAATATATATATAATATTTTTTCTGTTCCGTGCTATTGTTTTTCTTTGCTATTCTTTTCTAGTATTTTCAATTGTATTCTAATCTTTTCTATTCAAATTCGATTTTGTTCTATACAAATTTCGAATTTCGGAAAATGGTTATATATAATTTACTTTTTCAAATACGGTCAAATTTTTTTGAATGCGGTAGAATTATTTCGAATTTGATAGTTTTTTTTCGAATTCAGTAGATTTTTATTCGAATGCGGTGGAATTTTTTTGAATTCGAATACGAAATTAAACTAATCCCAAAAGCGAATGTAACTAATGCAACAAATTTAACTAAACAAATTTAGTTAAATAACGAATCAAAACGAAACAAAACAAATTTTTTCATCCTGCACATGTCTATCTCTGCCACATAATCCTGTGCTGCAGTCTCTATCTTGTGACCCGTTTACTATATTGGAGATTTAATATCTCTCAGATATGGGTAGAATAAAGAAATTATTCCCGCGCTAACAGGAAAAGAGTCTAATATAGTACTACGGACAAGCTGCATGCACTGAATACAGGTGCAAACCGAACCTTAAATGGACATAAAAATATTAAATAGTGCTGCGCTAATCCTGAGCGCCCTTGTTAAGGGACTTAAAGTGATGATAAATAACTAAAAAGTGGTATAAACAGCATTAAAGTGTTGGCAGCCGCCATAAAAAGTCACACTCATCAATATATATTAGCAGTGCTAAAAACAATAAAAACAAATCAATGTGGAAAATATATTGCTAAAAATTCACTCATCATAAATAATGCCATTAGGTGAATACTCAGTCCATATCTGTAATCATGTGCAGAAATCAATGGTGTCACCTAACATAACAAAAAACCTATGTGACTCAAGTAGAGTGGCAAACAAAGTAACACATAAAGTGACAAGGTGCAAAGTGAAACAAATAAAAAATGTAAACCAGTGCAATGTTCACAGATTGTCCAGAACTATAACAGGCGATAGTGCTAAATAATGTGACTTGGATAATTTGGCATGCACCAGATGTGACAGTAGAGCAAGGTCCTTTTTGTTTAAAATAATGGTGATAGCGTCCTGACATGCAACGGTCGCTCCGTGGTGCTTGACTTAAATAACACGGTGCTCAGCTTCGTGTACAAACACTCCTGTGAGAGATGGCCCCTTACCTTAAGGGAATAGGGCAAACGCATATAGCCAGGGGTCTTTACACAGGGTCCTCCTTGAAGCAATGGAGCAGGCGTGTATGACCAAGAATCTTTTAAGGGGGGTCCTCCTAGGATGTAGAGCCCTATCCTCACGGTCCCAATTCCAGGGGGTGGTTCCCTCGGTAATAGGGGGGATAAAAAACACGGGGAGCCCCAATAGTGTAATACTGCTAAAACCAGTAGCTTTATTAAGGTAAAACTCGGTACTCACATAAAAAACAGCAATAATGTTCCTATCTCCGACGAGCGGCGAGCTCGTATTACTGACACAGCGTGTAGAGCCTGTCCCGTCCTTACGCGTGACGTCACACCGCACGTGACTTCATCAGAGCTTGATTCCCTCTGATGAAATCACGTGCGGTGTGACGTCACGCGTAAGGACAGGACAGGCTCTACACGCTGTGTCAGTAATACGAGCTCGCCGCTCGTCGGAGATAGGAACATTATTGCTGTTTTTTATGTGAGTACCGAGTTTTACCTTAATAAAGCTACTGGTTTTAGCAGTATTACACTATTGGGGCTCCCCGTGTTTTTTATCCCCCCTATTACCGAGGGAACCACCCCCTGGAATTGGGACCGTGAGGATAGGGCTCTACATCCTAGGAGGACCCCCCTTAAAAGATTCTTGGTCATACACGCCTGCTCCATTGCTTCAAGGAGGACCCTGTGTAAAGACCCCTGGCTATATGCGTTTGCCCTATTGCCTTAAGGTAAGGGGCCATCTCTCACAGGAGTGTTTGTACACAAAGCTGAGCACCGTGTTATTTAAGTCAAGCACCACGGAGCGACCGTTGCATGTCAGGACACTATCACCATTATTTTAAACAAAAAGGACCTTGCTCTACTGTCACATCTGGTGCATGCCAAATTATCCAAGTCACATTATTTAGCACTATCGCCTGTTATAGTTCTGGACAATCTGTGAACATTGCACTGGTTTACATTTTTTATTTGTTTCACTTTGCACCTTGTCACTTTATGTGTTACTTTGTTTGCCACTCTACTTGAGTCACATAGGTTTTTTGTTATGTTAGGTGACACCATTGATTTCTGCACATGATTACAGATATGGACTGAGTATTCACCTAATGGCATTATTTATGATGAGTGAATTTTTAGCAATATATTTTCCACATTGATTTGTTTTTATTGTTTTTAGCACTGCTAATATATATTGATGAGTGTGACTTTTTATGGCGGCTGCCAACACTTTAATGCTGTTTATACCACTTTTTAGTTATTTATCATCACTTTAAGTCCCTTAACAAGGGCGCTCAGGATTAGCGCAGCACTATTTAATATTTTTATCTCTCAGATATGATTTGGGTTAAATGAGAGTTCTTTGACCATGAGTGAATTCTTTAACACAATAACAAAAATGTATTAGTATATAGTAAAGTAGGCCTAGACTAATACACAGCAATCTTTCTAATTGTACAGGAAAAGGATAAAAATCATGGCTTACATGAAGGAATACAGAGTATATTCCTTAAAACATTAATGTACAAACAGTAGAACAGAAAATACATAAGACCAACATATTTAGATACAAGTACAAGGGACATTTCCCATATTTACCATTCCCATAGAGGTTCCATTCACTCTGCCATAGAGTGTGTGTTTCCCTCCCATCTAGTCTGTCTATATCATTACAGGCTGATGTCTCATTGGTTGGCATGGCGTGGCTCTGATTGGTGGGCTTCCCTATTCCTGGTTCAGGATTGGCTACATCTCCAATCCCTGTACTTTGCATAAGTCAGCCCCCTTTAATGCAAATCTTTGGCACTGACTATTTTGAGTGGGAAACTTAACTTGTAGGTACATGACCTTCAGGAAAGTTAAGTATTGATGACGGTTGACCCTCATTGCATATTTAAACATGGGATCCTTTGAAGTGATTATGTGTAGAACAATGAGATTTGGGTCCCATTGTTTGTATACACAAGCTTAGGCACCGAATTGTGTGTCTAACAGACACTTCTGTGAAGCTATGTTGCACGCCCTCCATAGATACAAGCTAAATTAAATATATTCATAATTACAATATTTTACAGCTATTAATGGAGATTTCACATAAACTCATAAGGCAACAATCTCATCTACTTTAACCACTTGCTTACTGGGCACTTAAATGCCCCTCCTGTCCAGACCAATTTTCAGCTTACAGCGCTGATGCACTTTGAATGACAATTGCGCGGTCATACAACACTGTACCCAGATGGAATTTTTAACATTTTTTTTCCCCACAAATAGAGCTTTCTTTTTATCTTTTATCTTTTATCTTATTTTTCTTTAATCACAGCTGGGATTTTTATTTTTTGCTAAACAAACAAAAAAAGATGGAAAATTTTGAAAAAAAAATCATGTTTAATAGTTTTTTATAAAATTTTGCAAATAGGTAATTTTTCTCCTTCATTGATATGCGCTGATGAGGCTGCACTGATGGGCACTGATAGGCACAGTTAAGGCGGCACTGATATGCACAGATGGGGACAGATAAGGTGGTACTGATAGGCACAGATAAGGCGGCACTGGTACTGATAGGCACAGATAAGGCGGCACTGATGGCCACTGATAATATGGCACTGATGGGCACGGATGGGTGGCATGGATGGGTGGCACGGATGGGTGGCACAGATGGGCACTGATGGGCATTGATAGGTACCACTGATAGATGGCACTGATAGGTGGCACTGATAGGTGGCACTGATGGGCACTGATGGGCGGCACTGATGGGCACTGGTAGGTGACACTGATGGGTACTGATAGGTGGCATTGATGTGCAGCACTGTTGTTGAGGCACTGATTGTGGGCACTGATGGGTGGCACTGTGGGCACTGATGGGTGGCACTGTGGGCACTGATAAGTGGCACTGTGGGCACTTATGGGTGGTGCTGGTGGGCACTGGTAGGCAACACTGTTGCCTATTGCTAGGTGGCACTGGCAGGGGGTACAGGTGGGCACTGAGGGTCTGGTGGCAGCTTGCCGTGATCGCAACTGATGTCCCTCTCGCGGCCGCCAGTGATCAGCTTTTTTTTTCTCCTCACACTGTCAGTGCAAGGGGAAAAAAATAACCGATTACCTTCTCTGTTGATATCACATGATTGGCTGACAGCAGATCACGTGGTAAGGGGTCGAGATCGACCCCTTACTCCGATCTGTGATCCAATGAGTCTCATTGACTCGCTAATCACAGAGCACGCTGCACGCCCTACAGGCCGCTCGGGCACAGGAGGACGGCAATGGACGTACTCCTGGCAAAGCAGGTCGGCGCTGTAGCCGCCATTCGGCTATAGCGCGGATCTGAAGTAGCTAATCTCCAGTGCTGCTGTTCGCTTGCCCAACTCTCTTATTTCTTTTGTAAGGTTGTTGGTTATGTGCTCAGAAGTCTGTTTCAGTGCTTGCTTTGTGCAACATGCATTCTATTTGCTTTAAGAGAGCTGTGCGTCTCCTCTCTCCTTCTTCTAGGCACTAGGCATCCAATAGGATCGCCTGACGTTATGGCCAATCGGGAAACGGGTCTCACAACCCGCTTCCTGATTAGCGGGGAGGAGATTTAGTGTGAAAATAGAGAATATTCATTCACTATTGTCACACAATTAGGTGGTTCTAATTACGTGCTTCAAACCCCCCCCTCCCAATTGGAATCCTTAGTCCGGCACCCTGTATGTAGATGAGGGGGCCAGACGCATGGATGGGGGCAACGCCCATGCACCCCTAATGGACTGGCCGCCACAGGTGGAGAGCAAGGTATACTTAGTGGTGGCCTCCCAATTGGATGATTTCAGTGCTGTTGATCTCTTATTATTTGTTTCCTATCATTACTGTTTGGTAAGGGAACTGCACACTTGTCTGGTCAGGTGGTTTGGAATTCTTACACGTGGACTTTTATCATTTTCAAGATTTCACATTTGGACTTTTTTATATATTCCTCTTTGAAGTTTACTTTGTTATACATAATTGAATTATATGTTATGGGACGGCTATTTCACCATGTATTTAATGCACATGGTTTATTATGGTTTAATATGAGTTAACCTTATTTTTCACACACATTTTTTTGTATTGATCACTACAGATATTTTGGTTTTGCACACCTTTTAGAGTAATTAACTTTACAGATTACCAGTGTATATATACAGTATATGATAAACAACTATGTATCTATGTGTCTAACAGTATGTGTCTAAACAACTCCACCATCCACTTCTGCCAAAAGCGTGACAATGGCGACAGAGATCGGGTAAAGTTCAGGCTCTGTAGAACTGTACTTATAAAAAAAAGGCATCTTATTGTGTTTGTTGTAACACAACTACATAGTGTGAGAAAACACAAGCAGATAGAGTTATTTTTTTCTTTACTGGGTTTCTTTTTTAAATAGCTTTTCAGTCTGACTGTGATACCTCAGCATATAAATCTAAAATAGCAATATATCATTGCTAAGACATTGATGCATGAATCAAAAAGAAAGGGTTAAATCAACTGCCATAATTTACCTTCCAGCTTTGAATGAAGACAGATATTATCTCAGCGAGAGTTTATAGCTTACATAGAGACTGAAAATGGATGATGTTCCATGGAAGCCTAGCTGGGCTGTAAAAAGGCTGTCATGAGACAAGCCATCAAAGGAAAAGATGTAAAGATGTATGGAAAGCGCTTCTTTCAAAAGCTCCAATAAAAGACACTTATTTAAACATAGCAGTGGTTGTGTCTTCAAATCACAATGTTTTGCTCCTATACTCATTCCCACTGTTGCAGCAGACAGATCTAACAAGGAAGATTTGTGCATTCAAGATGCAACAGAACTTCTGTATTGATTTAAACATAATGGTTGCCTGGCCAGGAAACCATTTATTATAAAGATAAGAAAAGGCATATTTTTTAACATGAAGGAATGTTTTATGATTATTCAATATTCTAAACTAACCATTACCAACATATAAATATGAAAATATCCATTCATTTGCAAAAAAAAAAAAAAAAACAGTCTAGGGTAGTTTTTAACAATGTCTGTAGCCATCACATTTCACAATTGAAAATATATCTAAAAGGATTTTTTTTTTTTTTTTTTTTTTTTTTTTTTTAGTATTGGACAGGGTAAAGATGAGTTAGAACATCTATAAGGTTTTTATTGCCATCTGTGCCCTCAGTAGGGAGATTTGCCCCTCTATTTGTCATGTTTACTATTATCATTGAAAGTAAAAGAAAATACCAAATGTCAGGTTGCCCCCAGAAAGGTAATAATTGGTAATAAATGGGAAATCTTCCAATTGGAAAACTACAAGTAGTTCTGGTGACCTAGGGGGCCCCAAGGGATTCCCCTAATTTGCTTGGATTTCCTTTAACTATCTGTTTTGGCTGTGGGACAAAAAGTGAAGCTAAATCTCCCTAATGGGACACAGGTGGCAAAAAAAATAAAATTACAGGGATTATAACCCTCCCTTATGTCCTGTACACACGGTCGGACATTCATCGGACATTCCGACAACAAAGTCCATGGATTTTTTCTGACGGATGTTGGCTCAAATTTGTTTTGCATACACACAGTCACACAAAGTTGTTGGAATTTTCGAACGCCAAGAACGCGTCGAGACTATAAAAGGGCAGTTCAGTACCAAGCGCGGCACCCTTTGGGCTCCTTTTGCTAATCTCGTGTTAGGAAAAGTTTGTTGAGAGATGATCTGCGCTTTTTCAGACTCGTGGTTTTCAGATCGTATTTCTGCTGTTCAGTTTGTGCTTGTGGGTTTGTATCTGGTCTTCAGTGCGTGCAGCGAGTTACCATTGACTTTGTCATTGTGTTCTTGTTCGTTCGTTACTGATTTTCAGGTCGCTCTTCACAGGCCTTGCTGTTCTTCAGTGCGTTCTGTTACTTCGTTCTGCGCAGCCGACCATTTTCTAGCCATGTTGCGTGTACGTACTCATCGTAGAGTTCGTGCTGTGCAGGGGCTTGGTGTTGGGGTCCTTACTTTGACACAAGCCCAGTCTATGAACAGGGCGAGGAGGAGTTCATGGACCAAGAATTGGTTGCTCCAGCGTGACCAGTTCTGTCACATGCCTTTGCCCTGTGAGATCCGTGAGAAAAATCCTGACGATTTCAGGAACTTTCTCCGGATGACGGACCCCATATTTCACCGTTTGTTGGCTTTGCTGACCCCTTATATCAACAGGCAGGATATTTGCATGAGGCAAGCCATCACTCCGGAGCAGAGGCTAGTCGCCACCCTGCGGTACTTGGCGATGGGGAGAAGCCTGCAGGACCTTAAGTTCTCGACAGGCATCTCCCCCCAGGCTCTGGGGATCATTATCCTGGAGACCTGTTCTGCCATCATCCAGGTCCTGCAGAAGGAGTATATGAAGGCAAGATTTTTATCCTTTAACATTACATTTTATTGTATTTAATGTTTGTTAATATATTGTATTTTTTTCCTCATTCCCTAATTACCATGATTGTAATATGCTGTGAATGTTCCCTTTGTCCTCATGCATGCTGGATTTTTATGTAAATTTTTTTGTCCTTCATATATATTTGCCTTCACTTACCTCCCCAGCATGCTCTCCTGGGCCTATATTCACCTCATGTAGTCACTTAACAATGTATTTTGTCAGCTCCATAGTAGTGCTTTACCCTAAACACCCCCTAAAATGTGTAAAAATGTGATTTGTGCTTGAATTTCAGGCAGAGTGCCAGAGGCTTTTTTTCATGGGTCCCAAAATCATTTGGAACCCTCCCTCCCCCCAGCTGCTAATTTAGCTGATACCAATCCTCTATCTATCCTCAATACTCTATCTGCTGACTTTGCCAAACCCATACACACTATACCCACCTCTTTTGTGGTCATATTTATGGATGAATTCCCCAAAGCATGTAGTGCAAGAGCCTGCCTGAATACTTTCAAATGGTACTGTTTTAAGTTTTTGTATCCTATTATTATCTTGATAGGTAATTGCAGAATGTAAAAATGTGCTAAAATGTGTACAGTGTGTATTTATCTCTTTGTATTATGACACTTCTTACCTGTCCAGTGGGCTGCCAATAGTGTAAGTAAGGAAGGGCTGGCCAAAGTAATACACATTATTTAGGCATTCATCTCTCAATGAAGTGGAGAGGGTTACCTGTCCAAAACATCCCCCCCCCCATAAATTTTATAAAATGGCCCATGAGAGGGGGGAGGAATCTGATAGGTGGACCTTATACCTTTGTCTTGAAATACTCCCTAAAATAAATGTTATACTGATGTTGGCCAAGAATGTCTGTGTCTAATTTGCTTTCCATGTTTATGTGCAAAATTATTAATTTATTTTTCTTGTTTGACTTCACAGTTGCCTTCCAACCCACAGGAATGGCAGACTGTGGCCTCCGACTTTGCCCAGCGGTGGGACTTTCCTATCTGCGGAGGGGCAATTGATGGGAAACATGTCCACATCGTCCCACCACCCAACTCGGGGTCCTACTATTACAACTACAAGGGTTTCAATAGTATTGTGATGTTGGCGGTGGTGTCGGCTACTTACGAGTTCCTGTATGTGGACGTGGGGAAGAATGGCCGGATGTCAGATGGTGGAGTCATCGCCCACATGGAGTTCTACAGGCATCTCCAGAATGGCAGCTTGGACTTGGCACCTCCAGAAGACAATGCGGAAGGACGCCCATTCGTCTTCGTTGCTTATGAAGTATTTGCGCTGGGGGACCATCTTATGTGGCCATTCCCTATGAGGACCCTCACCCTGGACCAGAGGGTTTTTAATTACCAGCTGGCCAGAGCCAGAAGAGTGGTGGAGAACACGTTTGGAATAATGGCCAGCCGGTTCCGCCTATTTCTTACACCGATACACATGGAGGAATATAAACTCAATCACATCATCCTGGCTTGCTGTGTTCTCCACAACTTTTTAAGGAGAAATTCTGTGAACTATGCTGGCTCAGTTGGGCCTGAAGCTGGAATTAATCTCAATGAACCAACCCTGATGGCGCTTGAAGCTGGCCACCCTGGCTTGCCCCCCCAGAGTGCCCACAAGGTCCGTCTAAGATACATGGAATACTTTGCGGGTAGGGTGGCCATCAATATGCCAGACAATGTCTGAGACTTTTTTTAGATAAAAAAAATATTTTAACTGAACAAATATTTGCTTAGATTTACTGCTTGTCTTTCTTTTAGCTGAACAGGACTGAAATTTGGGGAGTCCTGAAAATGGCGTGATTCTGTATGCACTGTTGGGTGTTATTTACTAAAGCCAAATACACTTTGCACTACAAGTGCACTTGAGACTGCACAGAAACTGCACTTGTAGTGCAAAGTGGATTTGCCTTTAGTAAATAACCCCCATTGCCACTGAAAACACCAATTTTAAAACAAAAAATGCTTTTGAACATTGAAAGAAGAAGCCACACATTGTTGATTCTCAATCTTTTTAATCCAAGCACAATCACATGTGCATTTATAAAAGTTTTTTTTTTTAAAAAAAACAACATGTTTGTTGTAAAACAAATTTTTAGGTCACAAAAATTATTTAATCTAAAAACATCAAAAAAATAATATTTTTTCAGTAGATGTTACAAATAAAAATATTATATTAATGAAATCATGATAAAGAATAAAGAAAGAAGTTTGTGAGAACTCTGTGTGAATATGAGCAGCAAAAATACTTAATTCTTCTAGAATTATAAAGAAGAACAGAGTGCGCTGCATTAAACAATTTAAAACATTGCAGCGTGACGAAAGTGCTATATCCATTCCGAGCGCTAATTTTTTCCCAGACCGAGCAGTTTCGTCTCAGAATTTATTCTGAGCATGCGTGACACTTTGTGCATCGGAATTGTCCACACACGGTCAGAATTGACGCGATCGGATTTTGTTGTCGGAAAATTTTATAGCCTGCTCTCAAACTTTGTGTGTCGGAAAATCCGATAGAAAAAGTCCGATGGAGCCCACACACGGTTGGAATTTCCAACAACAAGCTCCGATCACACATTTTCCGTCGGAAAATCTGACCGTGTGCACAGGGCATTACTCTATCCAAAATGAACAAAAACAATTGCCTATAGTTCTATTTTAAGTAAAAATCAAAGTTTAGGAGATAGTAAGGGGAATGTATCAAAACTGTGTAGCACCCTCCTAGATAGGTTGCTAGAATGTTAGGGAAAATGTAGCTCTTTTTGGCTCCTCTGTAACCAGTGGGGCAGTTGTTGGTTGCTTTGGGCTGTCCTGTGTTTCCCAGGTTTCATTGTTTCCCCTGTATTCTACAGGATTTTAGAATTATAGTGAGCAGCAAAGTCAAACATGCAGTCTGAATATTTACTGTATGGGACTTAAGCTAATCCCTGGGGAGGTGTAGATGACTGAAGAGCACATAAATAGTCTGAGGCCTGATGCAGCTGGGGAGAGAGATAGACTTGTGTTCTTGTCCTGCTGGTGGAGTTCCCAGCCTGAGGGGCTTCTCTGGGAAGAATTCTGGAGTTTGCTGCCTGTTCATCGAGGTCCCAGCTATGGCATAGCCGGGGGCTTATGTCTAATTTCCTTTTCTAAGAGCAATCAAAAGAAATTTCACTTTTTGATCTGGTCTGAAGAGCTCACTGAAGAGAACCTGGTGAAAAATTAAAAGGAACTGGCTGTGAGGAATTGTGGGCATTAACCTCTCCCACACTGAAGAGTGTCTAGTGGTTATTTGAAGGAGGCATCCAGTGATCCTGTGAAATTGTAAATAGGGATGGGCGAACGGTTCTGCCCGAGCATAAGTTCGGGCAGAACTTTAGTTGTTTGGACGTTCGACCACTTGTTCGGCCCCCCGAACCGACCACAATGTATTGTGGCTTTGAACAGTGCATTGCAAGCCCTGATTGGCTGAATCAGTGAAAGCTTCAGCCAATCAGGGCACAGAGCACTGTCAGAGTCATGATTGGACACTGTCATCATGACTTTATCCAATCATGGCTCATTCCCGCCCCACAGTATAAAAGTATTCTTTCAATGGCAGCCATTTTCAGTGTGATTTTGGTGTGGAGAGAGATAGAACAGGGCTCTTTTCAGTGCTATTAGTTAGTGTGCTATACTGTGCTATTTTTCTTCAATTGCTAGTGTAGAATATTAGTTTAGTGTCAGTCTAGGGATAGTGTGAGTGTAGTGAGGAGGACCATCATTCAGCTTTGCATAGTGTGCAGCTAGAGTAGGGACAGCTCAGATAGTTTTAGTGTAGTTTAGTGAGACCGTGTCAGTAATCTTGACATTAGTATAGCTAGAGTAGGGACAGTTCAGATAGCTTCAGTGAAATGACGGTTGAACACCATCTATTTGATTGCGTTACTGCCAGTTTAACGCCATATCGTATTGCGTGCATTACTGTCAGTTTAACGCCATATCGTTTTGCGTGCGTTACTGCCAGTTTAATGCCATATTGTTTTGCGTGTGTTACAGCCTGTTTAACACCATATAGTTTTGGGTGTGTTACTGCCAGTTTAATGCCATATCGTTTTGCGTGCGTTACTGCCAGTTTAACGCCATAAGTTTTGCGTGTGTTACTGCCTGTTTAACACCATATAGTTTTGAGTGTGTTACTGCCAGTTTAATGCCATATCGTTTTGCGTGCGTTACTGCCAGTTTAACGCCATAAGTTTTGCGTGTGTTACTGCCTGTTTAACACCATATAGTTTTGGGTGTGTTACTGCCAGTTTAATGCCATATCGCTTTGCGTGTGTTACTGCCAGTTTAACGCCATATAGTTCTGTGTGCGTTACTACAAGTTTAACGCCATATAGTTTTGTGCGTTACTGCCAGTTTAACGGCATTTACTTCTGTGCGCGTTACTGCCAGTTTAACGCATATAGGTATCCAGGTGAACAGATCAGGCAGTAGTTCCACAGTAAAGGAGAATGAGAAAAGACTGGATGGTGTAAAACCATTTTAAAAGGTTTATTAAAGTAAAAACATTCCCCACAATGAGGTACTCACAAGTTCAGGGTGCGTCAGTGCACCAACCTAACAACAGCCTCCAAATATCGAGTGTCAAGCGCAGTCAGACTGGCAACATATCATTGTGGCTCGCAAGGTTTCTCTTTACCTAGTTTAACGCACATAGTTCTGTGTATCACTGTACGTTTGGCCCATTGTATTGCAGTATATTATATTGTATCCATGGAGTGTGTCTGTGTAGTGTGAGTACTGAAATTAAAGGGCACCAAAGACCTCTTTACATTGATTAAAGTGCATCTACGTACAGATTTCAACTTCTCCTGTAAGGGGGCCAGCAACAAATGTGTCCACAGGCAAAGGTGGACGTGGTGGTCAGTCCTCAAGCAGGGCATCATTTCCTCTGTTTAGTGAGTTTGCCCGTGCTATCCAGCCACTGCATGCAGAGGAGGTGGTGGACTGGCTTACTAAACCTTCCTCATCCTCCTCATACTCCTCATCCTCTGTCACACAAGCAGAGACAAGTGTTGATGTGGAGATCTTTATACCTACCTCACTTACACGCTTATTGATACATCAAATAAGTGAATACAACCTTGTCTATATAAGAACCCACCCATGCGGTTGCAGCTATAACCAATGGAATTAAGAACGAGTAATAACTGTGCAAAAAGGATAACAATCTAATTTATTCAAATTTACTATTGTACAGAAAAGAAACTTGTAATATTGTTATAAAGGACATTCAAGTGCTATTAGTACATCAGGACAAATTGTAGGATAGGAAAGGTTACAGAAAAGATGAAGTCACACACTAAGAAAAGTGTAAGAGGTACATTTACAGAGAAAACTTACGTCCTCATGCTTCTTAGCTCACAAACCAAATAGACTGAACCAGGGGTCTGTATTCTGGTATATACACACACACTTGTAAAACCCCACCCCTCCTCACCCCCCCTTCCATATGCTAAGGCATTGCCACATTCCTTCAGGGGTGGGGGGTTGAAGAGTCCTATTCCCTCACATAAGCCAGATGGGGGTGAGGGGCTCACTTAAGCTAGGACACCAGTTACTATTTTATGACCAGGTTATTCCCTTCCCACCTCCAACCTCCTTTGAAGTGACATTATTGTGCTACCAAATGGTCAGATAGCTACTCCAGATAACATTCCACAGCAGGATAAGATGTTTCTTTTGATTCTAAACATGTTCTGAAACTATAGAGTCAATGAAAGATCACTGTAAGTCACATTAATAATAAAGTCCATCACCTTCGGGGCCCAAACCTCCACCACAGTCCCTCCTGAAATTCATTCTTGAACTTATGCCCTCCCTCAATGATCCTGTACCCACCCACAACAGTCCAGAAGCCCCGCCCTTCCACAACACCATTGAGGCCTCCTCTTCCTTTCTTGAACATGCTGGAACCCATCAGGTAGACGTGAGACAGCAAAGCAATCCTGGTGCCCTTGAGACTTCACATCCGAACCATGAGTGCCTGTACTGCAATGTTTCATTGCCCCCCTGCCTTGGAAGAGCGGAACTCCAACATTGATGGTGGGATTCTGGCATATCTAGTCCTTTAACTTGGGGATATGGTGTAATGATTGTAAAGACTGGATCGGACCGCGAGACAGCACTTTTCAGCATGGTGAAGGAAAGTTCAGGAGAGTCTTATTCGTGGCACATTCGTCTCAAGAAAAGACTTGGTTGTCTTCCAGTGGTGGTTGGGCGGGCCTCCGGACAGTTGTGCATGAATACAAAAAAGAGAGAGGAGAAAGTCAGTGTACAGTTATTGGAGGAATGCCAGACAGGGGCAGCGGTGTGGGCATTAAGGCTAAATACTTATAAGGGGTGTAATGTGGACGAGTAAAGTGGGATCCCCACAGGGTACAGAGTCCGAGTAACAGCCAGTATCATCCATGGCCCTTGATGGTAGGGATAGTCAACACTGCCTGCTATTGCCAGGTCCCTGGGTTCACCACACCTGCTCACGAGGCTCAGGTTAAAGCAGTAGGCAGACTAGGGAAGGGAGAATTACATTAAGACATAAGACCTGGATGTCCAGGGATACTTTGTGAAATATGGTACTTGTATGTTTCAGAAAACCATTCTATAGGACCCATTGGACTTTTAAAAACGGAGTCCGGCAGAAACGGTAAACAATTCTCAGTTCATCTCTGATATTCAAAAAAATTTCCAGAAGACTAATACATTTACTTTTAAAGATATAGAAGAAGTTAGAACATTATCAGCTAATGGACTGGTATCATTACTTAAAGTAATAAAAGATAAGAATATGAAACAAAGAATATAGGAACGAGAAAGAAGAGGAAAAAAAATAAAATACGCAAAAAAAACCCCAAACATACAGGTTTAATGCTGCTTCAACCCAGCACTTTATGTCAAAAGAGCATTGAATCTGCATTTATAAAAACAAACAAACAATATATAACTGTCCTGAAAAATTATTATAAAGTGTCTTGAAAAATAATACATTGCAGCTGTTGCAGCTGCAACTTAGCGAAAATAAATAAATAAATAAAAAACAAAGAGGAACAAAAAATTAAAATAGATAACTCCTCTCCCATATTAGTGATCAACAGGTGAACAGGATCACTGTCACTAAAAATTTACAAGTCGGGCACAAAAAAAATATATATATTTAAAAAAAAAAAGAAAAAAGGAGAGAATAAAACAATGGTTGCCAAAAACTTTTAGAATTTAGTCAAACCCGACTGCACTTTATTGCTCAAAATTTTTTTAGAGGCTTTTTCCCAAAACAACAAAAAGAAAAATATAGTTCTAGGGTCCTCTTTTAACCAGTTGCCGACCGCCTCACGCAGATATACTGCGGCAGAAGGGCATGGGCAGGCAGAATCACGTACCTGTACGTCATCTGCCTCCCGGTGCCCGAGGCGGTCGGCTTCTGTCTGGGAGCAATGAGAGGTGAGGGGGAGGCCATCCATTCATGGCCCCCCTCACAATCGCTCCCAGCCAATGAAATCATTCCTCTGCTGTTGTATAGTAAACAGCAGCAGAGGAAGTGAAGTCATCTCTCCTCGGCTCGGTATTTTCCGTATCGGCGCCGAGGAGAGAAGACATCCGAGTGAGTTTAAAACACACACCCATACAGTAGAACACGACAGGCATACTGTACACCCCCCATCACCCCCTGATCACCCCCCAATCACCCCCCCCCCGTCACACTGACACTAAGCAGTTTTTTTTTTTCTGATTACTGCATTGGTGTCAGTTTGTGACAGTTAGTGTGGTAGGGCAGTTAGTGTTAGGCCCCCTTTAGGTCTAGGGTACCCCCCTAACCCCCCTAACCCCCCTATTAAAGTTTTAACCCCTTGATCACCCCCCCATCGCTAGTGTCACTAAGCGATCATTTTTCTGTTCGCCTTATTAGTGTCACTGGTGACGCTAGTTAGAGAGGTAAATATATAGGTTTGCCGTCACCGTTTTATAGCATCAGGGACCCCCATATACTACCTAATAAAGGTTTTAACCCCTTGATTGCCCCCTAGTTAACCCTTTCACCAGTGATCACCGTATAACTGTTACGGGTGACGCTGGTTAGTTTGTTTATTTTTTATAGTGTCAGGGCACCCGCCGTTTATCACCGAATAAAGGTTTAGCCCCCTGATCGCCCGGCGGTGATATAAGTTAGGTTTTAGGGTCAGATAGGGTCTGCGTTGCCCCAGGCAGCGTCAGGTTAGTGGCAGTAACTGCAGTGTTCGCAGAGTCAGGCCTGATCCCTGCAATCGCTAACAGTTTTTTTGGTAGCGTTTTGGTGAACTGGCAAGCACCAGCCCCAGGCAGCGTCAGGTTAGTGCCAGTAGCGCTAACACCCACACGCAGCACACACCTCCCTTAGTGGTATAGTATCTGAACGGATCAATATCTGATCCGATCAGATCTATACTAGCGTCCCCAGGAGTTTAGGGTTCCCAAAAAGGCAGTGTTAGCGGGATCAGCCCAGATACCTGCTAGCACCTGCGTTTTGCCCCTCCGCCCGGCCCAGCCCAGCCCACCCAAGTGCAGTATCGATCGATCACTGTCACTTACAAAACACTAAACGCATAACTGCAGCGTTCGCAGAGTCAGGCCTGATCCCTGTGATCGCTAACAGTTTTTTTGGTAGGGTTTTGGTGAACTGGCAAGCACCAGCGGCCTAGTACACCCCGGTCGTAGTCAAACCAGCACTGCAGTAACACTTGGTGACGTGGCGAATCCCATAAGTGCAGTCCAAGCTGGTGAGGTGGCAAGCACAAGTAGCGTTCCGCTGCCACCAAAAGAAGACAAACACAGGCCTGTCGTGCCCATAGTGCCCTTCCTGCTGCATTCGCCAATCCTATTTGGGAACCCACCACTTCTGCAGCACCCGTACTTCCCCCATTCACATCCCCAACCAAATGCAATCCTCCCGAGTACCCCTACTTAATGAACCCCCCCAAAAAAGATGTTGTGTCTGCAGAAAGCGCGGATATAGGCGTGACACCCACTATTATTGTCCCTCCTGTCCTGACAATCCTGGTCTTTGCATTGGTGAATGTTTTGAACGCTACTATACACTAGTTGAGTATTAGCGTACAGCATTGCACAGACTAGGCTCACTTTCACAGGGTCTCCCAAGATGCCATCGCATTTTGAGAGACCCGAACCTGGAACCAGTTACAGTTACAAAAGTTAGAGTTACAAAAAAAAGAGTAAAAAAAAAAAAAAAAAAACACAAAAAAAAATAAAATAAAAACAATAGTAGTTGTCGTTTTATTGTTCTCTCTCTCTCTATTCTCTCTCTATTGTTCTGCTCTTTTTTACTGTATTCTATTCTGCAATGTTTTATTGTTATTATGTTTTATCATATTTGCTTTTCAGGTATGCAATTTTTAATACTTTACCATTTACTGTGTTTTATTGCTAACCATTTTTTTGTCTTCAGGTACGCCATTCAGCTGCAGTGCGGATTTATTTATCTTGACAGCAACAGCGTTTGCTCCCATGATATATAAAGCCGTGACTCCAGCGGAGGTGATATATGCCGAAGCATGGGGGCAGCAGGGGCGGAGGATCGATCTGCTCCTACCTTTTGCGGGAGAATGCCCCCATGCTTCGGCATATATAAATGGTGCATGTATGCCCATCATTAGAAGTGGGTGGATGAAGGGAGGTATTCTAATGGTGGGCATACCCACCGATCAATCTCTTTTTTTCGTTCAGCCCACAGGCTGCATGAAAAAAAAAAAATTACAATATATGCCCAACAAGGACCAGCAACGTACTGGTATGTTGCTATACTTTGAGTGGTTATACCAGAATGATGCCTGCAGGTTTAGGTATCATCTTGATATCATTCTTTTCAGCCAGCGGTCGGCTTTTATGTAAAAGCAATCCTAGTGGCTAATTAGCCTCTAGACTGCTTTTACAAGCAGTGGGATGAAATGCCCCCCCACCATCTTCCATGTGTTTCTCTGGCTCACCTGTCCTAACAGGGAATCTGAGAATGCAGCCGGTGATTCAGCCAGCTGACCATAGAGCTGATCAGAGACCAGAGTGGTTCCAAACATCTCTATGGCCTAAGAAACCGGAAGCTACAAGCATTTCATGACTTATATTTCGCCCGATGTAAACAGCGCCATTGGGAAATTGGGAAGGCATTTTATCACACCGATCTTGGTGTGGTCAGATGCTTTGAGGGCAGAGGAGAGATCTAGGGTCTAATAGACCCCAATTTTTTCAAAAAAGAGTACCTGTCACTACCTATTGCTATCATAGGGGATATTTACATTCGCTGAGATAACAATAAAAATGTTAAAAATAAATAAAAAATGAAAGGAACAGTTTAAAAATAAGATAAAAAAGCAAACAAATAATAAAGGAAAAAAAAAAAAAGCACCTCTGTCCCCCCTGCTCTCGCGCAAAGGCGAACGCAAGCGTCGGTCTGGCGTCAAATGTAAACAGCAATTGCACCATGCATGTGAGGTATCACCGTGAAGGTCAGATCGAGGGCAGTAATTTTTATCAGTAAATCTAAAGTGGTAACCTGTAAAGGCTTTTAAAGGCTTTTAAAAATGTATTTAGTTCGTTGCCACTGCACGTTTGTGCGCAAAGCATGTCATGTTTGGTATCCATGTACTCGGCCTAAGATCATCTTTTTTATGTCATCAAACATTTGGGCAATATAGTGTGTTTTAGTGCATTAAAATTTAAAAAAGTGTGTTTTTCCCCCCAAAAAAAATGCGTTTGAAAAATCGCTGCGCAAATACTGTGTGAAAAAAAAAATGAAACACCCACCATTTTAATCTGTAAGGCATTTGCTTTAAAAAAATATATAATGTTTGGGGGTTCAAAGTAATTTTCTTGCAAAAAAAAATAATTTTTTCATGTAAACAAAAAGTGTCAGAAAGGGCTTTGTCTTCAAGTGGTTAGAAGAGTGGGTGATGTGTGACATAAGCTTCTAAATGTTGTGCATAAAATGCCAGGACAATTCAAAACCCCCCAAATGACCCCGTTTTGGAAAGTAGACACCCCAAGCTATTTGCTGAGAGGCATGTCAAGTTCATGGAATATTTTATATTGTGACACACGTTGCGGGAAAAAGACAAATTGTATTTATTTATTTATTTTTATTTTTGCACAAAGTTGTCACTAAATGATATATTGCTCAAACATGCCATGGGAAGAGTGAAGAGGGAAGAGTGAAATCAAAAATGTACTCCCTTAGAAATACTGAAGGCGGTGATTGGTTTTCGGAGCCCCGTACGTGGCTAGGCTACCAAAAAGTCCCACACATGTGGTATCCCCATACTCAAGAGAAGCAGCTAAATGTATTTTGGGGTGCAATTCCACATATGCCCATGGCCTGTGTGAGCAATATAATATTTAGTGACAACTTTGTGCAAAAAAAAAAAAAAAGTGTCACTTTCCCGCAACTTGTGTCAAAATATAAAATATTCCATGGACTCAACATGCCTCTCAGCAAATAGCTTGGGGTGTCTACTTTCCAAAATGGGGTTATTTGGGGGGCGTTTGTGCCATCTGGCCATTTTATGGAATTCAAAACTGTGATAGGTAGTGAGGAGTGAAATAAAAAATTTACGCCCTTTGAAATCCTGAGGACGGGGATTGGTTTTCGGGGCCCCGTACGCGCCTAGGCTCCCAAAAAGTCCCACACATGTGGTATCCCTGTACTCAGGAGAAGCATCTGAATGTATTTTGGGCTGCAATTTCACATATGCCCATGGTCTGTGTGAGCAATATATCATTTAGTGACAACTTTTTGTAATTTTTTTTTGTCATTATTCAATCACTTGGGACAAAAAAAATGAATATTCAATGGGCTCAACATGCCTCTCAGCAATTTCCTTGGGGTGTCTACTTTCCAAAATGGGGTCATTTGGGGGGGGGTTTGTACTGCCCTGCCATTTTAGCACCTCAAGAAATGATATAGGCAATCATAAATTAAAAGCTGTGTAAATTCCAGAAAATGTACCCTAGTTTGTAGGCGCTATAACTTTTGCGCAAACCTAATAAATATACACTTATTGACATTTTTTTTTACCAAAGTCATGTGGCGGAATACATTTTGGCCTAAATGTATGACTAAAATTGAGTTTATTGGATTTTTTTTTAACAAAAAGTAGAAAATATCGGCAGAGGTGATCAAATACCATCAAAAGAAAGCTCTATTTGTGGGAAGAAAAGGACGCAAATTTCGTTTGGGTACAGCATTGCATGACCACACAATTAGCAGTTAAAGTGACGCAGTGCCAAATTGTAAAAAGTGCTCTGGTCAGGAAGGGGGTAAATCCTCCTGGGGCTGAAGTGGTTAAATGAGCACAATACTCTACATCGGTCTCTTAATAGCTACCCACATCAGGACAGCAACAGGGTGGAGTTTACTGAAGCTGTGGCCCTAAGACTATACCTGAATGAACTTTTCCCATTAAGAAACCTTAGTTTGAGATATTTGGATTGACCTCTATTGATCTTGACCCAAATCGTCCACTTCACTCCTCCTAATGCTGCGTAAACACGGTCGGACTTTCTGGCATACTTGGTCCGGCACACTTTCTGACGGACTTTGTCCTCCAGGTGCGCCGGACTTAAAAACGGACGGACTTGCCCACACATGACCGGACTTTCCGGCGGGCTAAGTCCGCCGTCTTTCCGACGGACTTTCGCCGGAGTTATGGCGGACTTTCGGAATGAACGGACTTGCCCACACACGGACAAGTCCGTTCATTTTGAACGTGACTCAGGTGCGACGGGACTAGAAAAGGAAGTCAATCTTGATGCTTTTTTCAACATCACCCAGTGACCACGCCCCCTAAAACGTCACAGTCCCAGCATGCCCAGGGACTGTGACATCATAAGTGGGTGGGGTCTCCGCCTATATAAGTCACAAGGGAGCCCTCAGAGAGCAGTCCAGCCGGAGCGAGCGTCGTGTCAACATCTGGAGAAGAGAAGAGAAGACAAGAAGCCCAGAAGTCCGGACCTCCGCTGGCAAGAGAGCTACCTGAAGACAGCGGAGGAGCCGGCCGAAGAACTGGAACACCGGGAGAAGAGGCTCCGAAGAGTGGAGAAGAACCAACCGGATGCCGGGAGAAGATGAACCGAAGGGACCCCCGAAGCCGGAGGAAGATTCCCCCCCGGAGCTGTTTAATAAATTATTTTAAAAACCTGTGTAGTGTGTTTTATTATTGACACTTTTTCCCTAGGTGAATGGGTAGGGGTACCATGTACCCCATACTCATTCACATAGGGTGGGGGGCCGGGATATGGGGACCCTCTTACTATAGGGGGCTCCCAGATTCCGATAAGCCCCCCGCCCGCAGACCCCGACAACCAACGGCCAGGGTTGTCGGGAAGAGGCCCTTGTCCTCATCAACATGGGGACAAGGTGCTTTGGGGTGGGGGGGCGCCCACCCCCCATGTTGAGGGCATGCGGCCTGGTACGGTTCAGGAGGGGGGGCGCTCGCTCGTCCCCACCCCCTTTCCTGACCGGCCGGGCTGCATGCTCGGATCGGGGTCTGGTATGGATTTTAGGGGGGGACTCCATGCCGTTTTTTCGGCATAGGGGTTTCCCTTTATAATCCATACCAGACCTAAGGGCCTGGTATGCACCGCACTCGCCGCAATAGGAAAATTTGTTTTTCCTATTGCAGCGAGCACGAAATGCAATAACCTGCCCTCGCGTCATATCTGGTCCGCTGGACCAGCATACACACGAGCGGGCTTTCCGTCGGACCAGCACACAGACGAGTGGACTTTCTGCCAGAAACTGAGTTCGACGGAAAGATTTAAAACTTGTTTTAAATCTAGGTCCGGCGGGCTTTTGGGAAAAAGTCCGCCGGAAAAGTCCACCGGAGCCTACACACGGGCGGATTGTCCGGCAGACTCTGGTCCGCCGGACCAAGTATGCCGGAAAGTCCGCTCGTGTGTACGCGGCATAAGACATCCTGATTTTCAGCTCCCTTGTTACCTCCTCCCATGCTCAACCTGAGGACTGCTCCAGAACCTCTGGAACTCCCCACCCCAATATGTGTGGCCCTTTTCACACCTAGGTGATCCCTAAAAAAACTTTTATTCCGGGAAGCCTACCCCGCCTCCACCTCAGCCAGCTCCATATTCCCAGCCGCTATTAGTTTTGTACCACCCTCCTCCCCTTAGATCATAAACAGGGCCCTTCTATTCACACCCTGCATAAACTGTTGGCCCTATCTACCTGTTGCCCAAACTACCCAACTACCCAACTTTTAACTCCTCCCCGAATCCCAACGGAAGTTTCAGTAGGTTAAGGGGATGTCAGGTTTGCTTAAAACCTTTCTCTGGGGTAATAGGGGTCCGCCCTTGTTTCCCTGCTATATCTATTCCAAGGACAGGGAAAGATGTGCAGTAGACTCCCTGAGATAGTGTACCATGCTAAGTACAGTTCAACTCGTGTGCAGAATATAGGGCATCACTGGATGTTCGATACCAGCACCAATTCAATTGTCTCAGGTCTCAAGTATTTTTACCTTTGTTTAGGACCAGTTGGGACACTACTCCGGCATCCATTAGACATGACCCCCTCCTGTGCCAGCATTGTTGCCTTTTCCCATAGCACATCACCATCCTTTCTCCAGCACTCATCAGTATCAGTCATCTGAGGCTGTCCAGACTCAAACCATCAGAACAAGATGGACTCCAGGGTGTAACACAGTAGAGTCTGATAGGATAGTACCTAGATTGACCGTGATATCTGCACAATGTTCCATCCCTGCCATTAGGGATGAGAACAGTGCAAGTTAGATCTTGACGATCCTGGAACTGAGTCATCCACCAATCTATTATGACTCATAGGCAACCTGGATACTACCCCACCTGCCTGTCCTTACAAAGTGATACTGGACAGAGCAAGTTGGTTTTCCTAACCGTTCCCTGATATATAGCACAAGACCTCCCAATGTGGTCTCAAGTATCTCCAGTTCCATAATGTTTTAAGGTACCCAGTGCCCCATCCCCAGCTCCAACGGCAGTCTCCATTAAGCCTCTCTTTATCCTAAGTATGGGAGATAGTCTGAATACCCAGATCAAAAACCACCTGCCAACAGGTACACTCAATTCTTTATAGAGGCTGCACACCTTCTCTCTCCTTTATCAATTTGGTAATCAGACCATGTTATCCTTCACCCATACAAAATAAACTGTCTACACTATTCAGACAGGACTCACATGAATGACAGGGGCATAGTGCAACAATGGGGCACTGGTCTTCCTGGCATGCAGGACACAGACAACTAGTTAAGGTACACAAGGAGTCTAGGACAGGAAGGACACCTATAGGTATTAACTGAGGGGAATATGGCATCCCCACACATATATCGGAAGTGAGGGCCCTTGGAACAGGCAAGAGCTAGGAACACCCCTTACACTCTTCCTGCACAATTCTTCTCCAGACTTACCCAAAACTCTACAATACAAGGCCAGACCTATACACTCTCAACTTGTATGCAATCCGGCAGACCCTCGTACTACACGTCTGCAGGTAAATCTAAAGGAAATTGGAAAACAAAAATTGCATGATGTATATCCAGCTCGAGGAATTGCTGCAGTGAGGTGCTGGGATCACTGAACAGTAGCGGGTACACGACCCATCCAATGTGCCCTTTAAAGCCATGAAACCCAAGTATCGAATCTGAGGAATAAAACACCAAAAACTTTTTTTTTTTTTTTTAACCGCTAGCTGACCGCCGGCTGTCTATTGACGGCCAGGCGGCGCAGCTCTCGTTGCGGGCGGGCGTCATATGACGGCCTCGCATTCCTAGGCCACCAGGGGGGGCGCGCGCGCCGCCGCCGGCGATCGCGTGCGCCCGCCGTGTCACTAGGCACCCGGTGCGCGTGCCCGGCGGCCGCGATGTCCGCCGGGCACCCGCGATTACCGGTAACACAGCAGGACCGTGGATCTGTGTGTGTAAACACACAGATCCACGGTCCTGTCAGAGGAGAGGAGACCGATGGTGTGTTCCCAGTACAGAGGAACACCGATCGGTCTCCTCCCCAAGTGAGTCCCCTCCCCCTACAGTTAGAATCACTCCCTAGCAACACAGTTAACCCCTCGTTCACCACCTAGTGTTAACCCCTTCCCTGCCTGTCACATTTATACAGTAATCAATGCATTTTTATAGCACGGTTCGCTGTATAAATGTGAATGGTCCCAAATATGTGTCAAAAGTGTCCGATGTGTCCGCCGCAATATCGCAGTCACAATAAAAATCGCAGATCGCCGCCATTACTAGTAAAAAAATAAAAAAAAATAAAAATGTTATAAATCTATCCCCTGTTTTGTAGACGCTATAACTTTTGCGCAAACCAATCTATATACGCTTATTGCGATTTTTTTTACCAAAAATATGTACAAGAATACATATCGGCCTAAACTGAGAAAAAATTTGTTTTAAAGAAAAAAAAATTGGATATTTATTATCACAAAAGATAAAAATTATTGTGTTTTTTTTAAAACTTCTCACTCTTCTTTTGTTTATAGCGCAAAAAATAAAAACCGCAGAGGTGATCAAATACCACTAAAAGAAAGCTCTATTTGTGGGGAAAAAATGATAACAATTTCATTTGGGTACAGTGTTGTATGACCGCGCAATTGTCATTCAAATGCGACAGCGCTGAAAGCTGAAAAATGGCTTGGGCAGGAAGGGGGCGAAAATGCACTGTATTGAGGTGGTTAAATATCTCTTTATTTGAAAAAATTATCCGATACAGCATATACAACAATCACATCTAAAAAAGACAAAGAAAAAGAAATACACAAATAGGGACTGACACTAAAATCACCAGCTCAATAAGATCATCAATTATTCCCATAAAATTCTCTACATCCAGTATATACCAATTCAAAAATATCCATAAGCTGTAACTTTCAGGAAGGGAAACATAGAAACAATTTCTTCATTTTCCCCTATTCCCCCCCCCCCCTTCTCCTCCCCTCACCCATCATACATCCTCACACATACCCTACATCCCTCTCAAAAATAACAAGGAAAAAGAGATTCCCCAAAAGAAGGCAAAAGCCCAAACACAATCTGTCAAAAAACCAACAAATTTATTAAATAAGCTACAAACACCACACAAATATAAAAATGAAGACAATAGTGGGCAATTCAGGGAAGATGTCAATTAACTATTAAATTGATAACGTTATCATTAAAAACAACGGAGCCGCGGCCAAACATACCCCATACACACACCAATCACAGCAGCAGATTACTACTAATTAGACAGGTAATGGGATGATATGAGTCCTCAAATCAACAGTATAGATGGTATGGCGGTGTGGGGGTGGGTGGATGAATGCAAGTTGACTTTAGATTAGTTGCAAAGGTTTCAATGTTGTATGAACACCAATAACAAATCAATAGCAGTCCGGGAACTGGACATATAGCATATGCAGGCTGATAGCAATGACCGGCAACATCTACTGTAGGCAATAGTAACTCAGGGCATAACAAGCAAAGCAGTTCATATAGGTAGCAAACAGTGAGGGGGAGCAGGTACGACAAGGCTGCATTGATATTTGTAGATAGGAGTGATACTCTCACCAAATGAATCAGCAGCTCACAGGATCGCTAGCTCTACCCCAGGTGATTACTTGTTGATGAAGGAAGTTGCATTTGCTAGTGCCGTCTGATGGAAAAAGTTCCGCTGTATCAATGCCTTCCGTCAGATGATAGAGGCCGGTCGTCAGCTGTTAGGTCCCGGCAAGACATTCAAACGCCCTGTGATCGCGGCTCCGAAAGGACGTGCTGACGTCACGTGCTGACGCGTTTCACCAGCCAATCACCGCTGGTTTCTTCAGAGCAAGGAAGGGGTCCGTGAGCGAAGGTTAAATAGACTAACCAATAGAGGTGTAATTACATCACATGTCCACCAGATGTCGCACACAGTCACCACTCATCACAGACATTTCAGCAAAGATAATATCTCGTAAATGGCTTCACGAAACTAGCTGCACTCAATTGTTCAGAAGCAAGCATCCCAAACAGTGCTACATTATGATTCAGAGAAAAACATTTGATGAAGGTGAATATATACAATTAAGTAGAGACCAAGCAGAAAACGAAAAACAAAAAACCAAAAAACACAAGAAGACAACAAACAAAGGACAAAAATTGCAGCCCAAAAATAAAAATAAAAATAAAAATAAAAAATGGTAGATTAGAGCACCAGTATAGAGCTAGAAAATCGCTCAAAAATATAAAACAGGGAAAACTTATGTTATAGATGGTTGCTACAGGGGAAATAAAAAATCATTTCTCCAAAAAGGACTGAAGGCTACATTCGGTATTTAACCCATTAGGGGCCATCGCCTCTAAATAGTAGGTCCACATTTTTTCCTTCTGAAGGAGAATGGTGTCGAAATCACCGCGTCTTATAGGTAAATTCAACCTGTAGATACCTTTTACAATTAGGCCTCTCGGGTCACGGTTATGGAATTTAGCAAAGTGGAGTGAAATGGGACGTTCATCATTCAGTTTTTTGATGCCAGCAATGTGTTCACGAATCCTAACCCTCAGGGCTCTTTTAGTTTTACCCACATAAATTTTATTACATGGGCAAATAAGTGTATAAACCACTCGAGTAGTAGAGCAGTTTATAAACTGTTTTATCTTGTAATCTGCACCTCCACGGGGATTCGGGAACACATTTGTCTGGTGGACATACTTGCAGATATTGCAGTGTCCGCATCTATCATATTGGTTAGTCTATTTAACCTTCGCTCACGGACCCCTTCCTTGCTCTGAAGAAACCAGCGGTGATTGGCTGGTGAAACGCGTCAGCACGTGACGTCAGCACGTCCTTTCGGAGCCGCGATCACAGGGCGTTTGAATGTCTTGCCGGGACCTAACAGCTGACGACCGGCCTCTATCATCTGACGGAAGGCATTGATACAGCGGAACTTTTTCCATCAGACGGCACTAGCAAATGCAACTTCCTTCATCAACAAGTAATCACCTGGGGTAGAGCTAGCGATCCTGTGAGCTGCTGATTCATTTGGTGAGAGTATCACTCCTATCTACAAATATCAATGCATCCTTGTCGTACCTGCTCCCCCTCACTGTTTGCTACCTATATGAACTGCTTTGCTTGTTATGCCCTGAGTTACTATTGCCTACAGTAGATGTTGCCGGTCATTGCTATCAGCCTGCATATGCTATATGTCCAGTTCCCGGACTGCTATTGATTTGTTATTGGTGTTCATACAACATTGAAACCTTTGCAACTAATCTAAAGTCAACTTGCATTCATCCACCCACCCCCACACCGCCATACCATCTATACTGTTGATTTGAGGACTCATATCATCCCATTACCTGTCTAATTAGTAGTAATCTGCTGCTGTGATTGGTGTGTGTATGGGGTATGTTTGGCCGCGGCTCCGTTGTTTTTAATGATAACGTTATCAATTTAATAGTTAATTGACATCTTCCCTGAATTGCCCACTATTGTCTTCATTTTTATATTTGTGTGGTGTTTGTAGCTTATTTAATAAATTTGTTGGTTTTTTGACAGATTGTGTTTGGGCTTTTGCCTTCTTTTGGGGAATCTCTTTTTCCTTGTTATTTTTGTATGCCTTAAAAGGCGACCCAAACTGCATCCACTTTTTTCCTGGTTGAATATCTGTCCATACGTAATTTATTAGTACTATTTCTACTTTGGAGGTTGATCCGGGCTAAAAGCATCCTTTTTCTTTGGCTACATCCCTCTCATCCTATGTCATCCTCGCTCCGCCTCTTATCCAACTCTCTCCCAGTCCAACCATGCTTTCCATAGTTTCTCAAATTTCTTATAGTTACCCCTTTTCTTATAGATATACTTTTCCCTACAGACCACTTCCCTTACTGCATTTTCCCATTCTATCAATGTCGGGGCCTCCTTCCTCTGCCAATGCTGTGCGATAAGCTTTTTTCCCTGGAACAAGCATCTGTCTCTTGCCATCTGTATATCCTTTGAGATCCCTCCCTCCCCCTTCAAGCCCAGCAGGCACTCCCTCGCCTCCACCCTCAGCGATGTCCCAAACACTAAGTTTATTTTCCCCACTATCCCTTCCCAATATCTATGCAACTTGGGGCAGCGCCAGAACATGTGGATCAAATCCCCATGTCCCCCTCTGCATCTTTGACATTTCGCATCGGGTCTCTTGCCCCACTTGAATAGCTTCAGAGGTGTGTAATATGCTCTATATAACAGATACAGATGAGACATCACTTGTGAAGGAGAGAGAGTGACCCTGGGACCCAGCGCCAAGACTTGATCCCATTGATCGTCAGACATTGTGCCCACATCTTTTTCCCATCTAGCCTTGTTTTTATTTTCCACCAGGCCTTCTTGAGCTGCTGCTTTCAAGCACCCATACATGTCCGAGATCAGACCCTTTGTGGATCCCGCATCGATCAGCTTTCTCAAAGAGGTAATTTCGCACCATACTGGCATTTCCTTCCCAAATTGTGTCTCCAGGGCGTGCCTAAGTTGCAGATATCTGTAAAATGACCTGTTGGAGATCGCATACTCCTCTACCAGTTCCTGAAAGGACTTCAACCCCCCCGCCCCATATACCTGTGCAAGGTAGTGGATACCCATACGGTCCCATTCCTCTACGCGCCCCATTTTTTTAAGCTAGTTAAGGCTATTGTTGTCCCAAAGTGGCGAAAATTCTGCAAAGCCGGCGTATCCCAGAGTTTTTTTAACTTGTACCCAGACTTTACTCATCAACCGGGTAGTAGGACATTTGGTACAAAATGAATCTGCCTCTAATCCCTCTGCCACTGTATCGTGTCTGGTGTCATTCAGTAAGATGCTCCCCCCTGCTCCTGCTTCTCTTAGCCTATTACTACCTCCAATTTGTTGCAATTGGGCTGCCAGGAAGTAGCCTCGTGGATCTGGTACCGCCAGGCCTCCCTTCTCCTCTGGTCGCCGTAGCGTCTCCAACCCGATCCTAGCCACCCCTTCCTTCCAGATAAGTTCTCTGAATATACTGTCCAATTTTTTGAACCAGTGCTTGGAAATCCAAACAGGAGAGTTCTGCATGACATATAAGATTTGAGGTAGCCAGACCATTTTAATCAGATTGCAGCGCCCGGCGACCGAGAGGGGTAGACGTCTCCATACTTGACACTTCTGTTTCAGCTTTTTCATCAATGGAACTAAATTTCCAGATATATACTGGCCTGGGTCTCTGGTAATATTAATCCCCAAGTATTTCATTTGCCTGACCACTTGAACTTGGGATGCCTGGTGTGGGAGAGGCTCACTCAGGGTATCGATGGGCAAAATCACTGATTTCTCCCAGTTGATCAGTAGCCCAGAAAAAGTTCCGAACTCCCTCACTATCCTTATAGCTGTTTCCAGTGACTCCTGCGTATCCGCCAAAAATAATAAAATATCGTCGGCATACAAGGCCACTTTATCCACCCCTCTCCTCCTCCTGAATCCCTGTATGCCCTGTGCCATCCTTATAGCCACCGCCAAGGGCTCAATTGCCAATGCGAAGAGCAGGGGGGACAGAGGGCACCCCTGTCTCGTACCCCTGCTCAGCTGAAACCACTCCGAGCATTGCCCGTTGATTTTTATCTTGGCCCTTGGCTCGCTATACAGCAATCTTAGCCACCGAGCGAACCCGGGGCCAAGCTGATATTCCGCTAGAACCTTCCATAAATAATGCCATTCCAGGGAATCGAAGGCCTTGGCCGCGTCTAGCGAGAGAATTGCTCTCCTACCACTATTTTCTATGGGGATTTGCATATTAAGAAATACCCGCCTTATATTCGTGCTTGTGGATCTGTTTGGGATAAACCCAGACTGATCCGGGTGTATTAGTTTAGGGATTATCTTGTTAAGCCTTGCAGCTAATATTTTGGCGAGGATCTTCACATCCGAGCATAAAAGCGATATGGGCCTATATGAAGACATATCTATTGGGTTCTTCCCTTCTTTTAACAGAAGTATTACTATGGCTTCTGCCATAGAGGGGGGCGAAGCCCCCTCCTCCCTGGCCCCATTGAATACCTTCAGTAATAAGGGTAACAGTACCTCCCCGTATTTTTTATATAGTTCTATAGGCAGGCCATCCTGGGGATTTTTGAGCCGCCATATCACCTACCGCCCTCTGCAATTCTTTAAGAGTCAATGGGGCATCCAGCATTTCCCGATCTTCCTATGATACCGGGGTTATCTCCAGCCCCTCAAAGAAACCCTGCATTTCCCCCTCTACATTTACCCTGGAGGAACTATATAACTTCTCAAAGTATATTTTAAATTCGTCTACTATATCCGGAGTGTTTTTTCTTATTTCTCCTTCCCTCCCTATAATTGCCGGCACTGCACTCGGGGGGCCATTTGCTTTAATTATCAGAGACAGAGCTTTCCCAATCTTCTCTCCCTCTCCAAAAAAGCTCCGTCTCTGAAAGGATCCAATCTTTTCTGCCTTCTCCCGAAGTACCCTACTGTACTCTTCTTGCCTCCTCACCCAGCACTCGTGGTTAGCTTGGGATGGTGTTACTACAAAGTGCGCCTCTGACAGTCTTGCGTTCTCTTTAGCTTCCATTTCCACAGCTTGCGACTGTTTTTTAACATACGCTATTCTCTGAATTAAAGCTCCTCGGATATGTGCCTTCAAGGAGTCCCAGACCACCCCAAGTGAAGCCGATCCTAGGTTTATACTAATAAATTCAGAAAACCCCTCCATCATTTTCTCCTCCTCTCCTATGAGTTCGAGCCAAAAGGGATTAATCTTCCAGCTCCCCCTGCCATACTGTCCCCCCACTCTCACGGAGGCAATAACTGGTGTGTGGTCTGAGACACCTCTTGGCTCATATACTATCTCCTCCACTACATTTAGTGCCTCTTCATTCCCCAGTACGAGATCGATTCTAGACAGGGTGGCATGAGTCCTAGAGTGACACGAATACTGCCTCTCTCCAGGATGCCTCCTTCTCCAGATATCTACCAATCCTAAATCATCACAGTACTGCAGAAGGGGACTCCTGTTGGCCTCTCCATCTCCAGGCTTTGACGGGAACCTGTCTATGCTCCTGTTCATCATCATGTTAAAATCTCCCAGTGCTATTACAGGTATCCCAGGGAAGTCTGCTACAAACCTGGCTAAGTCCTCCATTACCTCTGTGCTAAATGGGGGGGGGGGATATACACATTTGCCAATATATATCTTCTGTTTTCTATTAAACAAGAGAGGAAAATATACCTTCCCTTTTCGTCTACTTTGGGGCCTAACCCTCGGGCTTCTATTGTGACCTTCAGAAAACTTTTTGAGGTTTGAAAACAAAAAAAAAAGGAAAAAACCGTGAACCAAGTCCAATAGGGGGGACTTTCCCCCTCTGAAAAAAAAAAGAGGAAAAAAGAGGAAAAAAAAAAAATATATATATTTTGTGCTATTACCTTGTGCGTAAATTGTGCATTTTCCTCTATAGGTACATTATATTACTATTTACTTAATTCCCCCCCCTCCCCCCCTCCCCCCCTCCACTCCCCATTTATCACATCAACAAGAAAAAATCCAGTGAAAAACCAACCAAGAAATAATACAATAAAAAATTCAAAAAAAAGAAACAGGAGAAAGTTCCAGACAGCACTCAACTTCCCTCTCCTCTCTTAATTCTTTCCTCAATACTCTCTAGCCAAGTTGACACTTCGTTGGGGGTGGAAAAAAACCTAACTTCTCCCAGAGCTGAGACACGCAATCGCGCCTGGAATAAAAGCACATAATTGATTCTGAGTTGTTGAAGCTTACGCTTGCAGTCTCCAAATTTAGCTCTTTGCCTCTGCAGCTCAGGAGAGAAGTCTGGGTAAATTGAAATCCTAACTCCATTATGCTGGATGTTCCTTAACTCTCTTGCCTTCTGTAAAATAGTGACTTTGTCCCGAAAACACAAAAGCTTAAAAATAAAGGGTCTAGGGTGGCCTCCTGGTGCTAGAGTTTTGGGACCTATTCTGTGTGCCCGCTCAACAGCAAATGTAGCAGAAAATGAGTCCCTGCCGAACTTCTCCCTCAGCCAGTCCTCCATGAATTGAATGGGGTTGTTCCCCTCGCAGCCTTCTGGGAGCCCAAGTACCCTTAGGTTCTCTCTGCGTAGCCTGTTCTCCATACTGTCCATTTTCTGTAAGCAATCCCTTAGTTGGATTTTCATAAGTGCCACCTCTTGCTTTAATGGGTATACATCGTCCTCCATTTGACTGCATCTCTCCTCAAGTGCTGTTGTGCGGATGCAAACCGTGCGCACTTCCCCTTTGACCACAAGCAGTTCATCTCTAATACTTTTAAATTGCTCAGACAGCTCAGTGATTGATTGCTTGCAGGTATTAACAGCTGTAAGAATATCTTGCAGGGACGGCTCTCTCTCACCCGAACTGCCCTGGTCTCCCCCTATCGCCCCTTCTAGGCCCAGCTTTTGTTGTTTATCCAAGGTTCCTCTTAAGACTCAGCCTGCCAGTGGGATAGCTGATGATGGAGCTACCAAAGTCCCATTTTCCTGGGTCTGACTTCTCCTCCCAGGATGTCCCGCCTGCTGTTGGCCCCCTCCTAGGTTACTGGATTTGTTAGGGGTTTGATTTGGGGTGTGCGCAAAGCGCTCTAATTTGGTGGCTGCTTGGTTCCCCTTTTCCTTAGCGCTGCGGGTTCCAAGACCCCCTGTCCCTTGCTGGACTGACCCATCCTCCATCCCCTTCTTCTTGGACATTCCTGATGGTGTCCTGATAGTATGCTGCTTTGCAAATGCCCCGCGCTGGCCCCCTGCCCTGTGGTCTGAGCCTGAGCCTGTGTAGCCACAGTCCCCTTGCCAGGATATCAGTAATAATGTCTCTTCACCGCTTTTTATACTGTGGATGCACACACAGCGACTCACCCCTCCAGTGCTCCGGGCGGGATCCCGTGCCGCTTAGTCCTTCCAGGGGTTTCCAGCACCGCACAGCACAGCTCAATCCCAGGTGTCAGCGCCCTCCTCTCTCACAGGAACAGGCGCTGCCGATGTATTTCCTGGGGGAGCACTGTGTGGTTGGGTTCCATACGGTTCCGTGTAGCAGTCTCGTCCACAGTCGCGTCCGCAGTAGCCTTGTTTAAACGCTCCGGGCAGTCTCCTAGGTCCCGCACTGTCAGACGCCGGGTACGGAGCGAGGGGAGAGGGCTGAACTCAGTCACGGCGTCCTCTCTCGCCTCTCACCTCAACATCCGGTCACGCCCCCACAGGCATGTGGTATTGGTTCATAGTGGGCAAATCTTCAAAACACCAAAAACTTTAGTAATAAACATTACTTTTTTTTCGCCTAGAAACAAAATAAACCAATGGTTATATACCTGTAATAAGACATTAGCATATGAAACACAAATATACATTATATTTTATTACATTACATAAACATTGCGCTTTTTTTTGTCTTAAAATACCAAAAATTGTTGAGCTCAACTTATCATTAATATGTATTACTTAATGCATATTAATACCATGTGGATTTTTGTTTTATGGTATACCAATAATTCCCTTAAAAAAAATGTATTCACCATGGTGAAAAAAAAATTAGCAACTCGTAATAAACCTTTTATCGGTACTATTTATCAACAGATCATAAAACCTCACCACAAAGAACCTCTCCAGTACTGTTTCTCTGGGAAACAAACCCATTTTAGTAAATGTATCTTTCAATTCACTAGTACGGATACTTATCTTGGCTCAGGTCATTTGCATGTCAATACAGTTCGCTTTACATTTTCACAGACCTGGTGAGAAAGAAGGGGGGTCATTTGGGTGGGCTGTCAGCAGCTGAGAACACAACACGACATATATTGCATATTCCACACACACACTCACACAATTAGCTAGGTCAAATATGAGCTCTAGACATCACACATATCAGCATGTTTTCTATAATAACCTGTACTTCTTCTTAAACCCATAACATCTGTTTGGTAAGGTTGAAATTCTTTCAGAGATCCATCCCATTTCATTAGTCCCTTCTCCGCCTGTATGGATGCATTCTCAGGATTTTGGAATGGGACCCATGACCTAGGTGGTTCATACTTCTTACACCTAGGCCCCTTTGCAAACCGCACTGAGTACACTTCATAATCACGTCTTGTGGTCCTATATGGATTATGTTTACCGACTTTTTGACTGGAACTGGACGGACAGAATCTCGCGATGTGGCCAAATAAATCACATAAGTGAAATTTTATCCTATCTAAAGTGGTACAACATCTCTTGACAAAAGGCTTTGTTTTAGATGACTGAGAAAGTGGGATGGCCTTTTACTGGATTAGTAGTTTTTACCTGCGGATTAGAAAATATAGGGGCAATTTTTAAAGAGCTCTTACCTTCCTGGGAGTTATTCTTGTTGATACATACCTTAGGTGTGGAGGACGTCCCTCTGAATTCAGACCTTCCCAAATCAGTTACCCTGTTATCTTCTCTATCAGAAAACTGAGCCAATGGCTCCTGGCAGCTGACAGATAATGGTTTCACTTTTCTTTCTGCATCCTCCAGTCTTTCTCCCAACCGATGAATGTCTTCCTGTAATCTTTGGTTTTCTAGTACTAATTGCTGATGGATAGCCTCAGAATTTAACCTAGAAGCTTCTAAAGTATGGATGTTACCTTTGGTAATTTCTAGCGCTTCTTTTAGGGATGTGTTTTGCACTTTTAAATGTTCATACTGTTTTGCTAACCACCTGGCCGCAAAGATTAGCAGCGTTTTTCCCGTGCGCTTATTACAGCTTCTTTCAGTGAAATTTAATTTCAAATCCTCTCCCGTCAGCGGGACAGAAAGCATCCCTTCTGCCTGAAGACCCTCCTCCCTTAATGCCAGCATGGCCATTTCGTCTCCATGTCCTGCTACTCTGTCTTCCTCTTCCTGTACCTTACAATCCCCCTGTAATCCACATTTTACTGGGGTATCAGACTTGTGTTGTGGCTCTCCCTTTTTGTTCACCACTGAAAGGTGACAATTCATGTCAGCCCATGAGCACTCTGCAGACAAGGGCTGGGCAACTGCATAAGGCCCAAGTCCTGACAACTGCTCTTTGTCTCCCTGAAAATCACTGTCACCACTTGTTGGGGGTTGTGATGGTTTCCGCTTGTCCCTACGTTCAAGCATTGTTTGGAATGATTTCTCTTTAAATCCCATAGTAATAACATTAATTTCCTCTGTTTTATTCGCTGACTCCAGCATCCATATAAATAAAGTATCTTATTTGAATGGCCGTGTCATCTTTTTGTGGTGAGCACGGTACAGATCTTCCCATACTTTAAGTTTAAATGTACCTTTCTTAGAAAAACTTGTTTTCGTCCACCTATCCCAATCACGCATATATTTTACCACCCAGGGCCCATATTTATCTAACATCTCTTCCCTTGGGGTCATTTCATAGGGTTTACCCCATTCAGATCCCCCAACCTTTTATAGGTTTCTCCTCCAGAGGTAGCTACTCTCCGGACCGTGATTGGGTTGACAGGTACCACCCCTGTAACCTTTGCTGCTTTTCACCACTTGTCAGAACAATATTTTCCCTGTTCATGATGATAGTCCTTCAAGTCAGCCTGGAGATTTTCCTGAACTCTTTAATTCAATCTCCCCCGTGGACTTTTCCGAAATATTCTAAAAATGGTTTAAAGTAGGGCTATTACTTTTGTTATCTCAAGAATGATTAGAGCAAACTTGGATAATCACGAAAGTATATGCATGCTTGGAGTATAGAAGGCAGTCAACTGAGGCACACTTATTTGCAATATGATTTATATCTGTTACAGTATAGCCAATGCTCCCAGGTCTACTGACAAAGCTTACAATCCCCAGTTAGTAATTGCAAAGAAGAAAGATTCATACCCAAGATCATTCAGTGTGATTTAGTCTCAGTTCCCACTGATGCAATTTGTCATGTGACTTTGGACACAAAGTCGCATTACAAGTTGCAGCCCATTGATTTTAATAGCACCCGTTCCAATCTATGCAACTCAAAGCTGCAGCGACTCTGAAAAGGTACCTGCATCACTCTGATGCGACTCTGGATGAAAGTCGAATTCAAAGCCACACCACAGTCGCATTAAAGTTGCATCTCAGTCACACTCAATCGTGCGACCTTAGAGTTGCATAAGTGGAAACGTAGCTCTATGCCCACCGGTGCGTTTCAATCACAATGATTGGCCTAATCTCATTCAAAGGGTCAACTGAAATTGCTTTTTGACAGAGAGGCACATATAATTTTCCACTGGTTCCAAGATCCCAAACGGAGCCCTTATCATTCGCACTTACAATTTTATTTTATATATACACAATATTCAAAATCAGTCTCATCAAAATATTCACATAGACAAAAGGTGAAAAAAAAAAAGTTCTGAGAAGTTTGTTAGTCTGGGTATTCAGAGACAGGTGAAAACAGACATAAAAAAACAAAATGCTTAGCTTTTTTGGAGTTAGGACTGTATAGACCAGTTCTGTCTTCCATACACGAAATAACATTCACCCACACGTTAAACTTCCTCACACCCGGGCACCATCTGATGTGGAGATCTTTATACCTACCTCACTTACACGCTTATTGATACATCAAATAAGTGAATACAACCTTGTCTATATAAGAACCGACTCATGCGGTTGCAGCTATAACCAATGGAATTAAGAACGAGTAATAACTGTGCGAAAAGGATAACAATCGAATTTATTCATACTTACTATTGTACAGAAAATAAGCTTGTAATATTGTTATAAAGAACATTCAAGTGCTATTAGTACATCAGGACAAATTGTAGGATAGGAAAGGTTACAGAAAAGATGAAGTCACACACTAAGAAAAGTGTAAGAGGTACATTTACAGAGAAAACTTACGTCCCCATGCTTCTTAGCTCACAAACCAAATAGACTGAACCAGGGGTCTGTATTCTGGTACCCTGTTTCCCCCGAAAATAAGACCTAGCGTGATTGTCGGTGATGGTTGCAATATAAGCCCTACCCCCTAAATAAGCCCTAGTTAAAGTCCTTGTAGGTCTTATTTTCAGGGTAGGGCTTATTTTTGGGGAAACAGGGTAGGGCCTATTTGGGGGGTAGGGCTTATATTGCAGCCATCACTGACAATCATGCTAGGTCTTATTTTTGGGGAGACAGGGTATATACACACACACTTGTAAAACCCCACCCCTCCTCACTCCCCCCTTCCATATGCTAAGGCATTGCCACATTCCTTCAAGGGTGGGGGGTTTAAGAGTCCTATTCCCTCACATAAGCCACATGGGGGTGAGGGGCTCACTTAACCACTTGACGACCGCCTCACGCCGATGTACGTCGGCAAAGTGGCACGGACAGGCAAAATCACGTACAGTGTACGTGATTTGCCTTCCGCGGGTGGGGGGTCCGATCGGACCCCCCCCCGGTGCCCGAGGCGGTCGTCCTTTGTGCCCCGGCGATCGGTGGTGAGGGGGAGACCATCCGTTCGTGCCCCCCCCCCTCGCGATCGCCGCCGGCCAATCGAATCATTCCTTTGCTGCTGTATGCTAAACAGCAGCAAAGGAAATGATGTCATCTCCCCTCGGGTCGGTAATTTCCGTTCCGGCCCGAGGAGAGAAGACATCAATGTGAGTGCACCAACACACACACACACAGTAGAACATGCCAGGCACACAAAACACCCCGATCCCCCCCCCGATCGCCCCCCGATCCCCCCCCCAATCACCCCCCCCCCCCTGTCACAAACTGACACCAGCAGTTTTTTTTTTTTTTTTCTGATTACTGCATTGGTGTCAGTTTGTGACAGTTAGTGTTGGGACAGTGAGTATTACCCCCCTTTAGGTCTAGGGTACCCCCCTAACCCCCCCTAATAAAGTTTTAACCCCTTGATCACCCCCTGTCACCAGTGTCACTAAGCGATCATTTTTCTGATCGCTGTATTAGTGTCGCTGGTGACGCTAGTTAGGGACATAAATATTTAGGTTCTACCGAATAAATGTTTTAACCCCTTGATTGCCCCCTAGTTAACCCTTTCACCACTGATCACCGTATAACCGTTACGGTTGACGCTGGTTAGTTTGTTTATTTTTTATAGTGTCAGGGCACCCGCCGTTTATTACCGAATAAAGGTTTAGCCCCCTGATCGCCCGGCGGTGATATGCGTCGCCCCAGGCAGCGTCAGATTAGCGCCAGTACCGCTAACACTGACGCACGCAGCATACACCTCCCTTAGTGGTATAGTATCTGAACGCATCAATATCTGATCCGATCAGATCTATACTAGCGTCCCCAGCAGTTTAGGGTTCCCAAAAACGCAGTGTTAGCGGGATCAGCCCAGATACCTGCTAGCACCTGCGTTTTGCCCCTCCGCCCGGCCCAGCCCAGCCCACCCAAGTGCAGTATCGATCGATCACTGTCACTTACAAAAGACTAAACGCATAACTGCAGCGTTCGCAGAGTCAGGCCTGATCCCTGCGATCGCTAACAGTTTTTTTGGTAGTATTTTGGTGAACTGGCAAGCACCAGCCCCAGGCAGGGTCAGGTTAGCGCCAGTACCGCTAACACCCACGCACGCAGCATACGCCTCCCTTAGTGGTATAGTATCTGAACGGATCAATATCTGATCCGATCAGATCTATACTAGTGTCCCCAGCAGTTTAGGGTTCCCAAAAACGCAGTGTTAGCGGAATCAGCCCAGATACCTGCTAGCACCTGCGTTTTGCCCCTCCGCCCGGCCCAGCCCACCCAAGTGCAGTATCGATCGATCACTGACACTTACAAAACACTAAATGCATAACTGCAGCGTTCACAGAGTCAGGCCTGATCCCTGCGATCGCTAACAGTTTTTTTGGTAGTATTTTGGTGAACTGGCAAGCACCAGCCCCAGGCAGCGTCAGGTTAGCGCCAGTACCGCTAACACCCACGCACGCACCGTACACCACCCTTAGTGGTATAGTATCTGAACGGATCAATATCTGATCCGATCAGATCTATACTAGCATCCCCAGCAGTTTAGGGTTCTCACAAACGCAGTGTTAGTGGGATCAGCCCAGATACCTGCTAGCACCTGCGTTTTGCCCCTCCGCCCGGCCCAGCCCAGCCCACCCAAGTGCAGTATCGATCGATCACTGTCACTTACAAAAGACTAAAACGCATAACTGCAGCGTTCGCAGAGTCAGGCCTGATCCCTGCGATCGCTAACAGATTTTTTGGTAGCGTTTTGGTGAACTGGCAAGCGCCAGCGGCCTAGTACACCCCGGTCGTAGTCAAACCAGCACTGCAGTAACACTTGGTGACGTGGCGAGTCCCATAAGTGCAGTTCAAGCTGGTGAGGTGGCAAGCACAAGTAGTGTCCCGCTGCCACCAGAAAGACAAACACAGGCCCGTCGTGCCCATAGTGCCCTTCCTACTGCATTCGCCAATCCTAATTGGGAACCCACCGCTTCTGCAGCACCCGTACTTCCCCCATTCACATCCCCAACCAAATGCAGTCGGCTGCATGAGAGGCATTTTCTTTATGTCCTCCCGAGTACCCCTACCCAGCGAACGCCCCCAAAAAAGATATTGTGTCTGCATCAAGCGCGGATATAGGCGTGACACCCGCTATTATTGTCCCTCCTGTCCTGACAATCCTGGTCTTTGCATTGGTGAATGTTTTGAACGCTACCATACACTAGTTGAGTATTAGCGTAGGGTACAGCATTGCACAGACTAGGCACACTTTCACAGGGTCTCCCAAGATGCCATCGCATTTTGAGAGACCCGAACCTGGAACCGGTTACAGTTATAAAAGTTAGTTACAAAAAAAGTGTAAAAAAAAAAAATATATATATATATATATATATAAAATAAAAAAAAATTGTTGTTGTTTTATTGTTCTCTCTCTCTCTATTCTCTCTATTGTTCTGCTCTTTTTTACTGTATTCTATTCTGCAATGTTTTATTGTTATTATGCTTTATCATGTTTGCTTTTCAGGTATGCAATTTTTTATACTTTACCGTTTACTGTGCTTTATTGTTAACCATTTTTTTGTCTTCAGGTACGCCATTCACAACTTTGAGTGGTTATACCAGAATGATGCCTGCAGGTTTAGGTATCATCTTGGTATCATTCTTTTCAGCCAGCGGTCGGCTTTCATGTAAAAGCAATCCTAGCGGCTAATTAGCCTCTAGACTGCTTTTACAAGCCGTGGGAGGGAATGCCCCCCCCCCCACCGTCTTCCGTGTTTTTCTCTGGCTCTCCTGTCTCAACAGGGAACCTGAGAATGCAGCCGGTGATTCAGCCAGCTGACCATAGAGCTGATCAGAGACCAGAGTGGCTCCAAACATCTCTATGGCCTAAGAAACCAGAAGCTACGAGCATTTTATGACTTAGATTTCGCTGGATGTAAATAGCGCCATTGGGAAATTGGGGAAGCATTTTATCACACCGATCTTGGTGTGGTCAGATGCTTTGAGGGCAGAGGAGAGATCTAGGGTCTAATAGACCCCAATTTTTTCAAAAAAGAGTACCTGTCACTACCTATTGCTATCATAGGGGATATTTACATTCCCCGAGATAACAATAAAAATGATTAAAAAAAAATAAAAATGAAAGGAACAGTTTAAAAATAAGATAAAAAAGCAAAAAAATAATAAAGAAAAAAAAAAAAAGCACCCCTGTCGCCCCCTGCTCTCGCACTAAGGCGAACGCAAGCGGCGGTCTGGCGTCAAATGTAAACAGCAATTGCACCATGCATGTGAGGTATCACCGCGAAGGTTAGATCGAGGGCAGTAATTTTTGCAGTAGACCTCCTCTGTAAATCTAAAGTGGTAACCTGTAAAGGCTTTTAAAGGCTTTTAAAAATGTATTTATTTTGTTGCCACTGCACGTTTGTGCGCAATTGTAAAGCATGTCATGTTTGATATCCATGTACTCGGCCTAAGATCATCTTTTTTATTTCATCAAACATTTGGGCAATATAGTGTGTTTTAGTGCATTAAAATTTAAAAAGGTGTGTTTTTTCCCCAAAAAATGCGTTTGAAAAATCGCTGCGCAAATACTGTGTGAAAAAAAAAAATGAAACACCCACCATTTTAATCTGTAGGGCATTTGCTTTAAAAAAATATATAATGTTTGGGGGTTCAAAGTAATTTTCTTGCAAAAAAAAAAACTTTTTCATGTAAACAATAAGTGTCAGAAAGGGCTTTGTCTTCAAGTGGTTAGAAGAGTGGGTGATGTGTGACATAAGCTTCTAAATGTTGTGCATAAAATGCCAGGACAGTTCAAAACCCCCCCAAATGACCCCATTTTGGAAAGTAGACACCCCAAGCTATTTGCTGAGAGGCATGTCGAGTCCATGGAATATTTTATATTGCGACACAAGTTGCGGGAAAGAGACAATTTTTTTTTTTTTTTGCACAAAATTGTCACTAAATGATATATTGCTCAAACATGCTATGGGAATATGTGAAATTATACCCCAAAATACATTCTGCTGCTTCTCCTGAGTACGGGGATACCACATGTGTGAGACTTTTTGGGAGCCTAGCCGCGTACGGAACCCCGAAAACCAAGCACCACCTTCAGGCTTTCTAAGGGCGTGAATTTTTGATTTCTCTCTTGACTGCTTATCACAGTTTCGGAGACCATGGAATGCCCAGGTGGCACAAACCCCCCCCAAATGACCCCATTTTGGAAGGTAGACACCCCAAGCTATTTGATGAGAGGTATAGTGAGTATTTTGCAGACCTCACTTTTTGTCATAAAGTTTTGAAAATTGAAAAAAGAAAAAAAAAAAAGTTTTTTCTTGTCTTTCTTCATTTTCAAAAACAAATGAGAGCTGCAAAATACTCACCATGCCTCTCAGCAAATAGCTTGGGGTGTCTACTTTCCAAAATGGGGTCATTTGGGGGGGTTTTGTGCCACCTGGGCATTCCATGGCCTCCGAAACTGTGATAGGCAGTGAAGAGTGAAATCAAAAATTTTCACCCTTAGAAATCCTGAAGGCGGTGATTGGTTTTCGGGGTCCCGTACACGGCTAGGCTCCCAAAAAGCCCCACACATGTGGTATCCCCGTACTCAGGAGAAGTAGCTAAATGTATTTTGGGGTGCAATTCCACATATGCCCATGGCCTGTGTGAGCAATATATCATTTAGTGACAACTTTGTGCAAAAAAAAAAAAAAAAATGTGTCACTTTCCCGCAACTTGTGTCAAAATATAAAATATTCCATGGACTCAATATGCCTCTCTGGAAATAGCTTGGGGTGTCTACTTTCCAAAATGGGGTCATTTGGGGGGGTTTTGTGCCACCTGGGCATTCCATGGCCTCCGAAACTGTGATAGGCAGTAAAGAGTGAAATCATAAATTTACGCCCTTAGAAATCCTGAAGGCGGTGATTGGATTTCGGGGCCCCGTACGCGGTTAGGCTCCCAAAAAGTCCCACACATGTGGTATCCCCATATTCAGGAGAAGCAGCAGAATGTATTTTGGGGTGCAATTCCACATAGGCCCATGGCCTGTGTGAGCAATATATCATTTAGTGACAACTTTTTGTAAATATTTTTTTTTTTTTTTGTCATTATTCAATCACTTGGGACAAAAAAATAAATATTCAATGGGTTCAACATGCCTCTCAGCAATTTCCTTGGGGTGTCTACTTTCCACAATGGGGTCATTTGGGGGGGTTTTGTACTGCCCTGCCATTTTAGCACCTCAAGAAATGACATAGGCAGTCATAAACTAAAAGCTGTGTAAATTACAGAAAATGTACCCTAGTTTGTAGACGCTATAACTTTTGCGCAAACCAATAAATATACGCTTATTGACATTTTTTTTACCAAAAACATGTGGCCGAATACATTTTGGCCTAAATGTATGACTAAAATTGAGTTTATTGGATTTTTTTTATAACAAAAAGTAGAAAATATCATTTTTTTTCAAAATTTTCGGTCTTTTTCCATTTATAGCGCAAAAAATAAAAACCGCAGAGGTGATCAAATACCATCAAAAGAAAGCTCTATTTGTGGGAAGAAAAGGACGCAAATTTCGTTTGGGTACAGCATTGCATGACTGCGCAATTAGCAGTTAAAGAGACACAGTGCCAAATTGGAAAAAGACCTCTGGTCCTTAGGCAGCATAATGGTCCGGGGCTCAAGTGGTTAAGCTAGGACACCAGCTACTATTTTATGACCAGGTTATTCCTGTTCCCTTCCCACCTCCCACCTCCTTTGAAGTGACATTATTGTGCTACCAAATGGTCAGATTGCTACTCCAGATAACATTCCACAGCAGGGTAAGATGCCTCTGTTGATTCTAAACATGTTCTGAAACTATAGAGTCAATGAAAGATCACTGTAAGTCACATTAATAATAAAGTCCATCACCTTCAGGGCTCAAATCTCCACCACAGTGTGCAGTCCGCTGCAGTTGCCAGAGTGGATAAACCTGCCTTCTTGTCCACATCTTTTCCTGCCATAGCCCTAACATCAACCATTGAGGAGTCAGCTGAGTTATTTGACCACAGCGTAAGCCACTTGCGCCTTGATGATGCCCAGCTATTACTGGATTCAGATGCTGGTTCTGAGGTTGAGGATGACAGGAACATGAGCCTAGAGAGAGGTAGGAACACTGGTAGACAAATTGGCATTTATATTCCCCAAGCCGCAGCGTATTGTCAAGTTGTCTCCAGTGGTAATGATGAAGATGGAGGAGATGGAGATAATGATGATGATGATGAGGTCATTGATGTGACTTGGGTGCCAGATAGAGCAGAGGAGGAAACTGAAGGTGAGGCGGCACAACGTCAAGGTGGTCGGCATCAAGAAAGAGTAGAGAGCAGCCACCCTATTCCATCACATTCTGCAGCTGTTATCTCCCGGCCCACTCCCCACAGCTCAGCTGTCTGGGCCTTTTTCAGCACATCTGCAGCAGATCGCACTGTTGCTATCTGCAAACTGTGTCACAGGCACATCAAACGTGGCAAAAACACCAACCATTTGGGTACCACATGCCTAACAAGACATTTAACGTCCAACCACTCAGCCTTTGGCAAGAGCACCTAAAAGCCACACAAAAGGGGCATAAATCTGTCTCTCCTCCTTACCCACTTCAGTCTGCCCCTGCGATACCAAGAAATTACCTCTCAGCAGCCTCCACTGACAGGAATGATGGTATAGCACAGGGTGTCCCAGGTCCTAGCAGCTCATCTACCAGCAGCACACCACCAGCTCTAGAATGTAGCCGGCAAATTTCTCTGCCCCATCTTCTGCAGCGGAAAAAAAAATACAGTCCCTGCCACCCACATACCCAGCGCCTGAATGCGAGCTTGTCAAAGTTGTTGGCTCTCCAACTTCTGCCTTTCAGCCTGGTGGATTCTGCCCCCTTCCGTGAATTTGCACAATGTGCTGTACCACAATGGCAGGTTCCCAGTCGATACTACTTTTCACGTAAGGCCGTTCCATCTCTCTACCATCACGTGGAAGGGAATGTTCTGGCATCGTTGGGCAGGGCAGTCAGCCATAAAATCCACCTTACTGCTGACACGTGGTCCAGCAAGCATGGGCAGGGACGATATATTTTGTTCACAGAACACTGGGTAATGCTGCTTGCAACTCGAAAGGATGCAGGACAGGGCTCAGTGCTACAGCTTGTTGTGCCCCCACGTCTCCATACAGCTGGTGGTGATGATGCCAGACCTGTGAGTTCTACCCCCTCCTCTGCCACCTCCATGCCTTCCTCTGCATAATTGTCCTATGAACATCAGGTACACCCTAAGCGTTCAAAGGGCTTTTCCCAGAGTCTGGCTAAAAGGTGCCATGCAGTGCTTCAGCTTGTGTGTTTTAGGGGACAAGAACCACACTGGAGCAGAGATTCTTGCAGCTCTGCAAGGACAGGCCCAGAGGTGGTTCACACCACGCCAGCTGGAGCCAGGAATGGTGATGGCTCAAACCTCCTTTCCGCCCTTAGACAGGGAAAGTTGACACATGTGCCATGCCTGGCACATGTCCTCAATTTGGTGGTGTGGTGTTTCCTAAGTACGTACCCAGGGTTGAAAAAAACCTTCTATTGACTCCAAGAGACCAAGAAAGATCCCTGCAAATCAATGTAAGTGGCGCTAAATAACAGTGTTGACACCGACTGGTGTTCAAAAAATAGTTGTTGTTGGACCCTATGTGTTATGCCGCGTACACACGGTCGGACTTTTCAGCTACAAAAGTCCGACAGCCTGTCCGACAGACTTTCGACGGACTTTTGGCGGACTTTCTAACGAACAGACTTGCCTACACACGATCACACAAAAGTCCGTCGAATTCTTACGTGATGACGTACACCGGACTAAAATAAGGAAGTTCATAGCCAGTAGCCAATAGCTGCCCTAGCGTGGGTTTTTGTCCGTCGGACTAGCATACAGACGAGCGGATTTTTCGACCGGACTCGAGTCCGTCGGAAAGATTTGAAGCATGTTTCAAATCTAAAGTACGTCGGATTTGAGGCTAAAAAAGTCAGTTGAAAGTCCGGAGAAGCCCACACACGATCGGATTACCAGCCAGCTTTAGTCCGTCAGCGTCCGTTGGACTTTTGTAGACGAAAAGTCCGACCGTGTGTACGCGGCATTAGAGTGTTCTATTAAAACAATCCAAACCAAAATTAATATCACACGTGAAAACATATAACATAACATTGCATGATAATGTGATCTACCATACACAGGACAATCTCAACCACAAATATATCAATGGTGAAAAATATATATCAATAGTGAAAAAAAAAAAAAAATATATATGCAAAAGTGTCAGTCCATAATCCAAAGAAAGTCCATAGAAAAAAACACAGTGAAGAGAGTGTGCGATTCCTAAAAAATATCCACCAATTCACTCAGTGCCAGTGATTCCTCTCCCTTTGAACTCAACACTCACCGACTCAATATGCCTCACACTCTCGTGTTTGGCAATCAAGCATGATCATCTAGGTGGTCAGATGAAGGTAAAAGCTCCAAATTGCATCTATCCCAGTGTCATCTCATTCCATAGAAAAAATGAAAATGCACAAATAGTGTGATACCGTAAAATATAAAATTTATTCAACTAGTGAAAAACTTCAATCATTGCACTCACATAAAAACTCTTGTCTCAAGCCAAAACCACACTGCAATACAAATGACACTCCTCCTCTGTGAAACGTCCAGCACCACTTTGAATGAAGGTCGCGGTGGACCCAAGGTAAGCGTTTGAATAGACTCTCACCCCCGCTCACTGAAGCTCTTCAGATCTAACTCGGATCTCCTGCTGACACCCGGAGATGGGAACCCGCTTCTCACTCAATAATCAAATCTCCCGCCGATACACGGGGATAAGCAGCAACGTCCGTCCGTCACTTTCTGCTAATGATTGATGCCGTACAACCACTCCCCGACATGTTTCGTCATACCTGACTTAATCATGGGATTGGCTGTACGGTACGGCACCTCCCACTCTTATACCCCTCGCTTCTATCTACGTGACAAATTGCATTGCATTTCAGCATTCACCAGGTGTCCCCGCGGCCCTCAAGCAGCAGTGCTGGGCTGATCACATCCTCCAGGAGACACTTCAATTATAACAACTCCTAGAGTGTATCAGAATGCAATGCATACATAAAAGTGCAATCACATAAATGAATGAATGAATAAATCCAACCATACGGTGCATGATCATAGATTGTGTGGCTGTAGGTATATAATTGCTAAACATCCTAATTAATCAATATATGTCATAAAATACGAATCATAAAATGTTAAAAATCATAAAATATTTCTTTTTTTTTCTCTTAAATAATCTTTATTAACAATTCTTAATTTACATACACCATATTAAAACAACTGCAGGTTCGTGTGGACATACTCCACTAATAAAGGGACATGCTTCATATGGTACACTAAGGCGACCGGGAACTGTTTTTCCCCCAACCCTCCCTCCCTTCCCTTACCCTCCCCCTACCCTGAGCCAGATCCTTCCTTTTATTCCTGACACCCTACGCTTATTAACCACGGGTTCCACATCTTTTCAAACTTTTTAAGGTTCCCTCTTCTAATATATAGGGCTCTCTCCTTCCATATTACCTCATTTATTGTTTTAACCCACTCGTCAACTGCAGGGGGAAGGACTGTTTGCCATCTCTGCATAATGAGCTTCCGGGCCTGGTAAAGGCACCTCAGAACGGCTAGTTTAGCCGCTGCCTCCTCCCGGCTCCATGCCCTGTATCCAAAAATACAGAATCTGACGTCTATCTCCAGGGATAGCCCCCATTTGCCCTCAATAGAGCCCACAACCCCCCGCCAGTAACGTACTAGCTTGGGGCACCTCCATACCATGTGTATCAAATCGCCCTCCTCCCCACACCTGGGGCATTTGGCATCAGGTCTTACACCAAAACGGAATAGTTTTTTTGGGGTGTAGTATGCTCTATGTAGCAACATTAAGTGGGAGAGTCTCTGTGCAGGTGAAACTGAAACCTCCTGTCCTACCTCCAGTATTTCCCTCCATTGTATATCAGTTAACTTTCCCACATCCTTCTCCCACCCCTCCCTGCAGCCCAGATGCTCTGATCTGACAATAGCTTCCTTGCACAGTTGCGCATATATTCCAGAGATAAAGCCCTTCATCTTCCCAGATTTAATCACCCTTTGGAGTAGTGCAGCATCTGTCCAGGCTGGGGGACTTACCCTAAATTGTACCTCCAATGCCGCTCTCATTTGCAGATACCTGAAGAATGTTTGTCTTGGGATACTGTATTCCTTTTGGAGGTCCTCAAAAGATTTCAATACCCTCCCTCTGTACAGCTGGGATAATCTATTTATACCCCACCTCGCCCATTCCTTAAATTCCCCCATAGCCACTATCTCCTGTAGGTTTCTGTTATGCCAGAGGGGAGCGTATTCTGTAAACCCAACATATCCCATTAAGGTCTTTGTTGCCTTCCAGACTTTTGTTATTAACTTGGTTGTGGGACCTCTACCAGATAGTGAGTCTGCCTCCAGTGCTTCCACTACGATTTTATGGGGTGCCTCCAGAGTTAATAAACCTCTGTCAGCACTTCCACCCCCTACATGCTGCAACTGTGCTGCCAGAAAATAGCACCTCGGATGCGGGAGGGCTATCCCCCCTTCTTTAACTGGTAACTGCAAACTCTGAAGGCTGATCCTGGCCTTCCCCCTCCTCCACAACAGCTCCCTAATAAGTGAGTCGATCTTTTGGGACCACTTTTTGTTCAACCACACCGGTGAGTTGTGTAACAGATACAGCAGTTGGGGCAACCAAACCATCTTGATTAGGTTGCCCCTTCCTGCTACAGATAGGGGCAGCCGGCTCCAGATATCTATTTTACACCTAAATTTACCCAGTAATGGAATTAGGTTGTCTACAATATACTGATTGGGGTCTTTTGACATATTTATGCCCAGGTAACGAATCTTTGAAACTACTTTTAAGTGTAGAATTCCCGACAGGTCCGGACCATTGAGGTTATCTAATGGCAGTAGTGCAGACTTCCTCCAATTCACCACCAGTCCTGACACACTGCCAAACCTTTCCATTATGTCCATTACCTGCCTAAGAGAGCCTCCCGTATCTCCGAGAAACAGTAGGACATCGTCGGCATACAGGGCAATCTTCTCCTCTCCTATTCTTCTTACAAAGCCTTCAATCTTGGAGCTAGATCTAATATGGATTGCTAGTGGCTCCATAGCGAGGGCAAACAGCAGGGGGGACAGGGGGCATCCCTGTCTCGTCCCTCTCTCTAAGCATATTTTCCCTGATAGTTCTTTATTAACCCTAACCTTCGCACTTGGGCCCCTATACAGTATTTTTATCCACTTTCTAAAAACCGGACCCAAGCCAAACTCCTCCAGCACCCGCCAGAGATAGGGCCATTCCAAACTGTCAAAGGCCTTAGTTATATCCAGGGATACCACTGCCCTTGAACCTATATTCTCTGTCGGTGTCTGGAGATTCATGTATGCCCTCCTAATGTTCATACTCGTGGTCCTATGGGAAATAAATCCCGTTTGATCCACGTGGATGAGTTTATGCACAATTTTGTTAAGTCTAGCAGCCAATACCCTTGCCAGGATCTTGGCGTCTGTACACAACAAAGATATAGGCCTGTATGCCGACGGTTCCAGTGGATCACCCCCTTCTTTATGAAGCAGAATGATATTTGTTTCAGTCATAGAGACAGGCAGACACCCTCCCTGCAGAGCCCAATTCAGTGTTTTCAGCAACTCTGGCAGGAGGATCTTCCCGTAGTGCTTATAGACCTCCACCGGGAGACCATCCGGCCCCGGGGATTTTTGATTTGCCATTCCATTTACAGCTTGTTGTAATTCAACTAGTGTAATTGGCGCATCTATACCCTCTCTATCCTCTTCAGTAACAATAGGGATCTGTATATCCTTAAAAATTTTTTCCATGTCCTCCTCCCCAACGAACCCCTGTGACCTATACAGGTTTTCATAATACCTCTCAAATGTGTCTGTAATTTCTGGGCTCTGAGAGGATATCTCACCACCTGGAGTCCTGATTGCCGGGATCGTCGAAGAGGAGGAGTTAGTTTTTACCAAATAGGCCAACATGCGTCCCACACTTTCTCCTTCCCCAAAGGTCCGCTGTTTCAGGAAGAGTTGCTTATTTTCAATTTCAAATAAGCAAATAAAATATTTCTAAATAGAGTTATCTCACTTCTATACTAAAATTACGCTACTGTAATGTGTCCGATAATGGCTCAAACCTCCTATCCGCCCTTAGACAGGGAAAGTTGACACATGTGCCATGCCTGGCACATGTCCTCAATTTGGTGGTGCGGCGTAAGTACGTACCCAGGGTTGCAAGATGTACTAAAGCAGGCCAGAAGAGTCTGTAGCCATTTCAGGCGGTCATACACAGCCAGTGCTCAGTTGGCTGAAATTCAGCAGGAATTCCACCTGCCCGTAAACTGCCTGATTTGTGACATGCCCACCAGGTGGAACTCAACTTTGAGAATGCTGCAGCAGCTATACATGCAGCAGAGGGCCGTCAACGAATACTTGTGTCAGTACGGCACGACGACAGGCTCAGGCCGCCTCGGCTTTTTTTCCCCATGCCAATGGCTGATCATTAAGGATGCATGCACTGTATTGTCACCATTTGAGGAGGCCACAAGAATGGTGAGCAGTGACAGTGCATGCATCAGTGACACAATCCCTGTTGTGTTCTTGCTGGAGCAGACTCTGCGTGGCATTATGGACAGGGCACGGGAGGCAGAGCAGTGGGAGGAAGAGGAGGACTTCCTTTCCCCTCAAGGCCCACTTTATGCAGACATCATCATTCCTATGTCACAGAACACACAGGAGGAGAGAGGGGAGGAGGATGAGGAGGAGTATACTGGCACTTTCATAGGCTTTGAAGAAGAGGAAGACATGCGTGAATCTGTAAGCGATGGCTTTCCAACCCCAGGACCCTTGGGAGTAGTATGTGGCTGGGAGGAGGAAGTTCCAGATGCTGTCATCCTGAGTGACCCCGAGGAGTCTGCTTCTCAAGCCTCTGCAAATTTGAGGTGCATGGGCAACCTCATGCTTCAAAGCCTGCGAAAGGACCCAAGAATACATGGCATAAAGGAGAAGGATGATTACTGGTTGGTAACCCTCCTTGACCACCGTTATAAGGGTAAGGTCTCAGAACTCATCCCGTCCCCACAGAGAGTGCAGAGGATAAAATCTCTTGAGGACACATTAAAGAGGATTTTATTGAATGTTTTTCCTGACTCAAATAGGTTACAGTGTGGTGGAAAATGTTGTTTTTGAGTCTTCCGTTGGTCAAGAAAGGAGCGTTGGAGAAGGCATCCGCCTAAGTGAGGCATTTTGGAATTTTTTTAGTCCTCGCCGCCCAGGGCTGTCAGCTTCCACATCCCATCGGCAGCATCTGCATCACATGGTGGACAATTACCTCGGGGCCAAAACAGAGACAGAGAGCTTTCCAGCTGACGATCCACTGGCTTACTAGGTCATGAGAATAGACCACTGACCAGAACTTGCCCAGTATGCTATTGAGTTGTTGGGCTGCCCTGCATCCAGTGTGTTTTCAGAACGGGCATTCAGAGCTGCAGGAGGTTTCGTTACTGATCATAGAACGCATCTGTCCACAGACTCTGTGGAGGGTTTGACTTTTATAAAAATGAATCAGTCCTGAATTACCAGCTATGAAGCCCCTGATGCCGATGTCACTGATTAAGTCTTTTTGGGATGTGGAATCTCTGCAGTACTTCGAGGCTGCCTAGCTTTGAGGGTGTTCAATCATTTCATTTCGAAGAATGTTTTTGGCATAGGTTTCATGGGCACAATTAACACCCAAAGACCAATTTTTCTGCACCTGTCTGACAAGTGCATATCATTGCAATTTTTTACAGCAAGGCAAATTCTTGCTTTCATCAAGAGTACCTCTATAGGGTTATGGTGGGAAGGCGCCACCGACACACAAAGACCAATTTTTCTGCAACTGTTTGACAGGTACATATCATTGCAATTTTTTACAGCAAGGCAAATTCTTGCTTAAATCAAGAGTACCTCTATAGGGTTACGGTGGGAAGGCACCACCGACACCCAAAGACCAATTTTTCTGCACCTGTTCGACAGGTGCATATCATTGCAATTTTTTACAACAAGGCAAATTCTAGCTTGCATAAAGAGTACCTCTATAGGGTTACGGTGGGAAGGCACCACCGACACGCAAAGACCAATTTTTCTGCACCTGTTTGACAGGTGCATATCATTGCAATTTTTTACAGCAAGGCAAATTCTTGCTTACATCAAGAGTACCTCTATATGGTTACGGTGGGAAGGCACCACCGACACACAAAGACCATTTTCTGCACCTGTTTGACAGGTGCATATCATTGCAATTTTTTACGGCAAGGCAAATTCTTGCTTTCATCAAGATTATCTCTATAGGGTTGCGGTAGGAAGGGGCCACCGGCACCCAAAGACCAATTTTAACTTCTATCCAAAGTCAAAGTGACACCAGAATGCATCCAAAAAATCTCTAATCTTTTTCCCAGTGCACTGCATTGTGGCCTCATCATACACACTGGCTCCCCAGCTGTTACTGAGCAAAATAAAAGCAGCTTGCAGGAAAAATGTCATTTTTTTTGGCTTTATAAATTCAATTATTGCTGCAGCAGATTCTAGACATGGTACAGATACAGTTAGACTAAGGGGACCCCCCTGGCACTATATTGGAAAGAATTTTTCATCTTTAGGCTTTCACTTTAAAAATAAAAAAATCACTGCTCATTTAAAAATTACGTTTTTCACAAACTCTTTTTTTATTGATCCATGTCCCCCAGGGCAGGACCCAGATCCCTATAACCATTGTATGCCTAATTACTTGCATTTAAGCCTTCAAAATGGGCACTTTTGATATTTAACGTTCGAGTCCCATTGACTTTAATGGGGTTCGGTGTTCGGGCCCGAACGTCCTCGGTGTTTGGAAGTTCTGGTCTGAACCGAGCAGGGGTCCGTTCAGCCCATCCCTAATTGTAAGTACTGAGTTCATTTCCCAGTGATTGTGTGCTGTTTTGCTTTGGGTGAAAGTGCCAGTGGTAGCTCTAACTGAAACAGCTATTACAAGGACTCTGGCTATCTTTATCTGCTTCTCCATTTAGACCGTGCAGGGAGGCTTAGCAAAGTAAATATAAGGTGAATATCAATCAGCGCAATTTAAACCCTAAAAAGCTTCTGGACACTCAGGGTCAAATTATCAAATACCATTAAAAAACATATAAAACAGTGCAGTGCTGGGAGAAACATATAACAAACAAATAAAGTTCATATGCAGCAGAACACAAGCACTGATAATAAGTGTCCAAAATAGTGCTTCTATGAACGATCATGCAGGTGAATCCGTGAAGAACCTCCAACACTTGTAAGACTAGCATCTCACCTCACAAAGTAGACCCCTAAATGAACAAAAGGGTCATTTTTTCCCCAATAGGGTATGTATTACTGTGTCAGTAGATGTAATCACTGTGCTGAGGTGAAAGGAAGGGTCTCTCTACCTGCGTTCCAGACTCTAAGTAAGTTGGACCAGATCTCCGGTACCACAAATTGCATGTAATAAAAAGAATATATAGTGCTCTCTGCAAGGATTGGTATTTATTGTATTAACCACTTGCCGACCGCCGCACACAGATGTACGTCGACAGAGCGGCACGGGCAGGCATAAGGGCTTACCTGTACGTCCCTGCCTGCCCGCGGGTGGGGGGTCCGATCGGACCCCCCCCCCGGTGCCTGCGGCGGTCGACAAATGTCCCCCGGCGATCGGTGGTGAGGGGGAGGCCATCCATTCGTGGCCCCCCCCTCGCGATCGCTCCCAGCCAATGGGATCATTTCCCTGCCTCTGTATTGTACACAGAGGCAGAGGAAATGATGTCATCTCTCCTCGGCTCGGTATTTTCCGTTCCGGGCCGAGGAGAGAAGACTGTAATGTGAGTGCACAACACACACACACACAGTAGAACATGCCAGGCACACATTACACCCCGATCCCCCCCCCGATCGCCCCCCAATCACCCCCCCCCCCTGTCACAAACTGACACAAAGCAGGTTTTTTTTTTTTTTCTGATTACTGTATTGGTGTCAGTTTGTGACAGTTAGTGTGTTAGGGCAGTGAATGTTAGGCCCCCTTTAGGTCTAGGGTACCCTCCTAACCCCCCCTAATAAAGTTTTAACCCCTTGATCACCCCCCGTCACCAGTGTTGCTAAGCGATCATTTTTCTGATCGCTGTATTAGTGTCGCTGGTGACGCTAGTTAGGGACATAAATATTTAGGTTCGCCGTCAGCGTTTTATAGCGACAGGGACCCTCATATACTACCTAATAAATGTTTTAACCCCTTGATTGCCCCCTAGTTAACCCTTTCACCACTGATCACCGTATAACTGTTACGGGTGACGCTGGTTAGTTCGTTTATTTTTTATAGTGTCAGGGCACCCGCCGTTTATTACCGAATAAAGGTTTAGCCCCCTGATCGCCCGGCGGTGATATGCGTCGCCCCAGGCAGCGTCAGATTAGCGCCAGTACCGCTAACACCCACGCACGCAGCATGCGCCTCCCTTAGTGGTATAGTATCTGAACGCATCAATATCTGATCCAATCAGATCTATACTAGCGTCCCCAGCAGTTTAGGGTTCCCGAAAACGCAGTGTTAGCGGGATCAGCCCAGATACCTGCTAGCACCTGCGTTTTGCCCCTCCGCCCGGCCCAGCCCAGCCCACCCAAGTGCAGTATCGATCGATCACTGTCACTTACAAAACACTAAACGCATAACTGCAGCGTTCGCATAGTCAGGCCTGATCCCTGCGATCGCTAACAGTTTTTTTGGTAGCGTTTTGGTGAACTGGCAAGCACCAGCCCCAGGCAGCGTCAGGTTAGCGCCAGTAGCGCTAACACCCACGCACGCACCGTACACCTCCCTTAGTGGTATAGTATCTGAACGGATCAATATCTGATCCGATCAGATCTATACTAGCATCCCCAGCAGTTTAGGGTTCCCAAACACGCAGTGTTAGCGGGATCAGCCCAGATACCTGCTAGCACCTGCGTTTTTCCCGTCCGCCCGGCCCAGCCCACCCAAGTGCAGTATCAATCGATCACTGTCACTTACAAAACACTGAACGCATAACTGCAGCGTTCGCAGAGTCAGGCCTGATCCCTGCGATCGCTAACAGTTTTTTTGGTAGCGTTTTGGTGAACTGGCAAGCACCAGCCCCAGGCAGCGTCAGATTAGCGCCAGTACCGCTAACACCCACGCACGCAGCATACGCCTCCCTTAGTGGTATAGTATCTGAACGGATCAATATCTGATCCGATCAGATCTATACTAGCGTCCCCAGCAGTTTAGGGTTCCCACAAACGCAGTGTTAGCGGGATCAGCCCAGATACCTGCTAGCACCTGCGTTTTGCCCCTCCGCCCGGCCCGGCCCAGCCCACCCAAGTGCAGTATCGATCGATCACTGTCACTTACAGAACACTAAACGCATAACTGCAGCATTCGCAGAGTCAGGCCTGATCCCTGAGATCGCTAACAGTTTTTTTGGTAGCGTTTTGGTGAACTGGCAAGCGCCAGCGGCCTAGTACACCCCGGTCGTAGTCAAACCAGCACTGCAGTAACACTTGGTGACGTGGCGAGTCCCATAAGTGCAGTTCAAGCTGGTGAGGTGGCAAGCACAAGTAGTGTCCCGCTGTCACCAAAAAGACAAACACAGGCCCGTCGTGCCCATAGTGCCCTTCCTGCTGCATTCGCCAATCCTAATTGGGAACCCACCGCTTCTGCAGCGCCCGTACTTCCCCCATTCACATCCCCAACCAAATGCAGTCGGCTGCATGAGAGGCATTTTCTTTATGTCCTCCCGAGTACCCCTACCCAGCGAACACCCCCAAAAAAGATGTTGTGTCTGCAGCAAGCGCGGATATAGACGTGACACCCGCTATTATTGTCCCTCCTGTCCTGACAATCCTGGTCTTTGCATTGGTGAATATTTTGAACGCTACCATGCACTAGTTGAGTATTAGCGTAGGGTACAGCACTGCACAGACTAGGCACACTTTCACAGGGTCTCCCAAGATGCCATCACATTTTGAGAGACCCGAACCTGGAACCGGTTACAGTTATAAAAGTTAGTTACAAAAAAAAAAAACACATACAAAAATATAAAAAAAAAAAAAAATAGTTGTCGTTTTATTGTTCTTTCTCTCTCTATTCTCTCTCTCTATTGTTCTGCTCTTTTTTACTGTATTCTATTCTGCAATGTTTTATTGTTATTATGTTTTATCATGTTTGTTTTTCAGGTATGCAATTTTTTATACTTTACCGTTTACTGTGCTTTATTGTTAACCATTTTTTGTCTTCAGGTACGCCATTCACGACTTTGAGTGGTTATACCAGAATGATGCCTGCAGGTTTAGGTATCATCTTGGTATCATTCTTTTCAGCCAGCGGTCAGCTTTCATGTAAAAGCAATCCTAGCGGCTAATTAGCCTCTAGACTGCTTTTACAAGCAGTGGGAGGGAATGCCCCCCCCCCCCAACGTCTTCCGTGTTTTTCTCTGGCTCTCCTGTCTCAACAGGGAACCTGAAAATGCAGCCGGTGATTCAGCCAGCTGACCATAGAGCTGATCAGAGACCAGAGTGGCTCCAAACATCTCTATGGCCTAAGAAACCGGAAGCTACGAGCATTTTATGACTTAGATTTCGCCGGATGTAAACAGCGCCATTGGGAAATTGGGAAAGCATTTTATCACACCGATCTTGGTGTGGTCAGATGCTTTGAGGGCAGAGGAGAAATCTAGGGTCTAATAGACCCCAATTTTTGCAAAAAAGAGTACCTGTCACTACCTATTGCTATGATAGGGGATATTTACATTCCCTGAGATAACAATAAAAATGATTTAAAAAAAAAAATGAAAGGAACAGTTTAAAAATAAGATAAAAAAATAATAATAATAAAGAAAAAAAAAAAAAAAAAAAAAGCACCCCTGTCCCCCCTGCTCTCGCGCTAAGGCGAACGCAAGCGTCGGTCTGGCGTCAAATGTAAACAGCAATTGCACCATGCATGTGAGGTATCGCCGCGAAGGTCAGATCGAGGGCAGTAAGTTTAGCAGTAGACCTCCTCTGTAAATCTAAAGTGGTAACCTGTAAAGGCTTTTAAAAATGTATTTAGTTTGTCGCCACTGCACGTTTGTGCGCAATTTTAAAGCATGTCATGTTTGGTATCCATGTACTCGGCCTAAGATCATCTTTTTTATTTCATCAAACATTTGGGCAATATAGTGTGTTTTAGTGCATTAAAATGTAAAAAAGTGTGTTTTTTCCCCAAAAAATGCGTTTGAAAAATCGCTGCGCAAATACTGTGTGAAAAAAAAAAAAATGAAACACCCACCATTTTAATCTGTAGGGCATTTACTTTAAAAAAAATATATAATGTTTGGGGGTTCAAAGTAATTTTCTTGCAAAAAAAAATTATTTTTTTATGTAAACAATAAGTGTCAGAAAGGGCTTTGTCTTCAAGTGGTTAGAAGAGTGGGTGATGTGTGACATAAGCTTCTAGATGTTGTGCATAAAATGCCAGGACAGTTCAAAACCCCCCCAAATGACCCCATTTTGGAAAGTAGACACCCCAAGCTATTTGCTGAGAGTCATGTTGAGTCCATGGAATAATTTATATTGTGACACAAGTTGCGGGAAAGAGACAATTTTTTATTTTTTTTATTTTTTTTTGCGCAAAGTTGTCACTAAATGATATATTGCTCAAACATGCCATGGGAATATGTGAAATTACACCCCAAAATACATTCTGTTGCTTCTCCTGAGTACGGGGATACCACATGTGTGAGACTTTTTGGGAGCCTAGCCGCGTATGGGACCCCGAAAACCAAGCACCGCCTTCAGGCTTTCTAAGGCCGTAAATTTTTGATTTCACTCTTCACTGCCTATCACAGTTTCGGAGGCCATGGAATGCCCAGGTGGCAAAAAAAAACCCCAAATGACCCCATTTTGGAAAGTAGACACCCCAAGCTATTTGATGAGAGGTATAGTGAGTATTTTGCAGACCTCACTTTTTGTCACAAAGTTTTGAAAATTGAAAAAAGAAAAAAAAAAATTTTTTTTCTCGTCTTTCTTTATTTTCAAAAACAAATGAGAGCTGCAAAATACTCACCATGCCTCTCAGCAAATAGCTTGGGGTGTCTACTTTCCAAAATGGGGTCATTTGGGGGGGGGGTTTGTGCCACCTGGGCATTCCATGGCCTCCGAAACTGTGATAGGCAGTGAGGAGTAAAATCAAAAATGTACGCCCTTAGAAATCCTGAAGGCAGTGATTGGTTTTCGGGGTCCCGTACGCGGCTAGGCTCCCAAAAAGTCCCACACATGTGGTATCCCCATACTCAGGAGAAGCAGCTAAATGTATTTTGGGGTGCAATTCCACATATGCCCATGGCCTGTGTGAGCAATATATCATTTAGTGACAACTTTGTGCAAAAAAAAAAAAAAAATAAAAAAAAATTTGTCACTTTCCCACAACTTGTGTCAAAATATAAAACATTCCATGGACTCAACATGCCTCAAAGCAAATAGCTTGGGGTGTCTACTTTCCAAAATGGGGTCATTTGGGGGGGTTTTATGTCATCTGGGCATTTTATGGCCTTCAAAACTGTGATAGGTAGTGAGGAGTAAAATCAAAAATGTACGCCCTTAGAAATCCTGAAGGCAGTGATTGGTTTTCGGGGCCCCGTACGCGGCTAGGCTCCCAAAAAGTCCCACACATGTGGTATCCCCGTACTCAGGAGAAGCAGCTAAATGTATTTTGGGGTGCAATTCCACATATGCCCATGGCCTGTGTGAGCAATATATCATTTAGTGACAACTTTTTGTAATTTTTTTTTTTTTTTGTCATTATTCAATCACTTGGGACAAAAAAAATGAATATTCAATGGGCTCAACATGCCTCTCAGCAAATTCCTTGGGGTGTCTACTTTCCAAAATGGGGTCATTTGTGGGGGTTTTGTACTGCCCTGCCATTTTAGCACCTCAAGAAACGACATAGGCAGTCATAAATTAAAGGCTGTGTAAATTCCAGAAAATGTACCCTAGTTTGTAGACGCTATAACTTTTGCGCAAACCAATAAATATACACTTATTGACATTTTTTTTACCAAAGACATGTGGCCGAATACATTTTGGCCTAAATGTATGACTAAAATTGAGTTTATTGGATTTTTTTTAGAACAAAAAGTAGAAAATATCATTTTTTTTCAAAATTTTCGGTCTTTTTCCGTGTATAGCGCAAAAAATAAAAACGGCAGAGGTGATCAAATACCATCAAAAGAAAGCTCTATTTGTGGGAAGAAAAGGACGCAAATTTCGTTTGGGTACAGCATTGCATGACCGCGCAATTAGCAGTTAAAGCGACGCAGTGCCGAATTGTAAAAAGTGCTCTGGACAGGAAGGGGGTAAATCCTTCCGGGGCTGAAGTGGTTAAAAGAATAAAACTTACAAACACGGCACTGCAACCCAGTGCCTGCTATGCGAGCAGGTACAAACAATTCCATAAGGATCAGCGATGGCCGCGGGTGATGTGACGCTATTCCCTACTGTACGTGTTACATCCCAGGGAGAGGGACTTCATCAGCGGATACGGAATGATGTAAGGCACCCACTTTAAATAGTATCGGCCGGTAACTATGACACAAAAATAAGTAGAGCAATAAGCTCACATCAGGATATTTTGCAGAATGACCTGAATATAATAATGGAGTGGGCAGACAAATGGCAAATTTGGTTTAATGAGGAGAAATGTAAAGTAATTCACGTGGGGGCAAAAAACATAAATGCTATTTTTTCACTAGGTGGAAAACCTCTGGGAGAATCAAGGATGGAGAAGGATCTAGGGGTCCTAATAGATGACAGATTGAGTAATAGCATGCAATGTCAAGCTGCAGCTACCAAAGCAGGCAGAATATTAGCATGCATAAAAAAGGTATATACTCTAGGGATAAAACTATAATTCTATTTTTCTGTATTCTGTCCAGTTCTGGTCACTGGTCCTCAAAAGGAATGTACTGGAGCTGGAGAGAGTCTAAATAAGGGGAACAAAATGAATAAGAGGACTGAGAACCTCAATTACGAGGACCAGCTGCAAACATGATATTTATTCTTGCTGGAGATGCAACGCTTGATCTACAAATACCTTAATGGGGATCCCAGCATAGGAAAAAACTATTCAGTCCCAGGGAGTGTATGAGGACGCGGGGCCACACATTGAGACTGGACTAGAAGCGGTTTAACCTTAAACTGTGCATGGGGTTCTTCACTGTTAGGGCAATAAGGATATGGAACTCTCTCCCGCAATTGGTGGTGGCTGCGGGAAGTATGGATATTTTTAAAAGACTCTTGGATGCATATCTTAAAAAAAAACAGAACTTTCAGGGATATGGGAAATTATTATAGACACTGACAAACGTACACCTACACAGGTTGAACTGAATAGACTATTGTCTTTTTTCAGCCTTACCTACTATGTAGCTATGTAACAAAAAGCATGGTAAGATGGTATATTACCAGGGTGGCTCTACACTCTCTCGGAAGTCGCACGGTGGTGTCCACAAATGTCGGAATAGTATAGATGTCCGCAGCAAATAGCCTGACAGGACAATGAACCTAATTTGTCTATAGGCATCTAAATGGAAATAAAGACAGTGGAGAATATATCTCCAAGCCGCAAATAGATGTCCAATAAACAATAATCAATTTTAAATTCACACAAACATTTGTATTTAGGAATAAAATAACATAACGTCAATCTGTGGTCATCTCTAATAATAAGCAAAATACAACCTAATAAAAATATTAATTTAACGATCAGAAATTAAGCAATTAATATCAAAATCGACATTTAAGCCAGCAGGTACTAAAACCTTAGTCTCATGTATCCAATAAGATTCCCTGTGGCTTAATTGGTGAATTAATTTACCCCTCCTCCAATGTCTTGTGACCCTTTCTATACCTCAAAATCTAAGACCCAAATGGGTCTTAATTAGGATATAATCTAAAATGCCTGGAAACATTAATGGGTCTTCAAACCTTTTTTCATGTTATTTACATGTTTCCCTAAACGAACATGTAGGGGTCTAGAGGTCCTGTCCTGCCAATTTGTGGTACCGGAGATCTGGTCCAACTTACTTAAAAGAGTCTGGAGTTCAGAGAGAGGGACCCTTCCTGTCAGCTAAGCTCGGTGATTACATCTACTGACACAGTAATACATACCCTATTGGGGAAAGCGCTTGTGACCCCTTTGTTCATTCAGGGGTCTACTTTGTGAGTGGGCTGCTAGTATTACAAGTGGTGGAGGTTCTTAACGGATTTACCTGCTTGATCGTTCATAGAAGCACTATTTTGGACACTTATTATTGGTGCTTGTGTTTGGCTGCATTTATTTGTTTGTTATTTGTTTCTCCCAGCACTGCACTGTTTTATAATAGGCTTAGCAAAGTTAAGTGTCCACCTGCTATTATTCAGTAGTTCTTGAGTATACTATATCACCCTATACCCTCTCCAAGTTCTTCAGTAATAAAAATTATAAAAAGAGCTGGAATTAATTAGTTGTTGCTGTGTGCCTGGCTGCCCCTGCACTAATCTTGGGAAAGAACCCGTTAAATTACAGTGGCTCCTTCAGGGGTAGTGTTACAACTGGTACAATCAGAATGTGAAGCAGCAACCAGTCAGCTACTATTTTTCGTTTTGAAAGCATAACTAAACAAGCTGAAGATAGAAGCTGATTGGTCAAGATGCATAGCTGCACCAGAATATGTCTGCTCCAGTTTTGATAAATTTCCCTTAATGAGTTAGCAGCACATTAGAAGGACTACCATGAAATATTAAAAATATGACACATTTAAAAAATATGACAATGACAGCCAAATTTCATTCTGTCAAGACACCCTTTGAATGCTATATCCACCCTCTCACTGCTAAAATGGTAGTAAAAAGCAGCAAATCGGAAAGCACTGTCTGCAACAAACTGTGAAGGACACTAAATGGCATTAAACAAGTCAATGTAAAATGTTAAATTCTCACATGTTCATAAAGGGTATGGCTTTAGCTGGCTTACTTATAGTAGATTATTTGTATACAGTGGTTTAACTTTATGTCTCCTCCATTGTTTAAAATCTTTGCAGTATAGTACCAGATGCAGTCTTTGTTTTTGCAGAAAATAGCATTTTCTGGCATCCATCTATTCACTAAAAACCATAGAAGTTAAAACATCTATTCTTCTGTATGTAAGCAGACCCCCTAATGGTCACCATTATTGTCCAAATTGTGCAAAATGTCTTGGTATGCTGACACCTTAAGACTTCCCTTCACTGGAACTAAGGGGCCAAGCCCAACTCCTGAAAAACCCCCACATCATAATCCCCCGTCCACCAAATGATTTGAACGAGTGCACAAAGCAATGTGACATATTGACATTAGCATAAAGACATGGATGAGCGAGTTTGGGGTGAAGGAACTTGACTCCTCCTTCTGGAGGAATGGGCAAACATTCCCATAGGCACACTCCTAAACCTTTTGAACAGCCTTCCCAGAAGAGTTGAAGCTGTTATAGCTGCAAATGGTGGGCCAATTCAATATTGAACCCTACGGACTAAGATTGGAAGGCGATTAAAGACAGGAAGGCGATTAAAGTTTGTATACACCCAATACTTTAGGTAATAAAGTGTATACTGTATGTAGGTAGGTGTTGGGTTGCAGGTAATGAGTCATTTTATTAAACTGGCAGGAGACTGTTGGAAACAAATTTGTCTCCTATATGGGTTCTAGGGATTCATCTTGGGGAGGCCAGCACCTCCTATTGGAGATGTAGGTAGCCATCCTGAAAGTTCCTAAATAGTAGGTTCAACATCATTTGGTGCAACTGCAGTATGGGAGTAGATCAGGGACAGAGCCCCACTAATTAGGGAGAACATAGAAGCAGTGTTAGGGAGAGGTACTGTATGTGGAGGAAAAAATTTAATTTCCCCTTACACGGGGTCTCCTCTATCAGCTTCTTGGAGCTGTTGCAACCTGCAGCTGGATAACTTCTAGAATTTTGGGGAACACAGTAATCCGATACCTCCCCCATGTGAAGTGATGCTCAAGGATTCTGTGATCTGTAAGCTCACACCTTATCACTATTTAAAAGGGCAGATAAACATGACCTTTTCCTGCCAGAAGAAGTATATAACCTGAAACATGTGTAGTGCTATTGCTGTAAACTACCTTATTTCAATGATAACTCATATTCTACAATATAAATAATGTTTAAAGAGTACCTCCACTTTTGCTGAGGTAAAACATTCCCCTCTTGGTGAACTATGTACACTGCAGGGATTTTAATAAACTTTGTTGCAGGTTCCTACCTTTTGTTATTTTGAAGAAATAGTTGTTTGCTTGTCTGTGTCCATGTGCATTGTAAATGAGAATGGGAGTGGATTTATAATTATCAATCAGCTGCTGTACTTGCATGGTTTTAATGAGGAAAGTAGCAGGGTTTTGCATCACTTTAGATGTGATTTCGCTTTGGGAGACGCAAATTAAAAAAAAATTGTTGAAAAGTCTGAGTTTATCTTAGTGCACACTTCTGGGAAAATAAGTAAGCCAATCACACAAGCAGAAAATTACAATTGCTGGGAGGGCATTCCTGTACGTCCTCCTGTTTACTTCCACAATGCGCGCGCCCACAGGTGCACATCAGGGAAATTCTGTGTTGGCCGTGTCCCTTGGACACAGCCAATCACAGATCATGCTAAATGGCCAATCACATCGGCGATTTAGCACCTGATCTGAGTGTCCAATGAGAGATGATCTGATATGTAAACATATCAGATCATCTCTCATTGCTGGCTCTCCCTCCTCACACAGAGACAGCATGTGAGGAGGGAGAGCGACCGGCTGCAGCGTCAGTGTAAAAAAACAAAATTGAAAATACAGTGCCCACAGTACTGTCAGTGCCATCTGCCCCCAGTGCCACCTGTCCCCAGTGCCACCTGTCAGTGCCATCTGTCCCCAGTGCCACCTGTCAGTGCCATCTGTCCCCAGTGCCACGTATAAGTGCCATCTGTCATCAGTGCCACATCAGTGTCACGTGTCATCAGTGCCACCTATTAGTGCCATCTGTCATCAGTGCCACCTATTAGTGCCATCTGTCATCAGTGCTACGTATTAGTGCCATCTGAAATCAGTGCCACATCAGTGTCACGTGTCATCAGTGCCACATATTAGTGCCATCTGTCATCAGTGTCACATGTCAGTGCCACGTATCAGTGCCATCTGTCATCAGTGCCACCTGTCAGTGTCACATGCCATATGTTATCAGTGTCACGTGTCATCAGTGCCATGTATCAGTGCCATCTGTCATCAGTGTCACCTGTCATCAGTGCCACTTATTAGTGCCATCTGTCATCAGTGCCACGTATTAGTGCCATCTGTCATCGGTGCCACGTATTAATGCCATCTGTCATCAGTGCCACGTGTCATCAGTGCCACATATTAGTGCCATCTGTCATCAGTGTCAGGTGTCATCAGTGCCACATATTAGTGCCATCTGTCATCAGTGCACATCAGTGTCACGTGCCATCAGTGCCATTTATCAGTGCCATCTGTCATCAGTGCCACATCAGTGTCATGTGTCATTGTCCTGGTGCTCCAGGGCCTTCAAAAGTGTAATAGGTATTCAACAAGTTAGATGTGTAATTTAAGCTCCTAGAACACCTGATGGTGCTCCCTGCATGTTGGGCCTCTCTAAGTGGCTAGGCTGTGAAAAAGTCCCACACATGTGGTATCGTAATACTCAGGAGGAGTATCAGAATGTATTTTGGGGTGTCATTTGTGGTATACACATGCCATGTGAGAGAAATAACCTATTACAATGACAATTTTGTGGGAAAAAAAAATCTTCATTTTGCAAAGAATTGTGGGAAAAAATTACAACATCAAAAACCTCACCATGAATCTTACTAAATACCTTGGAATGTCTATTTTCAAAAAAGGGGTCACTTGGGGGTTATTTGTACTTTCCTGGCTTGTTAGGGTTGCAAGAAATGAGAGGCCACCAGTAGATCAGGTGTGATAATTTTTTTATGATTTGCACCACAGCTTGTAGGCTCTATAACTTTCACAAAGACCAAATAATATCCACTAATTTGGGTTATATTTACCAAAGATATGTAGCAGTATAAATTGTGGCCAACATTTATGAAGAAAAATTAATAATTTGCAAAATTTTATCACAGAAACTAAGAAAATTTTGTTTTTTTTTCAAAGATTTTGGTCTTTTTTCATTTATAGCGCAAAAAATAAAAAACCCAGAGGTGATCAAATACCACCAAAAGAAAGCTCTATTTGTATGAAAACAAGGACAAAAAATTCATTTGGGTACAGTATTACATGACTGAGTAATTGTCATTCAAAGTGTGAGAGCACTGAAAGCTGAAAATTGGTCTGGTCACGAGGGGGGTTTAAGTGCCCAGTAGGCAAGTAGTTAAAGTGGATGTAAACCCACTCCCATCTTTTTTTAAGTACTGCCATAGGGGTGATCTATAAGGATATACATGCCTCCTGCATGTATCCTTACCTTTCAAACGTCTCCCCTCTGTCTGTTTGCAGCCCCCAAAAATGCTGGATTCAGTGGATGGGTTCCTTGTACGGCGCTCGTGGGCGGACTCATGACATCACCAGACTCCCCGCCCACCTCTACACTTGCGCCTGGCCGGAGTGAAAAGTGCGCACACAGGGGAAGAGGAGCGCGCTCATGGCTCCTGTCACTGTCCAGTGACAGTCGGGGATGATCGGTGCGGCGGGGACAGCTGTGAGCACGGATCCCCCTGAGGAGGCAGAGAAGGAGAAGCAGCTGATCAAACGCCATGCAGGGAGATCGGTGCTCATGGCTGTCCCTCCGCTGCACTGATCACCCCTGACTGTCCCTTGTGTCCTCCTCCTCCAGCGTCTGATGTGTTCTCTCCACCACCACCACCACCCCTTCTTCTCTGGCCCCCCTCCTGTCCTTATCCGCCCGCTGTGTCTTCCTCCTCCACCCCCCTCATCCCCCGCAGCCGACTCCCCTCCATTCCAGCGGGCTCTGTCAGGATGGAGAACGGAGGAAAGGACAGAAATGTCATTTACGGGGGGGGGGGGGGTTGCTGCTGGACACAGCTTTATACAGTATAATATATATATATATATATATATATATATATATATATATATAATATGGCTGTGTCCAGCAGCAACCCCCCCGACCAGTGGAATGTCTGCAGCCAGGGCTGAGATTATGTGGAGCAGCCAATCCTGGCAGAGCAGCAGAAGAAAGGAGTGGGAGGGAATTATAAAATACTGCCTGTGTCTTACTTAGGCTGGTGCACGAGATGTAAATCACCTGTCACTCACAGCAAGGGGGCATATTCGACAAAGTTTTCCTCATTTTGTCAAGAATTTTGTCACTGAACAATAAAAGAGGATTGCTCAGAGATGGATTAACTCTGTGGCAAGACTGGGCTCAAATGATAGGAAATCTTATACTTTACAATATGACATATTTTTTTTTTTTGGGTTTACATCCACTTTAAGCATCAAAGTGTGTTGACTCTGGTTGACACTGGTCAAGCCCAGCCCACTTAGGTACCCTAAAGCTGAATATTAACTTTGAGAGTGTTCAGTTGCATGATCACAGTATTTCTACCTTGATGATTATCCATAGGTTACTTAAAGTGATTGTAACTGATCTTCTTGTAAAACAACCCATTCATTTTTGGACATAAAAAAAGCAAACCATTCAGCTCAGCTAGAGAACTGACTACGGTGTGCTCTCCTGCTAAGTGTGGTCAGTTTTTAATAGGAAAAGAGAGGGCCAGGCAGGAACACCAGGAATTTCACAGAAAAGGAAGAAATACAAAGAAAACTCGATAATGTCTCATTCATGTACTTGGTACAGCAGGCACATATCAGGAATATGAAATGCTGGTGTAACAAACACTTTAAATCATATTTTCTAAATATCCCCAAGTCATTAATGTCTGTTTAAGTACCCTGCCCCATATAAATAAAGTCCAAAATTGTCTCAAAGTTACACTTTTATCTTCAACTCTCATCATAGTATTGCTAAAGGGAAACTATAATGTGTGTGGGTCATTATTTTTACATTGATGGTCTTGTAAATGGATGCTTTATCTTTGTTTTGCAAATGTGATTTATTACAGGGTTAACAAATTATGCACAAATACCAGAGTATTATGTTATTTATAAAGAGAGCCAAAGCTGTTTCCTTTCTACCTTCTGTTTTCCTTGTCTACCTCTGATTGAAACTTTGCATAGAGCCAACTGAAGGTAGGGAGAAAAAGAAAGTCCCTCTGACTCATTCACATGTGTGTGTAATGTCAGGTAGAGTTGTTGAGATCTGTAAATAACAAGGTCATTCACCAAAGAGAAAAAGGGTGCATGGAAAACACAGGAAAAGGAAATTAAAGCTCCACCTGTTAGCTACAAAAAAAATAAATAACAAAAGTGCATGTTCAATGTTTTACAATTACTTGGATTATTTTTAATTGTAGTTTTTAATCCTGATCATAATAAACAAATAAAGAAGATATAAATTAGGTAAAAACCTACCTTACATGATAAGTGAAGCTCTTAGTTCTAACCTTGCTTTGAAAAAAAAATATTTCACTGGTTGCTTATTACTATCATTTGTAGATCTGCTTTTTGTAAGTTGATGTTATTGCCTGCCATATATAATCCAATTGATTAAATGGGCTTTCCTTTCACTTTCCTATACCCTTCATTTTCATCCCCTTATTTTTCCTTACATAATGCCTTTGTGTCCTTGTCTTCTCTTTCTTGAGTTATTTATATTTTTTACCAAGCCTTGCTATAATAAAAAAGCCAAAGTCAATAGTTCCCTAGCTAAGCAAATCAAGAATGAGAAACATAGCAAGTTTTGTTAGAAACGTGAGTAAGTAAATGCCACCAGCGCATTCATGTTTTCTCATTTCTGATGAACCTATGACAGACTTTTCATAAGTATCCTAGTGTAATCAGAGTATATCAAGATGCACATGCTAATTGAGCTTTTCTATTGTTTCTCAGCAATATCATCAATACTATTTGTTGTACAATAGCATTATCTTAAAAAAAAAACAAAAACAAACAAACAAAAAGAATTACATTAAACGAATTAGTTAATTAGTAAATTTCTTTCAAATTTAGTATTGTGAATGTATTTTGTTAAAAAAAAACATTTTTGAAGTCATCAGGAGACATTACTTTGATTCCTGTGTCCACTACATCTGTTCCTGTGGTGCCTACTCAGAAGAAGGTGGGCTATGTGAAGGCTTCTCGCAGCCGTGGTCGAGGCCTACCCCAGATGTTACCTGAGCCGGAGCTACCAGAGTCTACGTCTGGGACAGGTAAGCCATTGTTGGGGACTAGGGATGAGCCGAACACCCCCCGGTTCGGTTCGCACCAGAACCCGCGAACGGACCGCAAGTTCGCACGAACGTTAGAACCCCATTGACGTCTATGGGACTCGAACGTTCGAAATCAAAAGTGCTCATTTTAAAGGCTAATTTGCATGGTATTGTCCTAAAAAGGGTTTGGGGACCCGGGTCCTACCCCAGGGGACATGTATCAATGCAAAAAAAACTTTTAAAAACGGCCGTTTTTTCGGGAGCAGTGATTTTAATGATGCTTAAAGTAAAAAAAAAAAAGTGAAATATTCCTTTAAATATCGTACCTGGGGGGTGTCTATAGTATGCCTGTAAAGTGACGCGTGTTTCCCATGTTTAGAACAGTCCCTGCACCAAATGTCATTTTTAAAGGAAAAAATCTCATTTAAAACTGCTTGCGGGTTTAATGTCATGTCGGGTCATGGCAATATGGATGAAAATCAGTGAGACAAACGGCATGGGTACCCCCCAGTCCATTACCAGGCCCTTTGGGTCTTGTATGGATATTAAGGGGAACCCCGCACCCAAATTAAAATAAGGAAAGGTCCCTATATACTCTGAACAGCAGTATTCAGGCGGTGCAAACAAGACAGGGACTGTAGGTTTGTTGTTAAGTAGAATCTGTTTGTAATTTTGAACATTTTTAATGTGTTTAGCTCCAGCCAAAAAATCTTTTCTAAGCTTTTTGGAAAACATAGGGAAGGGTTATCACCCCTGTGACATTTGTTTTGCGTCTTTCCTCCTCTTCAGAAGATTTCACCTCACTTTTTTGTCCCAATGAAAAATGTTTTTTGAAAATTTGGGTTTTTTTGTGGAACAAGGATTGGAAAGCATCAGTGGAAAGGAGAAATTGTTTTCCCATATTAACTCTTACAGGAGAGAATTTCCCTTCCTTAGGGGTAGATTTCATCTCACTTCCTGTTGTCTCCTTCCGTTTGCAAGTAGGAGTCGTTTGTAAGTTAGATGTTTGAAAGTAGGGTCCTGCCCTATATACTCAGCAGAAATTTGGGCCTTAGGTGTTGCTGTGGCCAAAACACTGTAAGCCCTCACAGGGCCCTGCTGTGAAATATTAGATCAAGAATTGTAATTACATGCCCCTGTTGAACAGGAGCTGAAAAATTAGGCCTTAGGCACTGGTGCTGGTGCCACAACACTGCAACCCCTCACAGACACTCTAGTTGGAACGCAGGAACGAGCCCTGCTGCAAAGTATTGCATCAAAAATTGTAATTACACGCCCCTGTTAGACAGGGGCAGAAAAATTGGGCCTTAGGCACTGGTGCTGGTGCCACAACACTGCAACCCCTCACAGACACTCTAGTTGGAACGCAGGAACGAGCCCTGCTGCAAAGTATTGCATCAAAAATTGTAATTACACGCCCCTGTTAGACAGGGGCAGAAAAATTGGGTCTTAGGCACTGGTGCTGGTGCCACAACACTGCAACCCCTCACAGACACTCTAGTTGAAACGCAGGAACAAGCCCTGCTGCAAAGTATTGCATCAAAAATTGTAATTACACGCCCCTGTTAAACAGGGGCTGAAAAATTGTGCCTTAGGCACTGGTGGTGGCGCCCAGAACCAAAAATGTTCTTACAAGCTATCAGCGTGATGATTGAGGAGGAAGAGGATAATTACTCAGGGATAGTCACTCAGCATCAGCATAGGCAGTCTTTGAAGGGATCTGAGATTTCAAAAAAAATTATTCGGTTACATCTGCATCAGGTGCTTGGTAGCTGGTGGTGATCCAAGACTGATTCATTTTTATGAAGGTCAGCCGATCGACCGAGTCGGTGGACAGACGCACCCTGTGATTGGTTACCACGCCTCCAGCAGCACTGAATGTGCGTTCCGAAAGAACGCTGGATGCAGGACAGGCCAGTAGCTCAATTGCATACTGTGCAAGCTCTGGCCAGTGATCCATCCTCAAGATCCAGTAACCCAGAGGATTTTCGGTGGGAAAGGTGTCCAAGTCTGATCTTGCCCCTAGGTATTCCTGCACCATGTAAAACAGACGCTGGCGATGGTTGCTGGAACCGATCATACCTTGGGGCTGCGGACCAAAAAATTGTCTGAACGCATCGGTCAGACGGCCACCTTCTCCACCGCTCCTTCTTTGACTGACCGAAGCCTCAGCAACACGTTGTCCAGAAACAGGAGTTTGTAACCTCCCAGTCTCTGGGAACGCGTTGCACAGACCTTTCTGCAAGGCCTCCCGAAGATGTTTCATCCTCTGCTCCCTCTGCGATGGCAAGATAAGGTCCGCAACCTTACCCTTGTAACGTGGATCAAGGAGGGTTGCCAGCCAGTATTGGTCCTTCTCCTTGATACCACGAATACGAGGATCCTTACGCAGGCTTTGCAGGATCAGGGAGGCCATGCAGCGTAGGTTTGCTGAGGCATTCGGTCCGGAGTCCTCTGGGTCACTAAGGACAACAACGTCCGCAGCCACCTCCTCCCAGCCACGTACAAGTCCATGTGTTCCTTGGGACTGATCCCTTAAAGACTGCTGATGCTGAGTGCCAGGCTCCACCTCCATACTGACACAATCTTCCTCCTCCTCCTCCTCCTCGTCCTCTTCCTGTGTGATCGGCGGGCACGCAGGAACACTGTCTGGATAAAGGGGGCCTTGAGAGCTAAGGAAGTCCTCCTCTTCCTGCCTCTGTTCTGCCTCAAGTGCCCTGTCCATTATTCCACGCAGCGTGTGCTCCAACAGGTGGACAAGGGGGACAGTGTCACTGATGCATGCACTGTCAGTGCTCACCATCCTCGTGGCCTCCTCGAATGGTGACAGGACAGTGCATGCATCCCTGATCATGGCCCACTGGCGTGGGGAAAAAAAACCAAGGTCCCCTGACCCTGTCCTGGTGCCATAGTCGCACAGGTACTCATTGATGGCCCTCTGCTGCGTGTGCAGCCGCTGCAGCATGGCCAACGTCGAGTTCCACCTGGTGGGCATGTCACAGATTAGGCGGTTCTTGGGCAGGTTAAACTCCTTTTGGAGGTCCGTCAGCCGAGCACTGGCATTATATGACCGGCGGAAATGCACAGAGACTTTCCTGGCCTGCCTCAGGACATCCTGTAAGCCCGGGTACCTGCCCAAGAACCGCTGCACCACCAAGTTAAGGACGTGAGCCAAACAGGGCACATGGGTCAGTTGTCCCTGTCGGAGGGCAGAGAGGAGGTTGGTGCCATTGTCGCAAACCACCATTCCTGCCTTAAGTTGGCGTGGCGTCAACCACCTCTGAACCTGCCCCTGCAGAGCTGACAGAACCTCTGCCCCAGTGTGGCTCCTGTCCCCCAAGCACACCAGCTCAAGCACCGCATGGCATCTTTTGGCCTGCGTACTTGCGTAGCCCCTTGAACGCCTACGGAGCACCGCTGGTTCCGAGGAAGAGGCCATGGAGGAAGAAGAAGAGGAGGGGGTGGAGGAGAGAGGTGTGTCACAATCAGCATTTTGGAGGCGTGGTGGCGGAACAACCTCCAACACTACTGCACCTTGTCCTGCATCCTTCCCAGCTGCCAGCAGAGTCACCCAATGCGCCGTGAAACTTAAGTAACGTCCCTGTCCATGCCTGCTGGACCATGAGTCAGCGGTAATATGCACCTTACCGCTGACCGCCCTGTCCAGCGAGGCATGGACATTGCCTTCCACATGCCGGTAGAGAGCCGGAATCGCCTTCCGTGAGAAAAAGTAGCGTTTGGGTACCTGCCACTGAGGAACCGCACATTCCACAAACTCACGGAAGGGGGCAGAGTCTACCAACTGAAAAGGCAGCAGTTGAAGTGCTAGCAATTTTGCCAAGCTAGCATTCAACCGCTGGGCATGTGGATGGCTGGGAGCAAACTTCTTTCGGCGGTGCAGCAGCTGGGGCAGGGAAATTTGCCTGGTACAATCTGACGTCGGTGTACCAAAAGCAGATTGCCCACAAGTACTTGGCTGTGACACACCTAATTCTACACCTTCATTCCTCTCACTGCAGGTCTCAGAGAGGACTGAAGGTCTAGTGGGGTTGGAAATCTCAGCTGATGAGGAGCAAGGAGAGATCCTCTTTGTTCTTTGGTGTGGGTCTTTTAGATACGCTTGCCAACGAACTGCATGGCAGGTCAACATATGTCTGGTCAAGCATGTGGTACCCAAGCGGGAGATGTTTTGGCCACGCGAGATACGCTTGAGACATATGTTGCAAATAGCAGCGGTGCGATCTGATGCACTCGTCTCAAAAAAGGCCCACACCAAAGAACTTTTTGAATAACGCGCAGAGACTGCAGCGCCCTGCACATGTGGAGCTTTGGGGTGTGATGCAGTCAATGTGCTGCCCTTAGGCTGGCCCCTGGAGGGCATCCTGCCTAGTTGGTGATGTGCCACCTCCTCCTCCTCCTCCTCCTCCTCCTCTCTCCTATCAGGCACCCACGTTGAGTCAGTGACCTCATCATCCCCTCCCTCCTCATCACTGGAGCAAACCTGGCAGTATGCTGCAGCAGGGGGAGCATGACTGCCAGATTGCTGTCCTTCTTGGGCACCCCCTCTGTCCGTGCTCATGTTACTGCCTTCATTGAGCTCAGTATCATCATCAGAGCCTTCCAAACGCTGGGCATCCTCCTGGAGCATGTACCCAACACTGTGGTCAAACAGTTCGAGGGAATCCTCATGAGGACATGGTGGAGCTAGGGAAGGAGTCACTGATGACATTGAGCTGAGGGAAGAGGCCGCTGCTTTGCCAGACAAAGCACCCTGGGCATGGGTGAGAGAGGATGAGGAGGATGAGGACGGCTTGGTCATCCACTCGACCAAGTCTTCCGCATGTTGCGGCTCAACACGGCCAGCTGCCGAAAAAAAGGCCAAGCGTGTCCCATGGCCACGTGCTGATGAGGATGCACCGTCTCCACGACCAGCACTAGACACAGAGCCTGCTTGCCCTCTCTTATTGGCTTGTGACTGTCTGCCTCTCCTTCTTGGCCTTCCAGACATACTAATGGCCTGTAGCTGCACTAAGCTGGGATAGAACACCTGTAATTTTCTTCAGGTAGCTTTATATACTGTAACCAGACAAGCCTGCCTGTCAGTAGGAAGATAACAGGAACGGATCTAGCTGAACACTGTGAGCAGGACGCACTGTACTAAATGTAAATAGTCTAGCTGCCTGACCGTGGTACTAATAGGATCAAAAAGAACACCTGTAATTTTCTTAAGGTAGCTTTATATACTGTAACCAGACAAGCCTGCCTGTCAGTAGGAAGATAACAGGAACGGATCTAGCTGAACACTGTGAGCAGGACGTACTGCACTAAATGTATATAGCAGGAACGGATCTAGCTGAACACTGTGAGCAGGACGCACTGCACTGAATGTAAATAGCAGGAACGGATCTAGCTGAACACTGTGAGCAGGACGCACTGCACTAAATGTAAATACCAGGAACGGATCTAGCTGAACACTGTGAGCAGGACGCACTGCACTGAATGTAAATAGCAAGAACGGATCTAGCTGAACACTGTGAGCAGGACGCACTGTACTAAATGTAAATAGTCTAGCTGCCTGACCGTGGTACTAATAGGATCAAAAAGAACACCTGTAATTTTCTTAAGGTAGCTTTATATACTGTAACCAGACAAGCCTGCCTGTCAGTAGGAAGATAACAGGAACGGATCTAGCTGAACACTGTGAGCAGGACACACTGTACTAAATGTAAATAGTCTAGCTGCCTGACCGTGGTACTAATAGGATCAAAAAGAACACCTGTAATTTTCTTCAGGTAGCTTTATATACTGTAACCAGACAAGCCTGCCTGTCAGTAGGAAGATAACAGGAACGGATCTAGCTGAACACTGTGAGCAGGACGTACTGCACTAAATGTATATAGCAGGAACGGATCTAGCTGAACACTGTGAGCAGGACGCACTGCACTGAATGTAAATAGCAGGAACGGATCTAGCTGAACACTGTGAGCAGGACGCACTGCACTAAATGTAAATACCAGGAACGGATCTAGCTGAACACTGTGAGCAGGACGCACTGCACTGAATGTAAATAGCAGGAACGGATCTAGCTGAACACTGTGAGCAGGACGCACTGCACTGAATGTAAATAGCAGGAACGGATCTAGCTGAACACTGTGAGCAGGACGCACTGCACTGAATGTAAATAGCAGGAACGGATGTAGCTGAACACTGTGAGCAGGACGCACTGCACTAAATGTAAATACCAGGAACGGATCTAGCTGAACACTGTGAGCAGGACGCACTGCACTGAATGTAAATAGCAGGAACGGATCTAGCTGAACACTGTGAGCAGGACGCACTGCACTGAATGTAAATAGCAGGAACGGATCTAGCTGAACACTGTGAGCAGGACGCACTGCACTGAATGTAAATAGCAGGAACGGATGTAGCTGAACACTGTGAGCAGGACGCACTGCACTAAATGTAAATACCAGGAACGGATCTAGCTGAACACTGTGAGCAGGACGCACTGCACTGAATGTAAATAGCAGGAACGGATCTAGCTGAACACTGTGAGCAGGACGCACTGCACTAAATGTAAATACCAGGAACGGATCTAGCTGAACACTGTGAGCAGGACGCACTGCACTGAATGTAAATAGCAGGAACGGATCTAGCTGAACACTGTGAGCAGGACGCACTGCACTGAATGTAAATAGCAGGAACGGATCTAGCTGAACACTGTGAGCAGGACGCACTGCACTGAATGTAAATAGCAGGAACGGATGTAGCTGAACACTGTGAGCAGGACGCACTGCACTAAATGTAAATACCAGGAACGGATCTAGCTGAACACTGTGAGCAGGACGCACTGCACTGAATGTAAATAGCAGGAACGGATCTAGCTGAACACTGTGAGCAGGACGCACTGCACTGAATGTAAATAGCAGGAACGGATCTAGCTGAACACTGTGAGCAGGACGCACTGCACTGAATGTAAATAGCAGGAACGGATGTAGCTGAACACTGTGAGCAGGACGCACTGCACTAAATGTAAATACCAGGAACGGATCTAGCTGAACACTGTGAGCAGGACGCACTGCACTGAATGTAAATAGCAGGAACGGATGTAGCTGAACACTGTGAGCAGGACGCACTGCACTAAATGTAAATACCAGGAACGGATCTAGCTGAACACTGTGAGCAGGACGCACTGCACTGAATGTAAATAGCAGGAACGGATCTAGCTGAACACTGTGAGCAGGACGCACTGCACTGAATGTAAATAGCAGGAACGGATCTAGCTGAACACTGTGAGCAGGACGCACTGCACTGAATGTAAATAGCAGGAACGGATCTAGCTGAACACTGTGAGCAGGACGCACTGCACTAAATGTAAATAGCAGGAACGGATCTAGCTGAACACTGTGAGCAGGACACACTGCACTAAATAGTCTAGATAGAAGATAACAGGAACGGATCTAGCTAAACTGAATACAGTGTATATATATATATGCAACACCTGGGATGCATATATATACACAATACACTGTAAGTGCAGCTAACTGACTGACTGTTCTGCCTAATCTATCTAACTCAAATCAAATGACACTGTCTCTCTCTCTCTCTATCTCTCAGCACACCGGAACACACACTACACAGGGCCGCCGTGCAGGCGGCCTTATATAGTGTGGGGTGTGTACTAAATCCCCTGAGCCATAATTGGCCAAAGCCACCCTGGCTTTGGCCAATTACAGCTCTCTCTACTGACGGCGCTGTGATTGGCCAAGCATGCGGGTCATAGTGCATGCTTGGCCAATCATCAGCCAGCAATGCACTGCGATGCCGCAGTGAATTATGGGCCGTGACGCGCCACACGAATTTGGCGCGAACGGCCCATATCGTTCGCAATTCGGCGAACGACCGAACAGCCGATGTTCGAGTCGAACATGGGTTCGACTCGAACACGAAGCTCATCCCTATTGGGGACTGTAAATAAGTATTTGCCAGCAGAGGAGTTGAGAGACTCGGAGATAGAATCCATGTATGATCTTTGCGGGGATGATGACTTGTTCGAAACCATGTCGCAAGAGCTATTGTGGTCACAAGGCGAAGATGTTGCCTCCACAATAACCCTTCCCGATTGGACTGCCATGAGTTCTGGGAAGAAGTCGCCCTGTGTGGAGATGCACAGTGCTGTTGCTGGGACTTTGTCAAAAGTTGTTGATTCGCTATAGACACCGGCTGGGTCTATGGTGAAAAAGTCATTAGACTCCTGTGTACCGCCTGGTATGGGAAAAGACAGATCTTTGCCAAAACGTGCTCGCTTGCAAAGGATGTTAAACAAGCATGTTGCTGCAGAGTATGGACTAGAATTCCCTTATGTGCCCCAGGATGTCATGCGGGAGATTGAAGCTAATCAGGAACTTTAGTACAATGAAGCTTTTTGGGACTACTTGTCTGGGCCTAAGCCCTTTAGAAAGACTGGATGTTCCGTCCAGATGGATGAACGTTTTGACGGATGTTTTGTTCATTGGAACTAAGGTCGGCATATCTATGCTGATAAAGTGGTAATCTGCAGACTGGGAAAGGACAATGCTGTATATTTTATCACCACTGTAGATAAAGAAGGAAAATATGTGACTCTACCAGATCCTCGGTTCTACTGGTAATTGTGGACATTAATATCTTTAAGTTAGCTAGTTAGATAGTGACAGGGCAAAGAGATCTGCGTGGTCAAGATCTACAGATCCTGTTCTGTGTTTAAATCCAAGGACTTCTGTTTGCTAGCCGGATTTATTTTACAAGAAAAGTTCTTATGCAGGGATGGACTCCTAAAGATTATATATATATTTTGGTATAAATCATAGGAAGAGAGTCTCATTTTAAATGAGGCGTTGCTCCTGGTGTTGCGTAGTGTGTATATATGTGTGTTTAAATATGTTTCTTTTTCAGGGATCATCGGATCATATGTATAGCTGGGAGGCTTTTCAGCTAGTTAGTTAGTGAGGATGTGTACAATTATATTGTGGTTTTGTTTGCGGCTGTGAACATACTGTTTTATAGATAAGTAAAAAAATGAGACCATAAACGGCGCTGCTCTCTATGCCAAAATGGGTGCCAAGTGGGAATAGATCCCAAAGATCACACTGTGTCAAGATGACTACAATACATAAAACTTCCACAAGTAGTTAAAACCTACTATACTTTAGGCCAGGAGAAATAAATAAATAAACCATATATATAGGGATAGACCAATAAGCAAAAACATCAAAAAAGTGCTGGCATGAGATGTGTTCCCCTTGCAGGGTGAAAATGTCATCCAAAGTGGAGATATACCTAAGTGATGATATAAATAATCCCTGAATTAGCAAGATTGAATGACTAATTGCCCCAGATATTCAAAAATATTGGGACAAAGTCGCACCAAACAATATTCAAAAGTATTGGGACAGTGGTAAAAACAATAAGTGTTGTGTGAAAAAATATAATGAATATAATCAGTATAGTGTGCGCATGTCCCCATATGCAGGAAATCTTACAGAAAACTATGTTTGGCCCCAATAGTCAAAAGTATTGGGACAGTGAGGCATTTAAAAACGTGGAATGTGATCTTTGTGCAAAAGCATAAGTAATCCTTGAGTGTAGATAAACGTATGATATTATAACCTCTCCCTATGTTAAATTGCAGTTTAAAAAGAGAAATAGAAAACTATGGTAATATATCAGATAGGTGAGTTAGTTTATATAAAAGTTCATAAGTGTGATCCATCCAGGACAAGTATTGTTAATCAAAGTTCGGCTGGGAATGCTGTTTTCACCCAATAAGGTTACACCATGGTGACTTCTGTGCGGTCATTTCATAAGGTGACTTGAAGTGCTCGCCCGGCCTCGGACAGCGGCTCCGGTGAAGCTGAGATCGGGTGTTTAACAGCTTAAGGTTGACTACTGCTGGAGTAGAGTGGCTATGTCAGAGTGCACAGCTATCCCGGAACAGCTATAAGGACCGCACAAAATATAGGAGAAGGAAGCGCTCTGGAAGTGGACATCTCCTGCCCTGAGGCACCCACTTTGTCGCTCGGTACCCCTGCAGGGGTGTTCATCTCTGGTGAGTGGGGCAGCTGAGGGGGGCGAGCACTTCAAGTCACCTTATGAAATGACCGCACAGAAGTCACCATGGTGTAACCTTATTGGGTGAAAACAGCATTCCCAGCCGAACTTTGATTAACAATACTTGTCCTGGATGGATCACACTTATGAACTTTTATATAAACTAACTCACCTATCTGATATATTACCATAGTTTTCTATTTCTCTTTTTAAACTGCAATTTAACATAGGGAGAGGTTATAATATCATACGTTTATCTACACTCAAGGATTACTTATGCTTTTGCACAAAGATCACATTCCACGTTTTTAAATGCCTCACTGTCCCAATACTTTTGACTATTGGGGCCAAACATAGTTTTCTGTAAGATTTCCTGCATATGGGGACATGCACACACTATACTGATTATATTCATTATATTTTTTCACACAACACTTATTGTTTTTACCACT